>JARQOD010000001.1:726654917-727101424 GCA_033576555.1 Oophaga sylvatica
TCGACCCCCCAAAAACAAATCTGCAGGGGGATCCGGGGTTCCAAACTGCAACCTAGCAAGATAGGTAGCAAAACCCAAACCTCAGTGGCAACACCACAGGGCCCAAACAACTGTCAAACTCCATTGAGGAGAAAAAAAAATCCCCTCAGCACTCAGAGAAAAAGAGGGAAAAAATGCAACAAACAGAAAAAAAAAAAATCTCTGACAACTCTGACACCTATTTTCTTTCCACACAAATTAAATCCCTTCTGTGATACCATATAATTTTCAGTTGGGCCGGTGATAATGTTATGTTTGTAGCGAGGAGAAGAGGCAAGACACAGCAAGCTTCCAAGTGAACCAGGAAATAACTTGAGACAAGAAAAATTTGACACCGGCAACCATGATGGAGGGAACCCCCCTTATATCCAGCCAGTCTGTGATTCCTGATTGCCAATCCTCATTGAATGGTTCAGTACGTTTGTAACCACCAGAGAAGCTTCTGCTCAGAATTCATTTCAAAACATTCACAACAGAGGGCCTGTCAATTACTTGCAGCAGCACTGTGAAGAGCCGACTGAGGGCGGAGCTGGACTAGTCTCATCTCCAGCTATGGATCTCATCTCTGGCTGGATCTTGAAAGTATAATTTCTCTGAAGCTCTCCGTGTTTCTGCTGCCAGCCTGCGATTCATCCTCAACGCAGTTTGAGGAGCAAGCAAGAATTGCCTGACAGATTCCCTTTAAGAGCCAGTTCAGACTGTCATAATTCCTTATTCATGTACGGACAATAATGCCTGAACTGACCATGGATTTCTTGACCCAACTTATAACGCAATATATGCCTATAAGGCTGTAATCTCAGTTCAGGAGACCTATGGTCATTATGGGCATTTTGCTCTGTATACAGACCATTAAATACAGATAGCGTAGTCTGAACCTGGCCTTACAGTCATACTGATCAAATATGATAGAAATTGTTTAGAAATCTGTACGTATAAATTCACCCTAAAGGCCCCTTAAAGAGTTTTTAAACCTCAGATGTTGCTTAAAACTTCATTCTTAAGGAAACAAAAGGGCATTTTCCTCAGGATAAGAACCATTAGGTAGCAATGTATTATGCAATGAATACTGTAATTTTACCTGTGTCATTATAATAATTTTTATGGAGAAACAAGTGCCGAACTAGTGCAAATTTAATATAAAACCGAATGTTTTAATTTTCTTCCAATAGCAAAATTATGTTGAAAAATGTGTTCAGTTACTAATTCTATGTATTGGGTGAATGGTTTCAAAACCTGTGAGGTTTTGAAGCTCAGCTTTAGTCCACTAAAATGTATTTTTTTATTTAATATTAAAAAAACACCATAATGCAAAGTTCTTATGAAGATGGTGAACTAATATAGAAATTATAAAAGCCAGCACACTAACCATAGGGCTTTTACCCACATATATATATAAAGTACATGTAGATGCCCAGAAAAGGAGACAGATGTGTGCTATGTATTATTTAAACATATGCATTATTTATGTATTCACTGTGACCAGGAACAAATGGTTGATGTTTTAGACTGTATTAATGACACTATTATTATTATTATTATTATTATTATAATGAATCTCTTCTTGTAAATTATGATGACATTAGAAATTACTTTTCCATCATTATATTAAGACAGAAGGTCTCAGGCTGTGTGATAGTTGAGGTCATATAACCCCCAGGTTGTATCTAATGCCTGTAAGAGTAACTGGTAGACTCCCTATGAGATTTCAGTCCAATTATTTTCCTCTAACCCTAACCTGAACCAGCACTTAGGGAAGACAAGCGACTACACCCCGGATGATGTTTCTCCATGTACATTGAGTTTCACAGGCATTTTCTTAAGGCCAGAGTCACCCTTGCGAGTGTAATGCGAGACACTCGTGCGAGTCTCTCGCCTCAATACCCGGCACTGCTGCCGGCACTCGTATCCGAGTGTGCGGCTGCATGTATTTCTATACAGCTGAACGCTCCGGTCCGAGTGCCGGCGGCAGTGTCGGGTATTGATGCGAGTTTCTCACATTGCACTCGCATGTGTGACCCCGGCCTAATAGAGAGGTAGTACGTATAAATAAGTAGTTATACTCTGACGAGATCTAGTCCTTCCATTGAGATCACTATGAATAGCGATTGTAGCATCGTAACATCAAGCATCGTACTCTGTGTTCACACAGATAATCGGAAGTGAACGTGTGTTCAACCTTCAGGTCCGATATGTGATACTACTTTTCCAATACATAAATTCATAAATTGTTAAAGGGAATCTGTCACCCCATTTTAGCCATATCAGCTAAAGATATGACTGAATAGTGCGTCCCATAAGCAAGCTATCGGTATGTAGCTTATATCCTGATACCCCCGTTTTGATAGCAAAATACCTTAGTAAAGTTGGGATTATTTTCTGTAAATCAGGGTGGTCCGGACCGGATGGCGGCGTTTTTTCTGTCCTCCCCCCGTTCCTCGGCATCACTTGCGTATGGCCGTCTGTGAATCCCACAGACGGTGTTCGGCTTCCCGAGATTGCGCATTTCAAATTCCGTCCCGCGCATGCACAGTGTGCTTTGCCCAACAGTGGGCAAAGCATAAAATCATTACAGTGCATGCGCTACTCTTTCCTTGCCCCGGAAATAACTGCTTGCCTTGGACGATGTCCGGGGCAAGGAAAGAGTAACGCATGCGCTGTAGTGATTTTATGCTTTGCCCACTGTTGGGCAAAGCACACTGCGCATGCGCGGGGCGGAATTTGAAATGCGCAATTGCGGGAAGCCGAACGCCATCTGTGGGATTCACAGACGGCCATACGCAAGTGATGCCGAGGAGCGGGAGGGGGAGGACAGAGAAAACGCCTCCCTCCGGACCGCCCTGATTTATTGATTTACAGGAAATAATCCCAACTTTACTAGGGTATTTTGCTATCAAAACGGGGGTATCAGGATATAAGTTACATACCGATAACTTGCTTATGGGACACACTATTAAGTCATATCTTTAGCTGATATGGCTAAAATGGGGTGACAGATTCCCTTTAATGGATTTCCATTGTTACTGTAAAAAGATAATTTAATCTAATTAGAGAAGCAAAAATATTTTTCAATAATCACGAATATATGTTCCAATTGGTACTGAACTATTTATTGCCTTGGAATCCGATACACCCTATTTAGCACTCCTCCTTTTTGTCATTCATTTTGTCAGACGAGCAAATAATCTCCATTTGAATTCTACAATTTTTGAAAGTTGAGTGAAAATTTTTTTCATTCACCATGAAAGAGTGGTTTTGGACACATTGTTCAACCCATTCACATTACAGAATTATCGTAAATGATGGGTCATTAGCATTAGAGGCCTCCCCTCTAACACTCTCTCGCCCCTCCAATCTATCCTAAACTCTGCTGCCTGACTAATCCACCTATCCCCCCGCTATTCCCGCCTCTACTGTTGTGAGTGTGCTGGAGATGGTTTCTGAGCAGAGGCTCCCTCTGGTGGTTACAGACAGTACTGAACCTTTCGGCGAGGAATGGCAATCTGGGTTCGCTGACTGGTCTGTTATAGGGGAGGTTCCCTCCCATGATGGTTGCCGGTGATCAATTGTTCTTGTCTCGATTGTGGTTCCTGGTTCATTTGGAGGTTTGCTGAGTCTTGCCTGCATCTTCTGCTATCAGATAAGATGTTTTCTGCTTTTATTTTGTGCTTGCTTTTTGCATTGTTCCCTGCACTTCTGTGGAGGTCAGCCAGGTCCCCTCCGGGGGGCTTGTGCTCCTCTCAGTTTGTCTGAAGCCACTGTTGTTTGTTCATTTTCTTTTTCCTGTTTTTTCAGTGGCTGCGGCTTGGTTTTGTTCACACTGAGATCTGATTTAGTGGGTGGCGAGATTGTGTGATCTCAGTATTTTTGTAATCAGAATTGTTGGATTTTTGTAGGGTTTTCTGGGTTGCAGAAAGTAATCTCTCCTGTCCTATCCTATTTAGTCAGCTTGTGGCCCCAGCGTTTGCTCATTCTATTTTCTGTCTGTGTTTGTGCTTTCTTCTTGTCTAACCGCCATTACATGTTTGGGGGCTTCCTATTTTCTTTGGGGATCTGCTCCGGGGCAGATAGCTTTTATCTTTCTGCCTTTAGGTGTAGTTATCTCTCAGGCTGTGACGAGGCATCTAGGATCAACGTAGGAACGCTCCACGGCAACCTCTAGTTGTGTGGTTAGTTTAGGAATCCGCAACCCATTAGTTACCAACATCTCAGGTGTTCAGCTGCCCAGCTGTTGTTCCTGTCCTCCTCAGCTACCTAACATAACAGTATCACCGGCCAAACTGAAAATTATATGGTACTCACAGAAGGGAAAAATAGTGTGGAAAGAAAAAAGTTGTCAGAGTTGTCAGAGATTTTTTTTTTTCTATTTGTTGCATTTTTTCCCTCTTTTTCTCTGGGGCTGAGGAGGATTTTTTTTTTTCTCTTTCAATGGAGTTTGCACAGTTGTCTGGCCGTGTGGATCAGCTTGCCACTGAGGTTCGGAGTATTGCTACCTATCTTGCTAGGTTGCCGGTTGTGGAACCTAGGATTCCCATGCCAGATTTGCTTTTGGGGGATCGGGCTAAATTTCTGAATTTCAAAAATAACTGTAAGTTGTTTTTTGCCTTAAATCCTAAGTCCTCAGGGAACGCAGCACAGCAGGTTCAAATTGTCATCTCTCTCCTGCGCGGCGATCCTCAGGATTGGGCTTTTTCCCTGACACCTGGGGATCCTGTTTTGAATGATATTGATGCATTTTTTCTGGCTCTGGGGTTATTGTATGATGAACCTAATGTCACTGATCAAGCTGAAAAAACCTTGTTGGCATTAAATCAGGGTCTTGAAGATGCTGAGTTGTACTGTCAGAAATTCCGAAAGTGGGCAGTCCTGACCAAATGGAGTGATGATGCTTTGGCAGCCCTTTTTAGGAAGGGGTTGTCAGAGAATGTAAAGGATGTTATAGTGGGATTCCCTGCTCCCTCTGGTCTCAATGATTCTATGTCATTGGCTATTCAAATTGACAGACGTTTGCGTGAGCGCAGAGGTATGCGTGAGATAGTGTTGCCTAGTGAGCCAGCTTCTGAGCCAATGCAGTGTGATAGAGTGACTTCTGGGGCACAGCGTCATGAGTTTCGAAAGCGCAATGGGTTATGTTTCTACTGTGATGACGCCTCTCATGCTATTTCAGTCTGCCCTAAGCGGGAAGACGTTTTGCACGCTCAGTTGTCTTGGGTAGTGTTCAGACTAAATTTCTGTTGACTGCTACCCTGATTTGCTCCCTGTCCACATTTTCTGCTCAGGCTTTTGTTGATTCAGGAGCAGCTATTAACCTGATGGATTTTGACTTTGCCAAACATTGTGGGTTTCCGATGGTACCCCTGCGGAGGTCTATTCCCCAACTGGGCATTGATTCTACCCCTTTGGCGGAGAATAAACCCCAGTTTTCTACTCAGGTGATGATGAGGGTTGAACCAGATCATCAGGAGAGTTGCAGATTTCTGGTGCTGTATAATCTGCATGACATTATTGTACTAGGTTTACCTTGGTTACAGTCTCATAATCCTGTTTTGGATTGGAAATCTGTGTCTGTGACCAGTTGGGGCTGCCAATGTGTTAATGCCGACACTCCTGTTTTTTCTGCCTCTCCCCAGTCTCAGGATGTTCCTGACTTTTTGACTGATTTTTCGTATGTATTTAGTGAAAGTAAATCTGCATCCTTGCCCCCTCACAGGAGCTATGATTGCGCTATTGAATTAATGCCTGGTGGTAAATTTCCTAAAGGTCGCCTTTTTAACTTGTCTATACCTGAACACGATGCTATGCGATCTTATATCAAGGAGTCATTGGAGAAGGGTCATATCAGACCATCCTCTTCACCCTTGAGTGCCGTTTTTTTTTTTTGTGGCCAAAAAGGATGGTTCATTGAGGCCGTGTATTGATTATCGTCTCTTGAATAAGATCACTGTGAAGTATCAATATCCATTACCCTTGATTTCTGACCTGTTTTCCAGGGTGAAAAGTGCTACTTGGTTTACCAAGGGGGGCGTATAACCTTAGTCGCATTAAGCACGAGGATGAATGGAAGACGGCGTTTAATACCCCAGAGGGGCATTTTGAGTACCTAGTGATGCCCTTTGGGCTCACTAATGCTCCTTCCGTCTTCCAATCCTTCATGAATGATATTTTCAGGGATTTTGTGGATAAATTTCTGATTGTTTATTTGGATGATATCTTGATTTTTTCCAATGACTGGGACTCTCATGTGAAACATGTTCGGACTGTGTTCCAGATTTTGAGAGAGAATGCACTGTATGTGAAGGGATCAAAGTGTCTTTTTGGCGTACAGAAGGTCTCATTTCTGGGATTCATTTTGTCTCCGTCTGTTATTCAAATGGACCCGGTCAAGGTTCAGGCCATCTGTGATTGGGTCCAACCTACTTCATTAAAGGCTCTTCAGAGATTCTTGGGTTTTGCCAATTTTTATCGTAAATTTATTGGTAATTTCTCTGGTATTGTTAAACCATTGACTGATTTGACCAAAAAGGGTTCTGATGTGGTGAATTGGCCTCCTGAGGCAGTCTCTGCGTTTCAGGAACTTAAGCAGAGATTCACTTCTGCTCCTGTTCTACGGCAGCCTGATGTTTCTCTACCGTTCAGGTGGAGGTTGATGCCTCTGAAATTGGGGCAGGTGCCGTTTTGTCCCAAAGAGATCCAGAGACCTCTAAGAGTAACCCTTGTGCCTTTTTCTCTCGAAAATTTTCTCAGACTGAACGTAATTATGATGTGGGTAATCGGGAGTTATTGGCCATGAAGTGGGCCTTTGAAGAGTGGAGACATTGGCTGGAAGGAGCCAAATATCAGGTGGTGGTCCTCACGGACCATAAGAATCTGGTTTATCTGGAATCAGCCAAGCGACTTAATCCTAGACAGGCCAGGTGGGCCTTGTTTTTCACCCGTTTTAATTTTGTGGTTTCTTTTCTTCCTGGCACTAAGAATGTTAAGGCGGATGCCCTCTCGAGGAGTTTCTTTGCGGACTCTCCTGAGTTATCTGATCCTACTGTTATTTTTAAAGAGGGTGTATTTCTTTCCGCCATCTCGTCCAATTTGAGACTGGCTCTGGAAGGGTGTCAGGAGGATAAACCTGAGCGCTGCCCTATTGGGAAATTGTTTGTCCCAGACCAGTGGAAGAAGAGTGTGATGTCTGAGATTCATTGTTCCGCGTTGGCTGGTCATCCCGGGATTTTTGGTACCAGAGACTTGGTGAATCGGTCCTTTTGGTGGTCTACTTTGTCTCGTGACGTCAGGGAATTTGTGCAGTCCTGTGGGACTTGTTCTTGCTCCAAGCCTTGCTCTCGCTCTAGTGGTTTGTTAATGCCATTACCTGTGCCCAAGAGGCCATGGACCCATATCTCTATGGATTTTATTTCCGACCTCCCTGTTTCTCAGAGAATGACCGTTATCTGGGTAATCTGTGATAGGTTTTCCAAGATGATACATCTTGTGCCATTACCTAAGTTACCTTCCTCCTCCAAATTGGTGCCTTTGTTCCTTCAGCACGTGGTTCGGTTACATGGCATTCCGGAGAACATTGTGTCTGACAGAGGAGTCCAGTTTGTTTCCAGATTTTGGAGGACATTTTGTTCTAAACTTGGTGTTCAATTATCTTTCTCTTCTGCTTTTCATCCTCAGACCAATTGACAAACCGAGAGAACAAACCAGACCTTGGAGACTTATTTGAGATGTTTTGTGTCTGCTGATCAAGATGACCCGGGTCTCTTTTTTGCCTTTGGCTGAGTTTGCTCTTAATAATAGGGCTAGCTCTGCCACCTTGATGTCTCCATTTTTCTGCAATTTTGGGTTTCACCCTCGATTTTCTTCGGGACAGGAGGAGGCTTCTGTCTGTCCGGGTGTTGACTCTGTTGTGGAGCGAATGCAGCAGATTTGGGACGAGGTAGTGGAGAGGTTGTCTCTCTCTCAGGAGAAGGCCCAACGGTTTGCCAACCGGCATAGGACTGATGGTCCTCGGTTTAAAGTGGGGGACTTGGTTTGGTTGTCCTCAAGAAATATCCCTATGAGGGTTGCATCTCCAAAGTTTAAGCCTAGGTTCATTGGACTTATAAGATCATGGAGATTCTTAATCCTGTTTCCTTCCGTTTGCTTCTTCCAGGGACATTTAAGATCCATAACGTGTTCCACAAGTCCTTATTGAAGAGGTTTGTCGAGCCAGTGGTTCCTATGGCTGCACCTCCTGACCCTGCTTTGGTTGAGGGCAATCTGGAGTAAGTGGTTGAGAAAATATTGGATTCTCGTTTTTCTAGACGGAAACTCCAGTATTTGATTAAGTGGAGAGGTTATGGTCAGGAGGACAATTCTTGGGTGTTTGCTTCGGACATCCATGCTAGGAGACTGATCCGTGCCTATCACGGAGCTCATCCTGATTGGCCTGGTTGCACAAGTGAGGGTTCGGTGACCCCTCCTCAAGGGGGGGTACTGTTGTGAGTGTGCTGGAGATGGTTTCTGAGCAGAGGCTCCCTCTGGTGGTTACAGACAGTACTGAACCTTTCGGCGAGGAATGGCAATCTGGGTTCGCTGACTGGTCTGATATAGGGGAGGTTCCCTCCTATGATGGTTGCCGGTGATCAATTGTTCTTGTCTCGATTGTGGTTCCTGGTTCATTTGGAGGTTTGCTGAGTCTTGCCTGCGTCTTCTGCTATCAGATAAGATGTTTTCTGCTTTTATTTTTGTGCTTGCTTTTTGCATTGTTCCCTGTGCTTCTGTGGAGGTCAGCCAGGTTCCCTCCGGGGGGCTTGTGCTCCTCTCAGTTTGTCTGAAGCCACTGTTGTTTGTTCATTTTCTTTTCCTGTTTTTTCAGTGGCTGCGGCTTGATTTTGTTCACACTGAGATCTGATTTAGTGGGTGGCGAGATTGTGTGATCTCAGTATTTTTGTAATCAGAATTGTTGGATTTTTGTAGGGTTTTCTGGGTTGCAGAAAGTAATCTCTCCTGTCCTATCCTATTTAGTCAGCTTGTGGCCCAAGCGTTTGCTCATTCTATTTTCTGTCTGTGTTTGTGCTTTCTTCTTGTCTAACCGCCATTACATGTTTGGGGGCTTCCTATTTTCTATGGGGATCTGCTCCGGGGCAGATAGCTTTCATCTTTATGCCTTTAGGTGTAGTTATCTCTCAGGCTGTGACGAGGCGTCTAGGATCAACGTAGGAACGCTCCACGGCTACCTCTAGTTGTGTGGTTAGTTTAGGAATCTGCAACCTATTAGTTACCAACATCTCAGGTGTTCAGCTGCCCGGCTGTTGTTCCTGTCCTCCTCAGCTACCTAACATAACACTCTCCTCTCTGTCAATCCCTTCACTGGCTCCCTATTACCCAGAGACTCCAGTTTAAAACCCTAACCATGGCATACAAAGCCATCCACTAACTGTCTCCTCCATACATCTGTGACCTAGTCTCCTGATACTTACTTGCACGCATCCTCCGATCCTCACAAGATCTCCTTCTCTACTCCCCTCTTATCTCCTCTTCCCACAATCGCATACAAGATTTCTCCTGCGCATCCCCTCTACTCTGGAACTCCCTACCCCAACATAACAGACTCTTGCCTACCAGTGAAACCTTTAAAAGGAACCGGAAGACCTACCTCTTCTGACAACCTACAACCTGCAGTAACCCCTAATGGACCAAAACACTGCACGACCAGCTCTACCCTCACCTATTTGATCCTCACCCATCCCTTGTAGATTGTGAGCCCTCGTGGGCAGGGCCCTCTCTCCTCCTGTACCAGTCGTGACTTGTATTATTTAAGACTATTGTACTTGTTTTTTATTATGTACACCCCTCCTCACATGTAAAACACCATGGAATAAATGGCACTATAATAATAAATAATAATAATAGTAATAATTAGAATTTGATGTATAAATCCTATGTGAGATAAATTAGAAGCACCTCGAAGCCCAAACCAACCCTTTAATCTTGCAGTGAAAATTCAGTAAAGTGAAAACACCATTTTCGGCAGACTAATTGTGTTTGGTGACCTCTTCACTTTCACCTGATAGCAGATGCGTAGGGAGAGAAGGAATTTCAACTGCTCCAGTTCTATTGATCTAGGTTCTGTAACTAAAGTCCATTCTACTCATGACAAATAAATTTTGGACCATGTGCCTAGATTCATTTTATATGGAACAGTCACAGACCGTGGCTAAATTAATATCAAATATGTATTTTTCTACATTTTAACACTGCGGAACACCATGGGCAGCTTGGTGGCTCAGTAGTTAGCACTGTTACTGTGGTGCCCCTGAGGGTCCAGTCGCCACAGAGGTACTGCATCTCAGCCAGAGATGTGGTATCCCACCTTTCAGGTAAGATGGAGACACTAAACCTGGCTCTGGCAACACTGCATCCATCACACACACTACCTGAGTTCCACTAGCATGTCTGCAGCTAGGAAAGGGTGTTAGATGGTGGGTGGAGCTTGTGGGTCAGAGCAGGAGTGAGAGGGAAGAAAGAGAGAGTCTTCTCTTCAAGGAGGAAGAAGACAGAGGTGTTAGACAGCTCTCCCTAGGGGAGAGGGGAAAGAGATACAACCGTGCAGCAGGCTCCAAGTCCTGAGGAGCTGCTCACAGAGAGAAAGATAGAAAGAAAGTTCCCTCAATTTTAGCTTATTAACATAATTTTACACTCACAGCATAGTAAACGTTTTCCTTTTAGAGGATGAAATGTATCAATACTGCACAATCAGTTATCAGTCCTGCCTTTCATTAGGATTAATAGAGAGCATTGCTTGCTTCTGTACATTTATGATTTGTGTAAGGCTCTGTTTACATGTTCAGTTGTCATCCATTTGTAACGGCTCTAGTATTAAAAAAACAAAACCTGGATATGTTACCAATGATGCAAAAACAGATGCAAAGTTTTCAGTTTTTGAATGGATCCGTCTTTTAAAAAAATAAAAATAAATTTTTGCAACAGATACGATTTTACTAGAGGTCTCTAAATACAAGAGATGAGCGTATCAGCCTCGAAGGATCGAGTTCCGGTTGAATTTCCTGAATTTTGCGGTTTAATGCGAATTTAAACACTTTTTGAGAGTCTAGTTAGGGTTCGCAAACAGAAAAAAACTTTTTCTGCACCATTTTCCACACTTCTAACGCATCAGAGAATAGGCAAATGTCTTTTTGTGTTTCTACGAGGGCTTCCCAATAATGCTCTGCAGCTATGACATTTAACAGATTATCATACCTGGGCCATCACAGATCAGTGGTTCCCAGATGAGCACAGTTTGTATGGCAGCCGTTTTCCATCTCTGTCTCTCTCCTGTAGAGTGTAAGCTCTTATGATCAGCAGGGTCCTCTCTTTCTCTCCTGTAGAGTATAAGCTTTAATGGTAAAGTGGGGTTCTCTCTCTCTCTCCTCTCCCCCACTTGTATTTTCCAGACAATTAAAAGCTTTCCAGTAATAAGATTTGCATACATTTCCAGCGAATCAAATATTTGGGAAAAATTTGGCGAGGCCAGCAAAAAAAGCTTTAGTGTACTGGGTATACACAAAGCTAAAAAACATATCTGTTAATGCATGAAGTAACAGATGGCCATCAATTATTATCTGTTTCCCATAGACCTTCATTGCTAATAAAAAAAAGCAAGTTGCTATCCGTTTTCTGGGCCAGAAAAAAATTTGGTTCAAGCTACGTTTTTTGATCTAGTTAAAAAAAAATCTATTGCCGCTACAGTGCAATCAGACATCAAACAGTTTAGGACATTTCCTTTCCTATTTAAATGAATGGATTCTGTACTGGATTATTTAACAATCCAGAAAGGATCCAAAAATGGAAATGACTACTGACCATATGAACCTAACTTAAGGCTAAGTGCCCATGATCCGGAAGTAGCAGCGTTTTCGATGCAGGGTATTTTCGTTGAGTCCAAAAAGCTGCATTCTATTGAATTTTCTTGGATTTATCTCATCCAATACATTCTATTGTGGTATTTTCTGTTCCGCAAGACACATTGACATGCTGTGGATCTGAAAAAAGTGCCGCATGTCAGTTTCCGCGGGTGATCCGCAGGTGCACATAAACCCATAGTGGTCATGTAATTTCTAGAAATCTCATCCACTGTGCTGTAACATCTGACTGCTCTTGTTTTGACGCTGCATAAACACGCAGCGTCAAAAACGCAGCAAATCCTTAACGTGGGAACGTACACTAAGAGTTATAGAGGGGTTCTTCCACACATCTCTGCAGGCCCCCATACATATTAGACTAAAGGCACTGTCACACTTAGCGATCGCACTAGCGATCACGACAACGACACGACCTGGCGAGATCGCTAGTGCGATCGCTATGTGGTCGCTAGTTAGCTTGCAAACACATCTCATCAGCGATCTGTATAGTGACCTCTGCGGTCATTGGGAAAACCTAGTCCCACCTGCGACGCTGGTGAAGTCGTTCATAAAGGGTGTCACACTCAGCGATTCAGGCTCACCAACGGGACACCAACGACCAAAAAACGGCTCAGAACGTTCATAAGAGATCAACGACATCTCAGCAGGGGCCACATCGCTGCTACATGTCACACACAGCTAAGTCGCTAACGAGATCGCTACTGCGTCATAAAATCGGTGACGCAGTAGCGATCTCGTTAGCGATCTCGCTTAGTATGACAGTACCTTAACTTTGGCCGATTCCACCGATAGTACAGTTTGGTTAAAGTCTAATGTGCATATGGGCCTCCTGACTCTTCCTTGTCCGATATCAAACTGCCGATTCTTTTGTTCTCAGGAAGATAAGCTGCCAGCAGAGAAGTCTGATAGCTGCTCTCATAGAGAACTGTTATGAATGTTTTAGAAATGAATTCTGAGCAGAAGCTCCCTCTGGTGGTTGCAAACAGTACTGAACCATTCAATGAGGATTGGCAATCAGGGATCATAGACTGGCTGGATATAAGGGAGGTTTCCCCCCATCATGGTTGCCGGTGATCAATTGTTCTTGTCTCAACGTTGTTTCCTGGTTCACTTGGAAGCTTGCTGAGTCTTGCCTCTTCTCCTGCTCTCAGATAAGATATTTTCTGTTTTTTGTTTTTGTGCTTGCCATTTGTATATTTCTCTGCATTTCTGTGAGGTTGGCCAGGTTCCCCTCCCCGGGGGGCTTGGCCTCCTCTCGGTTCCTCTGTAACCATTGTTGTTTGTTCATTTGCCTTTTCCAGTTTTTTTTTCTGTGGCTGCCGCTTAGTTTTGTTACACCAGAAAACTAATTTAGGTGGTAGAGGTCGTGTGATCTCAGTGTTTTTGCAATTAGTAGCGTTGGTTTTTTTTTAGGGTTTTTTTGGATTGCAGTAAGTATCCTTCCTATCCTTTTCTGTCTAAGTCAGATTGGGCCCCAGAGTTTGCTCATACTATTTTCTGTCTGTGTCTGTATTTCCTCTTGTCTAACCGCCATTACATGTTTGGGGGCTTCCTATGTTCTTTGGGGTCTGCTCCGGGGCAGATAGCTTTCCTCTTTCTGTCTTTAGGTGTAGTTAGCCTCTCAGGCTGTGACGAGGCGTCTAGGACCAACGTAGGAACGCTCCACAGCTGCCTTTAGTTGTGGTGGTTAGTCAGGGTACTGCAATCCAGTAGATTCCAACCTCTCTGGTGTATTGCCGTTTTTTGCCTCCTCTCCTCAGCTACCAAAACATAACAGTAACAGTATCACCTGCCAAACTGAAAATTATATGGTACTCACAGAAGGGAAAAATAGTGTGGAAAAAAAATGTTGTCAGAGTTGTCAGAGATTTTTTTTTTTTTTTCTGTTTGTTGCATTTTTTTTCCCTCTTTTTCTCTGGGTGCTGGGGAGGATTTTTTTTTTCTCTCAATGGAGTTTGCACAGCTGTCTGGCCGTGTGGATCAGCTTGCCACTGAAGTTCGGAGTATTGCTACCTATCTTACAGGGTTGCCGGTTGTGGAACCTAGGATCCCCATGCCAGATTTGTTTTTAGGGGATCGAGCTAAATTTCTGAATTTCAAAAATAACTGTAAGTTGTTTTTTGCCTTAAAACCTAAGTCCTCAGGGAACGCAGCACAGCAGGTTCAAATATCTTATCTGAGAGCAGGAGAAGAGGCAAGACTCAGCAAGCTTCCAAGTGAACCAGGAAACAACGTTGAGACAAGAACAATTGATCACAGGCAACCATGATGGGGGGAAACCTCCCTTATATCCAGCCAGTCTGTGATCCCTGATTGCCAATCCTCATTGAATGGTTCAGTACTGTTTGCAACCACCAGAGGGAGCTTCTGCTCAGAATTCATTTCTAAAACATTCATAACAGAGAACACAAGAGTGCTGTGAACAAGAGAACAGCCTGAGCGGAAGTTGGGAGAGATAGATGTTAGCCAAACGATAGTTCAACCAAAAACTATCTATTGTGAATGGCTAACTGCCAACGGTGAGCTTTTGTCACGTTTTTACAGTACCAGCAAAGTGGATGGGATTTATAGAAATCTTATATTCACTGTGCTTATTTTTAATGCTGAGTATACTCACGTGCTGTGCGTTTTTCCAATCCACAGCAAGTCTATAGACTTGAATTAGATGTGGAAAATCAGATTAAAGGGAACCTGTCACCCCCCCCGGGCGTTTTGAAGTAAAAGAACCACCTTCAGCAGCACTAAGGCAGCAGTCTGTGAAGGTGGCTCTTTTTTTTCTGGTCCCCTGGAATGCTGAAATATAGACTTTTAAAAATATGTCCCCATACCTTAATTGCGTCCCATAGGTCGGCGTGTCTTGCTGTGTACTCCTCCTCCCATCCGTCCATCACCCCCATTCAGCGTCACAGCCCCTCCTCCTGAGTTGTTTTTCTTTGATTAACCTGCTGTGGGGCGCAAGCGCTCTTGGAACAGTCCTCGGCCATGCGCAGTGCACGCTGCCCGGGGACTGACAGAAGGCTATTGCGCCTGCGACTTTTTCAGGCACCAGATCCCTCCGCACAGTGTGTTATCATGTATTCATACTGCGGGGCTGGGAATCTGGCGCCTGCGCAGTCAACATGTTTAGCTGTGCCTTCCCCCTTCTCCCAGTCCCTCCACTTTCGTTTTCATCCTGTGTGCTGCGTTGGATGTGTTGATCATTTTCCTGTGGAGGGACTTGGAGAAGGGGGCAGGCGCAGCTAAACATGTTGACTGCGCAGGCGCCAGATTCCCAGCCCCGCAGTGTGAGTACATGATATGTGTAGCCCAGCTACGCAGGCACACATGAAAATCCAGGAAAGTGCACTGGAAGGTAACAGCCAAAGCTTGATAACCATTCACTCATGTCACTCACATTAAGACACACCCATAGGGGTATATAAGTTTGGTGGGTGTCATCATAGAGTCAGTCAGTTTCCTGTCTTCGGACAGAGGAGTTTTGTTTCCTGTCTTCGGACAGAGGAGTCACCTTCCTGTCTTAGGACAGAGATTCAGTCAGTTAGCTCCGGAGGCTCAGGAGTGAGTCATCCCTTGGATAGTTACTAGTGTTGAGCATTCCGATACCGCAAGTATCGGGTATCGGCCGATATTCGCGTTATCGGAATTCCGATACTTAATTCCGATACTTTTTCAATATCGTATACCGGAATCGGAAGTTCCCATAATTCTTTGAGAGGCAATGTGATGTTAGTCAGCCAATGAGGAATCCTACGAAATGTGGGCACATCCTGTAATGCTGCGGTCATCTTAACTAATGGCATGGCTGTGATTGGCTGCTGAAATGATGTCAGAATGCACTATAAAAGGCGCCGCAGCCATTTTAGCGTCACTGTGCTGTGAACTCAGTAAGGGACAGAACGCTACTCTGCTCACTCTGAGGGACAGTTAGATATTGCGATTTTGTGTACTACTGTGCTTGAGGCAGGCTAGTCTACCAACCGCTGTGTAAAGCTTCATTTTGCCAGTGTTGTTTTAACAACTCTGTGCAAGGTGTGTGTGTGACAGTGCAGGTGACGCTGCAGTTTGCTCTGCATCCACCGCTGTTTGTAGGCATCTGCACGTGTCACTGACTCTTTTTTTTTATTATTTTATTTAGTGGAATTGGTGCAGCTCCATTATATTAGAAAAAAATCAAATCTATTAGTGTGACGTGCTTCCATCCGTATACAATACATTGGTTGCAAACACTATAGAAGTACAGAAAGGAGCTTTTCACAGATAGTGAATAGTTGTGTTTCAGTGTTCACTGCAGTCTGTGAGGTTTTGATTTTTTAAGTGCAGATCACGCTCCAGTTAGTTCTTCAACCACTGCTGGTTGTAGTCTGCTGAGCGTGTGTCACTGCCTCATCCTTCACATTTTTCTCTAATTGGTGCTGCTCCATTTTAGTGGAAAAAAATCTAATCTATTAGTGTGACGCGCTTCCATCCGTATACAATACATTGGTTGCAAACACTATAGAAGTACACAAAGGGGCCTTTAACAGCTACAGAACAGTTGTGTTTCAGTGTTCACTGTAGTCTGTGAGCTTTTCATTTTGTGAGTGCAGATTACGCTCCAGTTTGTTCTTCAACCACTGCCGGTTGTAGTCTGCTGAGCGTGTGTCACTGCCTCATCCTTCACATTTTTCTCTAATTGGTGCTGCTCCATTTTAGTGGAAAAAAATCTAATCTATTAGTGTGACGCGCTTCCATCCGTATACAATACATTGGTTGCAAACACTATAGAAGTACAGAAAGGAGCTTTTCACAGATAGTGAATAGTTGTGTTTCAGTGTTCACTGCAGTCTGTGAGGTTTTGATTTTTTGAGTGCAGATCACGCTCCAGTTAGTTCTTCAACCACTGCTGGTTGTAGTCTGCTGAGCGTGTGTCACTGCCTCATCCTTCACATTTTTCTCTAATTGGTGCTGCTCCATTTTAGTGGAAAAAAATCTAATCTATTAGTGTGACGCGCTTCCATCCGTATACAATACATTGGTTGCAAACACTATAGAAGTACACAAAGGGGCCTTTAACAGCTACAGAACAGTTGTGTTTCAGTGTTCACTGTAGTCTGTGAGCTTTTCATTTTGTGAGTGCAGATTACGCTCCAGTTTGTTCTTCAACCACTGCCGGTTGTAGTCTGCTGAGCGTGTGTCACTGCCTCATCCTTCACATTTTTCTCTAATTGGTGCTGCTCCATTTTAGTGGAAAAAAATCTAATCTATTAGTGTGACGCGCTTCCATCCGTATACAATACATTGGTTGCAAACACTATAGAAGTACACAAAGGGGCCTTTCACAGATACTGAACAGTTGTCTGCAGGGTTCACTGTAGTCTGTGAGGAATAACCACACTTAGGCCTTATAACTTTTCTGACTTTCTTTATCAATCTACCAAGATGAAGAAGTCAGTGAGTAAGGCACGTGGTCGTGGTCGAGGCCGTGGATTTGCAGCAGGGAGAGGACGTGGGGATTCTGTGGCTGCTGCCGCACCCAGTGACACAGCATCCACCAGTTTTCCCCGTGAGCGTTCCTTTATGCGCACTTTTGTAGGAGCTCAGCGTACCCCCCTGCTGCGTGAAGAACAAATTGAAGCCGTTGTTGGTTGGATGGCAGCCAATGCATCGACTTCAATAGCTTCCACCTCCTCTCAGGACCACAGCACTGTTGAACAACCATCAGTCTCTTCACCGCCTGCCAAATTGCCCAGGCAGTCAGAGAGCTCTGTACAGGAGCCAGCTGAGTCTCTGCTTCTGTTCTCAGAATCTGTTGGCTTGGAAACAGGGGCCCAGCCAAGCAGCATTCTGGAATGTGAAGAAGAGGCAGTATGCAGTGATGCGCAACAGCTGTGTCTCTCTGAATCTGAAGAGGCGGGTGAGCCAGTGCCGATGGTCAGCATACCGCAGAACGCATCTGATGATGATGAGACTCAGTTGCCAGTTTCTGTTGAGCATGGTGCTGGCCAGACCACCCAACAACAGCAGGTGTTGGAAAGGGTAGTGGTGGAGATGATGAGGTCCAAGACCCAACATGGCGTGAGGAACAGGAAGGTGGTGGGAGCAGCTCTGAGGAAGAGATTGCCCCAACGGTCCAAACAGTAGGGAGAGGTAGGCTGCAGACTCGCTTGCCTGTAGCCTCCAGTTTGGCACTCGTTCGGAGCAGTTCTCTTCCAACAGCCAAACCGGGCACTCCCAGGACTTGCTCTGCGTGGTCCTTTTTTGATACAGTTGCAGATGATATTTGCTATGTCAAATGCAAGCTGTGTAATCAAAAAATTAAAAGAGGTAAAAGTGTCAGTAACCTTAATACAACAAATATGTGGAAACATGTGCGGTCAAAGCACTTTGTTGAGTTACAAAGACACACTGGAGATGTAGGCCAACCTACAGCAGCACCTACATCTTCAGCTCGTGTTGGAGCCTCTTCCTCCAGTTCACACACAGCTGGTTCGGCTTCCTCAAAGGATCGCCATGGAAGAACCTCTGTCACTGTTGTCCAGAGACACAGTGTTATTCCACCCACAGCTGCAAGTTCCCTGTCATCCTCACACACCCAGGCCACAAAACAGCCATCGGTAGCACAGGCATGGGATAAAAGACGGCCATACTCGGCAAACCATCCACGAGCACAGGCTCTGAATGCTGGCATTGCAAAACTCCTGTCCCTTGAAATGCTGTCATTCAGGCTGGTGGAGACTGACAGTTTCCGTGAATTAATGGCATTGGCAGTCCCACAATACAATGTGCCCAGCCGATTTTATTTCAGCAGGCAAGCCGTCCCTGGTCTGCAAAAGCATGTTGAGGCAAAAATTAAACATGCGCTACTAAACGCCGTCAGTAGCAAGGTCCACCTGACCACCGATGCGTGGACCAGTACCCATGGCCAGGGACGATACCTTTCACTCACTGCCCATTGGGTGAATGTTGTGGAGCCGGGTACAGATCTTGCGAGTGGCGCTGTACGTGTTCTGCCAACTCCAAGGATTGCCGGAATCAAGTCTGTCCACATTGACTCCTCCTCCTACTCCAGTTCCTCAGAATCATCGCTGCAGGAGCCGTCACGGTCTACCTCCACATGGACCCGTGGACGCTTACCTGATGCGACCGATATGAGCACAGCCGTGGCCAAACGGCAACAGGCCGTTCTGAAATTAATTCCCATGGGGAATCGAAGCCACACAGCGCAGGAGGTCTGGAATGCCATCAAGCAGGAGAGCGACGTGTGGTTTTTGCCAGCGAATCTCCAGCCAGGCTTGGTAGTGTGTGACAATGGCCGAAATCTGGTGGCAGCTCTGGGCCTTGGCAACCTCACTCACATACCATGTCTGGCACATGTGCTCAACTTGGTCGTGCAGAGTTTTTTGAGGGACTATCCGGATCTTGATGCACTGCTGCACAAGGTCCGCCTAGAGTGCGCTCACTTGCGACGTTCCAGCATGGCCAGATCGCGCATTGCAGCTCTGCAACGCAGATTGCGCCTTCCTGAACATCGCATCATATGTGACGTATCCACCAGGTGGAATTCAACGTTACATATGTTGGAGCGGTTGTGTGAGCAGCAGCCAGCAGTTATGGAGTATCAGCTGCATCAGGCGCAATCAACACGCAATTTGCGCCGTCCACACTTCACCATTAATGAGTGGGCCACTATGAAGGACATGTGCCACGTTTTGCGTGCGTTTGATGAGTCAACGCGGATGGCGAGTGCAGATGATGCACTAGTCAGCCTGACTGTCCCCCTTATCTGCCTGCTTCAAAAAACACTGCAAGCAATAAGGGATGAGGTTTTGGAAGAGGTGGAGGATGAGGAGTCACAAATTCCATCACCTTCTGGAAAGTCAGCGCAACGTGGTTCCTCACAAAGGGCTGGGCAGGGCTCACTTTGTGAGGAGGATGAGGAGGAGGAGTCAATGGAGGAGGAAGACATCGCTCCAGAGGGAGGTACACAACGCTCTAGTCAGTATGTAGAGCGAGGGTGGGGTGATGCAGAGCAGGCAGAGATAATGCCTCTTGCAGAGGACAGCGTTTCTTTGCCAGTTGGGAGTCTGCAGCACATGGTTGATTTCATGCTGCAGTGCCTAAGAAACGACCGCCGCATCGCCCACATTCTCACGACGTCTGATTATTGGGTGTACACCCTCCTAGACCCTCGCTACCGGGACAACGTCAAAAGCCTCATCACACCGTTGAACCGGGAGCGTAAAATGCGGGAGTACCAAGACACACTGGTGCAATCCCTAATGTTCTACCTTACTGCCGAGAGCACTGCTGCTGCTACTGCTTTACAAAGCAGCTCTGTGCGTCGAGGCAGTGTAGAGAGCTCTGCAACAAGAGGGAGCACACGCAGTGCCTCTGCACAGGGAAAGACCAGTATGTTAAAAATGTGGCAAAGTTTTGTGGCAGCGCCACAAATGTCTACACCATCCGAGAGGGCTCCAGTCAGCGGGAGGCAACGTATCCGTCAGATGGTGACAGACTACTTGGCTTTGCCTCTCAGTGTACTCCCAGATGGCTCTTCCCCATTCAAGTTTTGGGTCTCTAAGCTGGATACATGGCCAGAGCTTAGCCAGTATGCATTGGAGGTGCTGGCTTGCCCTGCTGCCAGTGTATTATCGGAGCGCGTCTTTAGTGCTGCAGGTGGTGTACTAACAGACCGTCGCATGCGACTATCCTCCGATAATGTAGACCGGCTTACTTTTCTGAAAATGAACAAGGCATGGATCTCGCCAGAATTTGTCTGTCCGTTTTCAGATTAAATAACTGGTTCGCAACGTTATCCATGTCTCCTGTTATGTTCATCTTTCTACCACCTGAACTCTACTCCCTGGGCTCCAACACTGCCAGTTGCTGCTCAGAAGTGTCGTGTCCACAGAACAAAACACAAGCTCTACTGTTAGTGGGTTCAGTAACGCCAGCTGTTCCCCTGCTGTGTCAACGGCAAGAAGTCTCCTGTTCCCGACACATGGACAGAAAAACACATGACCAACATGCTCCAAATAGGGAAGAGCCGTCACCCTGCTTGTTATGCTGAAAATATGAAATTGTGAAGTTTTGCAGGCCTAGAATGATAAATTTTTATGACAAATATGGACAAATAATAATTTGTCATCACAGCGCATATCTGCACATGTCTATTAGAAATGGTAACAAAAAATAAAACATAGTCTACTCTTCACATTTTGAAATTAATGCATAAAAGTACATTTCAGACTTATGAATTAATGCTTTTTAAGGAACTTTATCTGTACCTGTAAGATAATGCAGTCAATGGATGTACGAATCATTAAATCCTCATCATCATCATCACGAGTTTTATTTATGACAGACATTATAAAATACACATACTGATGCCAACTGTAACTTCAAACACCATATATGAAATGGCCAGCATGTAAACATGGTAATAATGTCCAATAATAAATTATTACATCTAGAAAGTGCATCATGCATACTGACAATAGGTAGTTATACCTGCAAGTGCTGTTGAAACAACCACAAGAGATATAAATTAATACTGGTATATAGGTATCACAGTGCATAGTTACTCATGGACAATGTTGATGTAATACTGTATCTCAATTAAGTCAGCGTCAACCATTAGGCTTGTTAGTCTTGTACATTGTTAAAGAGAGAACGTAATTTTTTTGTTTGTCATAGGTGGAGTATTACACATTAAATTATTACTGCTGTATTTTTTTTTGCGTCCCTAGTGCGCAATAACGCAGCCTAACCTCACATTTGATAGTCAGCTAATTGCCACACGCTACCCTACCCTACGCGTGACAGTAGGAAGGTAGTGTTGACGGATAAAGCTTTGCGCAACCAGACATTCTTTTACCCTCTTCAACACTCTACAAGCAAAAAATGCATGATTTCAGCCGCAGACTTTATTGACGTACAGTATAACATCGGCATTACCCATCAGAGGCTGTCCACTGTCTGATACAGACATAGAATATACCTTTGCTATCCGTAGCCTTTGTTTCACCTACACTTGCAGGCACACACTTAAATTGTGACAAACAATGCCTAATGTTTTTTTAAATGGTTATTTTTTATTGTACATTATTGTGTCATCAATCACATTGATGAGTCCATGCTGGACATGTCATACATGCTATAGAAAGTTACGATTTTATGAACTTAAATAATTGAAATGTCTGTGACTGTCACATAAAATGTGCGATGATGATGATGAGTGACTATTACAAAATCCATTGTCTTCACTATGTTATGGTTTAACATAGCGTTCCTTAAGCATTATTCATAAAAAAAAAATGGACTTTTATTCTTAAATTTACAACACTATATTTTGTTACCAATTTTTTGGGTGTTGTGTTGTTCCATTTATTTTTGGCATGTGCATATATGCGTTTATATTTGTATTTTCTTTATTTTTCCTTCTTGAAATTAGAAAACATGTGTATCTTTGTACCGTGTTAGCCAGTAGATAGAAAAATATTTAGACTTCAGAGTCAGCAGTGGTTGATACCTTTTAATGGATAACTGAAAAGATGGAAACAAATTGCAAGCTTTCAAGGCTACTCACGTCTCTTCATCAGGGAAAGACTAACTAAAAAATTAAGCATCACATATTTCTATACACAACAGGACACAGGAATAGTGCAATAGGTAAGACAAGTAAGTGACGTGTATCAGAACTGTCATTATCTCACAGGGATGAACATAAATATTGGAACAGTTCCTAGATAAGGATAGAAAGTTTGATTGCCCTCTCATTGGCGTCTTTTTTTGGGTTTTCATGACCCTGGAAGGGCATAGACGCAGATTCCTTAATTGATATAGAATGACATAAATCCATGTGATCTATTCATTCCATCACTAACAGTGTCAAAGGTCATGATGAGCTTATATTCTGAAACCTTTGTACGTTTCTCATATTTGAAGTTATATTTTAATACCAGTAATTCCATATCCATGATGCTATGACCGGGCATACAAAAGTCTTTTGCCACAGGTAAATTCATTAATTTATCTGTGATTGTGTGGCGCTGATAATTCATCCTTGTTCTCCTTTTTGTTGCCGGTCTCCCCTCACTTGTCCCTCCCTCACTTGTCTTAGCTATTCCTGTGTCCTGTTGTGTGTAGAAATATGTGATTCTTCATTTTTGGCTTTACTCTTAGCCTGATGAAGACACCTGAGTAGTCTCGAAAGCTTTGAATTTGTTACCATATTTTCAGTTAGCCATTAAACGTTATCAACCACAGAGGACTGTCAAGTATAAATATTTTTCTATTCTTGTAATTGAAATTTATCATTTTATTGTTGTAGTAAAAGTTCATTTATTCTTGTTTGAAGTACATACATTTGCAATGGCCACGTAACAAGGCAATAACTCAATATTTTGTGCCTACACCCTCCTTGACCCTGGGCTTCAACAGCGCCAGTTGCTGCTCAGAAGTGTTAGATGCACAGATGAAAACAATCGCTGATGTGTTTGTGGGGTTCAGTAACGCCTGCTGTTCCCCTGCTGTGTGTCTGGCAAAAATTACTGCTGCTAACTACAACTTCAACTTCAAACGTCTCATACTAGGCCTCTGCCTACACCCTCCTTGACCCTGGGCTTCAACAGCGCCAGTTGCTGCTCAGAAGTGTTAGATGCACAGATGAAAACAATCGCTGATGTGTTTGTGGGGTTCAGTAACGCCTGCTGTTCCCCTGCTGTGTGTCCGGCAAAAATTACTGCTAGCTACCTAATCATGGTGAAAAAAACATGACATCTCAAAGTGTCTAGTGCTACACATAGATATGAGGCTACACCATGATTTCTAAGCTGTAAACATTTGAAACGTCAACTTTCAAACCATAAAATGATTTGTCTTTGTCACAAATCTGTAACAAAATAATTGTGACATATTATTACAGATATGCACATGTCGAAAACAAATGCAAACACAAAAGCCTACTTATGCTATAGGATACTGATGGTCAACCTTGTCACTCCATAGCTTAGACAAATCCAACTCACATCATGATGACTCAAATACTGCAATGTTGGAAGTGCATAATGTGGGTTGAACTTTGACAACTGCTGCAGTGCGAAGGTTATACTTCAGTGTTCTTGCCTTTGAAATAAAAGCATACAAGTAAATATAATATCCAATGTTGATTAAGGGACGTGATGTACACCTGTAATATTGTGCAAACAATGCATGTAGGAATAGTCCTCTTCAACATTACTTATATTTGTGTCATTTTAAAAAATACATATTTGATTAGAAAGTTAACAGCCAATATCATAAAGGTCCTTCATGTAAACATGATAATCGCTAACAAAAATCATGCATTACCTTGGTAAAGTCAATAGTGCATAGTCACAATAGCAAAATATATACCTGTAAGTGGTGCTGAAAGAACGACAACTGATAGAATAGGTGAATGATATCTATTTATCAGACTGAATAGCGACACCTGTACAATGTCGATATAATACTGTACCTTAACAAAACAGCTGTGTCACACCTCACACGCATTTTTCTTGTAGCTTGTTATGTAATAGGGCACATGCGTGTATGTTTCATCATAGGTGCATGTTTACTGAGTAAAGCAGTCATGACAACGCCTTTGTGTTGTCGGTACGCTTGCGATGATGAACGATGCGCACCGTGAATGTTAGTCTGCGTCATAAGACGCACAGACGCTCCAATACCCAACGCGTCACAGCAGGAAGCCAGTCTGTGCGTCCAAACAAAGGCGCAAGCATACATGCACGTACCCTTTTATAAAGCTATATAAAAAAAAGGATGTAGTAGTAACGCACACTTTATTGAGGTACAGTATTACATCGCCATTCACCATCTGTGGCTATGCAGTCTCATCTATATATACCTTATCTATCCGTTGTCATGCTTGCAAGTCCACAGTCAGGCATAAATAGCTGTTTTCACTATGCACTTTTTAAAGGTTTTTTTTGTTAATATAAATGATTGGCACATATTATCAGTATTACATGATGGAAATTTTAGATATTTTTAAAAACTTTTTAGTGATATTATTCAGCAAATGAAAATGGTGTACATACTGTTACTTATCCATCATTAATGGATTCTGATATGTACTTGTATGCTTTTATTTAAAACCGTATAGCAGATTATTTAACCGATTTTTATTGTGGTTTGCATTGCTTTTCAACATGTTAATGTATGCGTTTATGTTTGTCAATTATTAATTTACATATATTTTTTAAAGTAAAATCATCATCTTATGGTACTAAAGGTTATATTTCTCTTGTTTGGAGTATAGACATTTTTAATTGACACGTAACAAGGAAAATACTTGATCTAGTATTTAAACATCCTCCTTGACCCTGGGCTCCAACACCGCCAGTTGTTGCTTGGAAGTGCTGTTAGCACAGTCTACACTTGCTCCTGTGTTACTGGGGTTCAGTAATGTCAGCTGTTCCCCTGCTGTGTGAACGGCAAAAAGTCCTGCTGCCTCCACCCTGTTCTCTTCTCATCCCTGGGTTACAACACCGCCAGTTGTTTCTCGGAAGTGCTGTTAGCACAGTCTACACTTGCTCCTGTGTTACTGGGTTCAGTAATGTCAGCTGTTCCCCTGCTGTGTGAACGGCAAAAAGTCCTGCTGCCTCCACCCTGTTCTCTTCTCATCCCTGGGTTACAACACCGCCAGTTGTTTCTCGGAAGTGCTGTTAGCACAGTCTACACTTGCTCCTGTGTTACTGGGGTTCAGTAATGTCAGCTGTTCCCCTGCTGTGTGAACGGCAAACAGTCCTGCTGCCTCCACCATGTTCTCTTCTCATCCCTGGGCTACAACACCGCCAGTTGTTTCTCGGAAGTGCTGTTAGCACAGTCTACACTTGCTCCTGTGTTACTGGGGTTCAGTAATGTCAGCTGTTCCCCTGCTGTGTGAACGGCAAAAAGTCCTGCTGCCTCCACCCTGTTCTCTTCTCATCCCTGGGTTACAACACCGCCAGTTGTTTCTCGGAAGTGCTGTTAGCACAGTCTACACTTGCTCCTGTGTTACTGGGGTTCAGTAATGTCAGCTGTTCCCCTGCTGTGTGAACGGCAAAAAGTCCTGCTGCCTCCACCCTGTTCTCTTCTCATCCCTGGGTTACAACACCGCCAGTTGTTTCTCGGAAGTGCTGTTAGCACAGTCTACACTTGCTCCTGTGTTACTGGGGTTCAGTAATGTCAGCTGTTCCCCTGCTGTGTGAACGGCAAAAAGTCCTGCTGCCTCCACCCTGTTCTCTTCTCATCCCTGGGTTACAACACCGCCAGTTGTTTCTCGGAAGTGCTGTTAGCACAGTCTACACTTGCTCCTGTGTTACTGGGGTTCAGTAATGTCAGCTGTTCCCTGCTGTGTGAACGGCAAAAAGTCCTGCTGCCTCCACCCTGTTCTCTTCTCATCCCCGGGTTACAACACCGCCAGTTGTTTCTCGGAAGTGCTGTTAGCACAGTCTACACTTGCTCCTGTGTTACTGGGGTTCAGTAATGTCAGCTGTTCCCCTGTTGTGTGAACGGCAAAAAGTCCTGCTGCCTCCACCCTGTTCTCTTCTCATCCCTGGGTTACAACACCGCCAGTTGTTTCTCGGATGTGCTGTTAGCACAGTCTACACTTGCTCCTGTGTTACTGGGGTTCAGTAATGTCAGCTGTTCCCCTGCTGTGTGAACGGCAAACAGTCCTGCTGCCTCCACCATGTTCTCTTCTCATCCCTGGGCTACAACACCGCCAGTTGTTTCTCGGAAGTGCTGTTAGCACAGTCTACACTTGCTCCTGTGTTACTGGGGTTCAGTAATGTCAGCTGTTCCCCTGCTGTGTGAACGGCAAAAAGTCCTGCTGCCTCCACCCTGTTCTCTTCTCATCCCTGGGTTACAACCACGCCAGTTGTTTCTCGGAAGTGCTGTTAGCACAGTCTACACTTGCTCCTGTGTTACTGGGGTTCAGTAATGTCAGCTGTTCCCCTGCTGTGTGAACGGCAAAAAGTCCTGCTGCCTCCACCCTGTTCTCTTCTCATCCCTGGGTTACAACACCGCCAGTTGTTTCTCGGAAGTGCTGTTAGCACAGTCTACACTTGCTCCTGTGTTACTGGGGTTCAGTAATGTCAGCTGTTCCCTGCTGTGTGAACGGCAAACAGTCCTGCTGCCTCACACCATGTTCTCTTCTCATCCCTGGGCTACAACACCGCCAGTTGTTTCTCGGAAGTGCTGTTAGCACAGTCTACACTTGCTCCTGTGTTACTGGGGTTCAGTAATGTCAGCTGTTCCCTGCTGTGTGAACGGCAAAAAGTCCTGCTGCCTCCACCCTGTTCTCTTCTCATCCCTGGGTTACAACACCGCCAGTTGTTTCTCGGAAGTGCTGTTAGCACAGTCTACACTTGCTCCTGTGTTACTGGGGTTCAGTAATGTCAGCTGTTCCCCTGCTGTGTGAACGGCAAAAAGTCCTGCTGCCTCCACCCTGTTCTCTTCTCATCCCTGGGTTACAACACCGCCAGTTGTTTCTCGGAAGTGCTGTTAGCACAGTCTACACTTGCTCCTGTGTTACTGGGGTTCAGTAATGTCAGCTGTTCCCCTGCTGTGTGAACGGCAAAAAGTCCTGCTGCCTCCACCCTGTTCTCTTCTCATCCCTGGGTTACAACACCGCCAGTTGTTTCTCAGAAGTGCTGTTAGCACAGTCTACACTTGCTCCTGTGTTACTGGGGTTCAGTAATGTCAGCTGTTCCCCTGCTGTGTGAACGGCAAAAAGTCCTGCTGCCTCCACCCTGTTCTCTTCTCATCCCTGGGTTACAACACCGCCAGTTGTTTCTCGGAAGTGCTGTTAGCACAGTCTACACTTGCTCCTGTGTTTACTGGGGTTCAGTAATGTCAGCTGTTCCCCTGCTGTGTGAACGGCAAAAAGTCCTGCTGCCTCCACCCTGTTCTCTTCTCATCCCTGGGTTACAACACCGCCAGTTGTTTCTCGGAAGTGCTGTTAGCACAGTCTACACTTGCTCCTGTGTTACTGGGGTTCAGTAATGTCAGCTGTTCCCCTGCTGTGTGAACGGCAAACAGTCCTGCTGCCTCAACTTTAATTTCCATGGGTACCTTCTGCTACCCATCCGGGTTCCAGTACCGTCAGCTGGTTCTCCGCAGTGCCTTTGGCCTAGGTGCCTCCATGTCGGTATCCGAGTTCCAGCAACGTCTGCTGGTCCTTGGTAGTGCTTTGGAGCACAGGTACCTCCTGCTTAGTAACCGTGTCCCAGTAACGTCAGCTGGTCCTCGGTTGTGCCATTGGCTCTTTTCCTTCTGCTGACCCTCCGGGTTCCAGCACAGTCAGCTGGTCCTCGTTACTTTCATTGGCTCTTGTACCTTCTGCTACCCATCCGGGTTCCAGTACCGTCAGCTGGTTCTCCGCAGTGCCTTTGGCCTAGGTGCCTCCATGTCGGTATCCGAGTTCCAGCAACGTCTGCTGGTCATTGGTAGTGCTTTGGAGCACAGGTACCTCCTGCTTAGTAACCGTGTCCCAGTAACGTCAGCTGGTCCTCGGTTGTGCCATTGGCTCTTTTCCTTCTGCTGACCCTCCGGGTTCCAGCACAGTCAGCTGGTCCTCGTTACTTCCATTGGCTTTTGTACCATCACCAACAGGACAAAGAAGGTTAAGACAAACTACAAGATACAGAACAAGAGACAGAAGAACAATAAGCAGAAGATCAAAAAGCAGAAGAACATTAAGTATAAGACCAAAATGAAGAGCAAAATATATGCTCTAAATTCTAAGCAGAAGAAGACTAAGCAGTGTATGGGGGTGAGTCCGTTCCTCCTCGTGGTGCCCCTGGAAAATGCCTGATGCTGCTGCAGGCTAAACTGAACGCGGACAAATACTGTTGTAATTAAAATCTTTCGTGACAGCAAGAACGGAAGGATGAAAATTCAGAGTTTTACAGATTACAAGTACAGGAATGTCTGTCACAAATAAGAATATGATGAAAAGGATGAATAGGAAGAAGATGAAGAAGTAGAATATGAATAATAATAACTGTTTAATAAGAACAATATAAGTAATGTTAACAAAAAGATGAATAGCAAGAAGTTTTAGAAGATTAAGAAGGTGAAGATGAAGAATAATTTGATGAGAAAGATGATGCTGCTGAAGATTATGAAGGAGAAAGTGTGTGAAAAGTTAAAAAGGTGAAGACCATGGAAGTTGTGAAACAGACATATTTGACAAAATAGAAAAAAGGTTAACAACATTGTGAATTTCTTCGTCAATCCGAACGTATTTCCTAAAAAAAAAAAAATTAATGCTATTCCATTGGATTGGGTTAAACATCTATGCCTTTAATGTCTCCTCAACCTCCCCCAATACATTCTACATTACTCTTTGTTGTTTTCCTTCATGTACAATTAACCTACAAGGCAAGAATGGGTTTTTTTTATTTCGATATTTTGTTCCCATAGACTTACATGGGACTTCCGGTATCGGTATCGGGTATCGCCGATATTTTTTGTGTATCGGCGATACCATTCCGATTCCGATACTTTTGGATATCGGAAAGTATCGCTCAACTCTAATAGTTACCTGTCTGAGTTAGTCAGTCAGATTGGTTTCCTGCTGAGTTCAGAGCAGAGACTTCAGCCGCCTGTCCCAGGACAGTGAAGTTCAGTCGACAGAGGTCCTGGACTAGGAGAATACTGAGAGCTGCTCAGCGAGCCCAAACAGGGAATCTGTGATTCGACTTCTATGCAGCAGTGCTTATGTTAAGAGCGGAAAGCAGGGCGAAGGGCACAGTGGAGAAGACAGAGCAGTGCCTTAGGTATTGGATTACCTGCACTGAATCACCGGTCACTGGGGACCGAAGCGTCATTATTGTTTCAGGCATAGTGACAAGAAAACCAGAGGCATCTGGACTATAGGTCGCAGAGTGCAGCCCAAAGCGTCAATACGTAACCGGAGTCAGGTGGAACAGGGACTTTGAGCCTGATCAGCAAAAGTAAGGACTTAGTTTCATCATTAGAAGGCTTCACCACAACGTTGGCCGGGCAGTACAGCTACAGAGAAAGCTGGAGTTTTAGAGTTAACTTTGCTTCAGGCAAGTTGGACTCACATTATATGGAAGTTAAGGAGGCCTCTAACCTGCTCGGCTGCTACCTGAAAGTGCACTCTCCACCCCGACCAGCTTCCCGGGATCTGCTTGAACCATCATCAGTAAAAGGTATGAAAAGAAGCTGCATTGTGTTTGGCTGAATTATTACTACACCCTGCATCATCTTCACCATAGACTTCCAGGGACCCGTCTCACCTGTGGGAGACTCACTACCAAGCTGCCCCATAACATCCCCTGTGAAAGTCCTCATAGCAGCGCTGGTACAATTACCAGAAACCGCAGGTGGCGTCACGAACTACCTACCTAATAATCCCCTGTAAATATTCCCCCATCGCATTGACTGCCATGGCCACGGACCGAGCCACCGCTGCAGTGACATCTCCCATGGAAATCGATGGGCTCGGCTCCGAGTACCCCATAGCCCTGGTATCCACAATTGTGGTGCGTGAGTCAAACAGATACACTGCGGGGAGGGATCTGGTGCCTGAAAAAGACGCAGGCGCAATAGCCTTCTGCCAATCCCCGGGCAGCGCGCACTGCGCATGTCCGAGGACTGTTCCAAGAGCGCAGGCGCCAGACAGCAGGTTAATCAAAGAAAAATAACTCAGGAGGAGGGGCTGTGACGTTGAATGGAGGTGATGGACAGATGGGAGGAGGATTACAGGGAGATATATATAAGGTATGGGGACATATTTTTAAAAGTCTATATTTCAGCGTTGCAGGGGACCAGAAAAAAAAGAGCCACCTTCACAGACTGCAGCCTTAGTGCTGCTGAAGAGGGCTCTTTTACTTAAAAACGCCCGGGGGGGTGACAGGTTCCCTTTAAAAAACACGTGTAATCTGCACCTGAGAATAGTGTTGAGCGATACTTCCCGATATCAAGAAGTATCGGATCGGATTGGATCGGACCTATACCCAAAAAGTGTCGGGTATCGCCGATTCCGATACCGGAAACCAATGCAAGTCAATGGGACAGAAATATCGTAATTAAAATAAATCCTTTCTTTCCTTGTAAACACTAGATATACACACATAGAATACATATATATATATATGCACTGTGTTCCAAATTATTATGCAAAAATTGTTTAGGAGTGATAAGGTAAGAATTTTTTTGTTTGTCAGTTAAACTCATTGATGGTGATGTGTGTCAGGGCTCTTTATATCACTGTAAGCAATTGCAGACACCTGTGCTAATTAGTTTGGCAGGTGTGTCCAATGAAAGGCAAGACTACTTAAGAAGGCTGTCCCACATTATTAAGCAGCCTACATTTTCTGCCAAAATGGGAAAGAAAAAGGATGTGTCGGCTGCTGAGAAGCAACAAATTGAGGAGTGTTTAGGTCAAGGCATGACTACAATCAACATTGCCAAGACACTTCATCGTGATCATCGCACAATCAAGAAGTAAGTAGCTGATTCACAGTACACACGTGTGCGTGCTGATAAGGGAAAATTGAAGACTCTTTCCTACAGGCAATTACGTCAGGTTAAAAGATCAGCGGCAAAAAAGCCTTGTCATAGCAGCAGACAAGTTTTTGAAGCTGCTGGTGCCTCCAACGTCCCCCGAACAACAAGATGCAGGGTCCTTCAGAGGTTTGGAGCTGTGCGTAAGCCATCCTGTCTGTTGTGAATGTTTTAGAAATGAATTCTGAGCAGAAGCTCCCTCTGGTGGTTACAAACAGTACTGAACCATTCAATGAGGATTGGCAATCAGGAATCACAGACTGGCTGGATATAAGGGAGGTTCCCCCCATCATGGTTGCCGGTGATCAATTGTTCTTGTCTCAACGTTGTTTCCTGGTTCCCTTGGAAGCTTGCTGAGTCTTGCCTCTTCTCCTGCTCTCAGATAAGATATTTTCTGTTTTTTGTTTTTGTGCTTGCCATTTGCATATTTCTCTGCATTTCTGTGAGGTTGGCCAGGTTCCCCTCCCCGGGGGGCTTGGGCTCCTCTCGGTTCCTCTGGAGCCACTGTTGTTTGTTCATTTGCCTTTTCCAGTTTTTTCAGTGGCTGCGGCTTAGCTTTGTTACACCAGAGAACTAATTTAGGTGGTAGAGGTCGTGTGATCTCAGGTGTTTTTGCAATTAGTAGCGTTGGCTTTTTTTAGGGTTTTTTGGGATTGCAGTGGGTATCCTTCCTGTCCTTTTCTGTCTAGGCAGATTGGGCCCTGGCGTTTGCTCATACTATTTTCTGTCTGTGTCTGTATTTCCTCTTGTCTAATCGCCATTACATGTTTGGGGCTTCCTATGTTCTTTGGGGATCTGCTCCGGGGCAGATGGCTTTCCTCTTTCTATCTTTAGGTGTAGTTAACCTCTCGGGCTGTGACGAGGCGTCTGGGACCAACGTAGGAACGCTCCATGGCTGCCTTTAGTTGTGGTGGTTAGTCAGGGTACTGCAATCCAGTAGATTCCAACCTCTCTGGTGTATTGCCGTTTTTGCCTGCTCTCCTCAGCTACCAAAACATAACAGTATCCCCGGCCCAACTGAAAATTATATGGTACTCACAGAAGGGAAAAATAGTGTGGAAACAAAAAAGGTTGTCAGAGTTGTCAGAGATTTTTTTTTTTTTCTGTTTGTTGCATTTTTTACCTCTTTTTCTCTGGGTGCTGGTTTTTTTTTGTGGCCAAAAAGGATGGTTCATTAAGGCCTTGTATTGCTTATCGTCTCTTGAACAATATCACTGTGAAATATCAATATCCGTTACCCTTGATTTCTGACCTGTTTTCCAGGGTGAAAAGTGCTACTTGGTTTACCAAGCTTGACCTCAGGGGGGCGTATAACCTTATTCGCATTAAGCACGGGGATGAATGGAAGAGGGCGTTTAATACCCCAGAAGGGCATTTTGAGTAGCTAGTTATGCCCTTTGGGCTCACTAATGCTCCTTCCGTCTTCCAGTCCTTCATGAATGACATTTTCAGGGATTTTGTGGATAAATTTCTGATTGTTTATTTGGATGATATCTTGATTTTTTCCAATGACTGTCCCTCTCATGTGAAACATGTTCGGACTGTGTTCCAGATTTTGAGAGAGAATGCTCTGTATGTGAAGGGATCAAAGTGTCTTTTTGGCGTACAGAGGATCTCATTTCTGGGATTAATTTGTCTCCATCTGTTATTGAAATGGACCCGGTCAAGGTTCAGGCCAACTGTGATTGGGTCCAACCTACTTTATTAAAGGCTCTTCAGAGATTCTTGGGTTTTGCCAATTTTTATTGTAAATTTATTGGTAATTTCTCTGTTATTGTTAAACCATTGACTGATTTGACCAAAAAGGGTTCTGATGTGGTGAATTGGCCTCCTGAGGCAGTCTCTGCTTTTCAGGAACTTAAACAGAGATTCACTTCTGCTCCTGTTCTACGGCAGTCTGATGTTTCTCTGCCATTTCAGGTGGAGGTTGATGCCTCTGAAATTGGGGCAGTTGCCGTTTTGTCCCAAAGAGATCCTGAGACCTCTAAAAGTAACCCTTGTGCTTTTTTCTCTCGAAAATTTTCTCCAACTGAACGTAATTATGACGTGGGTAATCGGGAGTTATTGGCCATGAAGTGGGCTTTTGAAGAGTGGAGACATTGGCTGGAGGGAGCCAAACATCAGGTGGTGGTCCTCACGGACCATAAGAATCTAGTTTATCTGGAATCAGCCAAGCGATTAATCCTAGACAGGCCAGGTGGGCCTTGTTTTTCACACGTTTTAATTTTGTGGTTTCCTTTCTTCCTGGCACTAAGAATGTTAAGGCGGATGCCCTCTCGAGGAGTTTCCTTGCGGACTCTCCTGAGTTATCTGATCCTGCTGTTATTTTGAAAGAGGGTGTAGTTCTTTCCGCCATCTCGCCCAATTTGAGACTGGCTCTGGAAGGGTGTCAGGAGGATAAACCCGAGCGCTGCCCTGTTGGGAAATTGTTTGTCCCAGACCAGTGGAAGAAGAGTGTGATGTCTGAGATTGAATTTTTTGTTCCAGAGACTTGGTGAGTCGGTCCTTTTGGTGGCCTACTTTGTCTCGTGACGTCAGGGAGTTTGTGCAGTCCTGTGGGACTTGCTCTCGCTCCAAGCCTTGCTCTCGCTCTAGTGGTTTGTCGATGCCATTGCCTGTGCCCAAGAGACCATGGACCCATATCTCTATGGATTTTATTTCCGACCTCCCTGTTTCTCAGAGAATGACCGTTATCTGGGTGATTTGTGATAGGTTTTCCAAGATGATACATCTTGTGTCATTACCTAAGTTGCCTTCCTCCTCCGAATTGGTGCCTTTGTTCCTTAAGCACGTGGTTCGGTTACACGGCATTCCTGAGAACATTGTGTCTGACAGAGGAGTCCAGTTTGTTTCCAGATTTTGGAGGACTTTTTGTTCTAAACTTGGTGTTCAATTATCTTTCTCCTCTGCTTTTCATCCTCAGACCAATGGACAAACTGAGAGAACAAACCAGACATTGGAGACTTATCTGAGATGCTTTGTGTCTTCTGATCAAGATGACTGGGTCTCTTTTTTTGCCTTAGGCTGAGTTTGCTCTTAATAATAGGGCAAGCTCTGCCACTTTGATGTCTCCATTTTTCTGCAATTTTGGGTTTCACCCTCGATTTTCTTCGGGACAGACGGAGGCTTCTGTGTGTCCGGGTGTTGACTCTGTTTTGGAGCGTATGCAGCAGATTTGGGACCAGGTAGTGGAGAGGTTGTCCCTCTCTCAGGAGAAGGCCCAGCGGTTTGCCAACCGGCATAGGACTGATGGTCCTCGGTTTAAAGTGGGGGACTTGGTCTGGTTGTCCTCAAGAAATATCCCTATGAGAGTTGCATCTCCTAAGTTTAAGCCTAGGTTCATTGGACCTTATAAGATCATGGAGATTCTTAATCCTGTTTCCTTTCGTTTACTTCTTCCAGGGACATTTAAGATCCATAACGTGTTCCACAAGTCCTTATTGAAGAGGTTTGTCGAGCCTGTGGTTCCTATGGCTGCGCCTCCTGACCCTGCTTTGGTTGAGGGCAATCTGGAGTATGTGGTTGAGAAAATATTGGATTCTCGTTTTTCTAGACGGAAACTCCAGTATTTGGTTAAGTGGAGAGGTTATGGTCAGGAGGACAATTCTTGGGTGTTTGCTTCGGACATCCATGCTAGGAGACTGATCCGTGCGTATCACAGAGCTCATCCTGACTGACCTGGTTGCACAAATGAGGGTTCGGTGACCCTCCTCAAGGGGGGGGTACTGTTGTGAATGTTTTAGAAATGAATTCTGAGCAGAAGCTCCCTCTGGTGGTTACAAACAGTACTGAACCATTCAATGAGGATTGGCAATCAGGAATCACAGACTGGCTGGATATAAGGGAGGTTCCCCCCATCATGGTTGCCGGTGATCAATTGTTCTTGTCTCAACGTTGTTTCCTGGTTCCCTTGGAAGCTTGCTGAGTCTTGCCTCTTCTCCTGCTCTCAGATAAGATATTTTCTGTTTTTTGTTTTTGTGCTTGCCATTTGCATATTTCTCTGCATTTCTGTGAGGTTGGCCAGGTTCCCTCCCCGGGGGCTTGGGCTCCTCTCGGTTCCTCTGGAGCCACTGTTGTTTGTTCATTTGCCTTTTCCAGTTTTTTCAGTGGCTGCGGCTTAGTTTTGTTACACCAGAGAACTAATTTAGGTGGTAGAGGTCGTGTGATCTCAGGTGTTTTTGCAATTAGTAGCGTTGGCTTTTTTTTAGGGTTTTTTGGGATTGCAGTGGGTATCCTACCTGTCCTTTTCTGTCTAGGCAGATTGGGCCCGGCGTTTGCTCATACTATTTTCTGTCTGTGTCTGTATTTCCTCTTGTCTAGCAGACATTACATGTTTGGGGGCTTCCTATGTTCTTTGGGGATCTGCTCCGGGGCAGATGGCTTTTATCTTTCTATCTTTAGGTGTAGTTAACCTCTCGGGCTGTGATGAGGCGTCTGGGACCAACGTATGAACGCTCCACGGCTGCCTTTAGTTATGGTGGTTAGTCAGGGTACTGCAATCCAGTAGATTCCAACCTCTCTGGTGTATTGCCAGTTTTTGCCTGCTCTCCTCAGCTACCAAAACATAACACCTGTCAACCTCCTCTTTCCACTGCACACAAGCAGAAACGGCTCCAATTGGCCAAACAATACATGAAGACTGACTTCAAAACTGTTTTGTTCACCGATGAGTGCCGTGCAACGCTCGATGGTCCAGCTGGATGGAGTGGAGGATGGCTGGTTGATGGACACCCCATGCAAACAGGCTACGGCGCCAACAAGGAGGAGGTGGAGTAATGTTTTGGGCTGGAATCATGGGGAGAGAGATTGTCGGCCCCTTTAGGATCCCTGAAGGGGTAAAGATGAACTCCATAGTGTATGTTGAGTTTCTCAAACAGCACTTTCTGCCATGGTTCAAGAAGAAGAACCGTGCAAGATCATTTTCATGCATGATAATGCACCGTCTCATGCTGCACATAACACATCTGCATCTCTGGCTGCTATGGGCATAAAAGGGGACAAATTTATGGTGTGGCCCCCATGCTCCCCTGACCTCAACCCCATTGAGAACATCTGGAGCATCATCAAAAGGAGTGTCTATGATGGCGGGAGGCAGTTCACATCTAAGCAACAGCTCTGGGAGGGTATTCTGTCCTCATGCAAAACAATTGAAGCAGAAACCATCCAAAACCTGACAAATTCAATGGACGAGAGAGTTCAGAAGCTCCTTTCGAACAAGGGGTCCTAAGTGCAAATGTAACATCACCTAGAATAAAGTTTTGAGTTGAAAACCGTTTGATTTCAGTTTGTAATAACCTGCTAATGCTTATAATTTCAAAAAATGACCATTTTTTTGTTCTTTATTAAAATGAAAAGGTTGAAAACTCTGCTGTGCATAATAATTTGGAACATGCATCTTGAGTGCAGTTTGAGTGTTTTATTTTTTTAAAAATATAGTGTTATCATAGGCAGTTTGTACAAAAACCTTTCAATTGTACTCTAATAGTTATTTGACTGGAAAATTGCAATGACTGCAATTCATATAGGTAATTTGGGAAAATCTGAGAAAATATTATTTGCATAATAATTTGGAACACAGTGTACATGTCATTGTGACATATATATATACATATATTTATAGTTCATACACTTCTACATAGTAAAATAGCCGCTGATTCAATTGCAGGCTTTTGTGAAATTACAGAACCACCCGACATGAAATGACACATGGTTTACATACAGTTAACCATGTCATTTCATGTAGTTTGATATATGGTTTTCACTAACAATTACATGAGTGTATGTGTGCAAAATTTCATACATAATAAAAAACAGAAAAATATAAAAAATTATTAAAATAATTTTAATAAAATCCAAAAAAATCTTTTATATGTTTTTCTGTAAAAGATGAATGGCAGACCATTGGGTAATTAATTAAAAAGTTATAACCATAGATCACAATTGATTAATAAATGTAAAGATTAAAATAATATAGGGAGAGAAAGTTATTTATAAAAAACCTTTATTAATAATTCATGGTTAAATAACACGGTACAACAAAAAACATATACCAGAATTTCATAAATGACCCATCATATATATATATATATAAAAAAAAAATATTGTATACTGCTCAAAATAATAATAAAAAATAATCAAAAAAAGGGGCAACCAGATCGACAGTAAAAAAAATTTTTTGAATAAATAATACACAAGTAATGATAATACAATAGATTATGTAACAATTAAAAAATCACACAATATTAAATGATTCATGCAATGGTGAATTAATTATATAAACGTAAGTGAATTGATTATCAAAAAAACAACACAAAATTGTGAACGAAAGTACTCCACCCTAAATAGTGACTACTCCCAAAAGTATATTAACAGGTGCCAAAAAATCATTTAAAATTTATAAGACCTGCAAAATGTGCAGGAATGTGCAAAGTACATAAAAACAGGGAAAAATTAAATCAATGATATTTATGTACCTCCACCAATTTTTGCACAATCCCTGTGCTACAATGTAAAAATTAGTGCAAAATAATGTGCAATAAAGTGCAGATTAGTGCAATTACCTAAAAAAGGGGACAAAAGGGGCAAAATATTTATATTGTGTAAAAATCAGCAAATATCTATCATTATCTTATTGCATAGACCTTGTGCAAAATTACCCAAACAGAAACATTATATGCAATATTGCATTAGGATTGCAACTAAAAAGATCTCACAAAGGATAAAAAATATGAAACAAAAAAAACAGCTGTATGCTGACACTATTGAGAAACACTGAGGTTGCCACCCAAATTGTATATATGAGAGCAGAAATAAAAAGGCAGCTGTGTGCTGACACTATTAAAGGTCACTAAAGTTGCCACCCAAATGGGATATAACTGAGAGCAGGATTGAAAAACAACTATGTGCTGCCGCTATGAAAGATCGCTGAGGTTGCCACCCAAATAGAACCAAGAGCAGAGTTTTACCTTAATGACAAGGGGTCAAAATGCTGGTATACTACGCACCCCGACGCGCGTTTCGGAATAGTTCCTTCGTCAGGGAGACCACACATTTTTTTTCAACGAATTTACACCTTTAATTAACCCCTACATGTGTGAAATTTTGCACACATACACTCATGTAATTGTTAGTGAAAACCATATATCAAACTACATGAAATGACATGGTTAACTGTATGTAAACCATGTGTCATTCCATGTCGGGTCTGTAATTTCACAAAAGCCGGCAATTGAATTAGTGGCTATTATACTATGTAGAAGTGTATGTACTATAAATATATATATATATATATATATATATTATATATATGTGTCACAATGACATGTATATATATATATTTATATATATGAAGTGTAAAATTTTTGAAAAAAAATGCGTGGGCTCCCGCGCTATTTTCTAAACCAGACAGACAAAGCCAGCGAGTGGGGGCAGATAATAATAGCCGAGGGAGGGTGCATTTATTTAGTGCCCCCCCTGGCTACTAACATCTGCCCCAGCCACCCCAGAAAAGGCAAATCTATAATTAGATTCGCCCTTTCTGGCACTTAGCCCGTCTATTCCCATTGCCCTGTAGCGGTGGCAAATGGGTTAATAATGGGTTAAAGCCACCTTGCTATTGAAAGGTGACTTTAAGCCAGGTTATTAATTGAGAGCTGTCAATTAGACAACTATCAATTATTAATCCTATTGTATGAAATAAAAATAAAACACACACACTTTAATTAAAAATCATTTTAATGAAATAATGAAACAGTTTTTGACCATATTTTATTTTCCAGGTAAATCCATTCGAAGCCCTTGTTCACCTGTAATAAAAATAAAATAATAAAGCAACATTACTCTTACCTATCCGGTGTTCAGTCAGGTCCCCGATGTAATCCTTCTGAAAGGGTTAATGTTTACTGCAGGGACCACAGCTAATGCTGCCAGCCTCGCAGTAAACCCCCGAATGAATCATCTCCTCTCCTGGCTGACAGGAGAGGAAGTGATTAGTGTTGGGAAGCTTAATTGATTGCTTCCCACTTTCACTTCAGGTCAGCCGGGGACACCGCACAGCATCAGTGATGTCAGAGGGAATCCCGGCTGACCTGAGCTGAACTGATTAACAAAAACAGGGGATCCCTTAAAAAAAAAATGGCGTGGGTCCCCCTATTTTTGTTAACCAGCCAGATGAAGCAGACTACTGAGGCCAGGTATTTAAGGCTGTTAAGGATCCAAGATCCATGAACCTTGCAAGCCTGATAATACCAGGCCACAGCAGTCTGCTTATCTTGGTTTTTTAACAAAAATAGGGGATCCCCTCGAAAAAAATGGCGTGGGGTCCCCCCTATTTTTGTTAACCAGCCAGATGAAGCAGACTACTGAGGCCTGGTATTTCAGGCTGGTAAGGATCCAATATCCATGAACCTTGCAAGCCTGATAATATCAGGCCACAGCAGTCTGTGTATCTTGGTTGGTTAACAAAAATAGGGGATCCCCTCGAAAAAAAAATGGCGTGGGGGTCGCCTATTTTTGTTAACCAGCCAAGTAAAAAGCAGACTGCTGCGGCCTAGTATTAAAAGACTGTCAAGGCCCATGGATTTTGGCCCTCAACAGCCTAAAAATACCAGGCTGCAGCAGCCCCACAATTGGCGCATCCAAAGATGCGCCAATTGTGGCACTTTACCCGGCTCTTCCCACTTGCCCTGTAGCAGTGGCAAGTGGGGTAATAAGGGGTTAATGTCACCTTTGATTGAACGGTGACAAATAGCCCGGTTAATAATGGAGAGGCGTCAATAAGACACTGATCCATTATTAATCATAAAGGTTGCAAATGTTTAAAAAAATACACAGCCAGAATAAAGTCTTTTAATGAAATAATACACAACACAGTTTTCATTATTTTTTATTGTACTCTCATCCTGCAACGCCATCGATCTTCTGTAAAAAAACAAAAATAACAAACCAACACAAATACTCCCTGTCCGACGTAGTCCAAAATAACGAGTGTCCCACGACGAGTCCAGCTCTGCTACATCTGGATGCCAGGCTCAGCCTGACATCCAGACACATCAGAGCTGCTTACCGGAGGAGATTCCCGGCGGTGACGTCATCCGGACTGCTTTACGGCCAGCTGTCGCGAGAGTACAGCTGGCCGAGATTACCCAGTACCCGGCAGTCACGTGCAGTTATCGCGAGAAGCTGCACGTAACCGCCAGGGAGAGGGTAATGGCGGCCATCCATGACATGACCACCGAGGATCTTCTGCCAGGTAAGTGCTGAGTCCTGACTCCTGACAGACCCGACCGACACTGACAGAGACTCTTTCGGGAAGTTCCTGTGTCACGTACTTCCTTCTGTGACACAGGAACTCCCCATATACTTTACAGGAAAATTCCGATTCCGGATCCGATATGCAAAAAATATCGGAACTCAGAATCAGAATTCCGATACAGCGAATATCGGCCGATACCCGATATTTGCGGTATCGGAATGCTCAACACTACCTGAGAATCTCAAATGCCAGGAAGTTTCAAAAACAAAGCAGCTTTATTTAAAGCATGACACACCAAACAGAGAGAAAACAACGCGATAAAAACCCATGTTAAAAAAATCAAATGAAAAAATGCAAGTAAGCTAATTTACATAATAGGTGCAGAAATGGTGCGGAAATTCTGCAACGTCAAAAACTCACCCAATACTGACTGTAGGAATGTAGTCTTACACAGCACCAAGTATCATCCTCCTCCATCTCTTTATCTTCTTGTCTGTCATTCACCAAAATAAATCCCAGATGTTTTTGTGCCTCATAGTGACAGACTGGGAGGAAAAGCCAAACAAATGCATAAAAAAGAAACAGTTAACACTTGAAATCATATTGTCGCCACTAAGACGCTAGTAATAATCATACATAGTGGACAAGTTGAAACGGCTGAGCTGCCAGTGTACAGAATGCTGTACTTTAATTAACTGCAAATTATTAGTATATCCACCCTGAGGTTGTATGTCAGAGCATTTTTCACTTGGGGTAGTACCTGAAGGAAAGCACAGTTCATAGTGCTACAAGATGAAGAGGAGAAGAATAACCTTTCACTGACATTTCTACAACTAAAGGTTTCAAAAGTCAAAAGTTCAGACTTCAAAATATGTCTGTCAATCTAACAATGAAGGTTTAGTCTGGGTTGACGCATAAGGCTATGAGCTATAGAGGTTTGAGTAGGCTGCACAACTACTACAGAAAGAAATCCACAACCATAAACACCGCTTGTGGTGCTTGTAAAAAAAAGTTTTAATTCAGCAAAATATTAAACAGATCCCATACTCAAGAGGAAGAAATACTGTTTGTAATCAGTCTCCTATCTTCCTAAAAGATGCAGATACTGAACTCAAAATTCCCTTAGAAGGCTATATGCTTAATTAAGTAGGCTCTTTAACCCTTCACCACAAAACCTGTTTTCACCTTCCTGATCAAGCCAATTTTTTGAATTCTGACCATTGTCCCTTTATAAAGTTATAACTCTCGAACGCTTCAATGGATTCCAATGATTCTGAGAATGTTATTTTGTGACATATTGTGCTTCATGATAATAGTAACATTTCTTTCACATAACTTACGTTTATTTGTGAAAAAATCGGAAATTTGGCAAAAATTTGGAAAATTTTGCAATTTTCAAACTTTTAATTTTTATGCCCTTAAATCAGAGTCTTGTCACAAAATAGTTAATAATTAACATTTCCCACATGTTTACTTTCCAAACATGAGCACAATTTTTGAAACATTTTTTTTTGTTAGGAAGATATAAGGGTTAAAAGTTGACGAGCGAGTTCTCATTTTTACAACAAAATTTGCAAAACCATTTTTTAGGGACGACATCACATTTGAAGTGACTTTGAGGGGCCTATATGATAGAAAAAAACCAAAGTGACACCATTCTAAAAACTGCACCCCTCAAGGTGCTCAAAACCACATTCAAGAAGTTTATTAACCCTTCAGGTGCTTCACAAGAATTAATGGAATGTGGAAGGAATAAATAAACATTTATTTTTTTTCACAAAAATTTTCATTTACACAAATTTTTTTTACCTTCCCAAGGGTAACAGGAGAAAAATAGACCATACAATTGACACCATTTTGGAAATTAAACCCCTCAGAGAACATATCTAGGTGTATATTGAGCACCTTGAAAACCCAGATGCTTCTCAGAAGTTTATAACATTGAGCTGTGAAAATTAAAAAAATCACATTTTTCCCACAAAAATGTTTTTTAGCTCCAAACTTTGCATTTTCATAATAACAGGTAACAGGAGAAATTGCACCATAAAATTTGTTGTGCAATTTCTCGTGAGCATGCTGATACTCCATATATGGGGGAAAACTACTGTTTGGGCGCACGGCAGGGCACGGAAGGGAAGGAGCGCCATTTGACTTTTTGAATGTAAAATTTGCTGGAATTATTAGTGAACGCCATATTGCATTTGGAGAGCAAATTTATAATATCTAATATATAAAGCTGAATGTATGTATGTGTGTATGTATGTGGGTATGTTTGTCCGGGATTGGAATCCGCACCGTCGCACTTACGGCATGAAATTTTGCACGCCCGCACGTCTCGACCCCGAAAGCGTCCTAGGCTATGTTTTGAATCAAATTTTAACCCCGCGCGTTCCAAATCGCCAAACAATTTTGGCCCTATCTACATAATGGGGAGAAAGCTGAATGCTTGTGTGTATGTCCGGCATAGGAATCTGCATTTACGGGCATGAAATTTTGCACACCCGCACGTCTCGACCCCGGGAGCGATCATAGGCTAGGTTTTGAGTCGAAATTTTAACCCCGCGCATTCCAAATCGGCAAATAATTTTGGCCCGTAGATGCACGTTACTTAGGAGAATTTGATGCCCGCCACTCAACCCGGAGCATCAAGTAGTGTGATGGAAATTTAACCCTTACGTTCATCGCAAAAATTGGCCTATCATAAAGGGAGAAAGCGAATGTGTTGTATGCCGATAGATCTGCTTTACAGCATGAATTGCACACCGCACTCTCGACCCGAGCGTCATAGGCTGTTTGAGTGAATTACCGCTCAATAATTTGGCCATAGAATCTGCACGTGTACTTACGGCATGAAATTTGCATGCCGAATCTACCAGGCACATAGCTATGTGTTGAATGGAATTACCCCCGTACGTTCCAAATCGCCAAACAATTTTGGCCCTATCTACATAATGGGGAGAAAGCTGAATGCTTGTGTGTATGTCCGGCATAGGAATCTGCATTTACGGGCATGAAATTTTGCACACCCGCATGTCTCGACCCCGGGAGCGTCATAGGCTAGGTTTTGAGTCGAAATTTTAACCCGCGCATTCCAAATCGGCAAATAATTTTGGCCCGGGATAGGAATCTGCACCGTTGTACTTACGGGCATGAAATTTTGCATGCCCGCACATCTCAACCCTAGGAGCATCATAGGCTATGTGTTGAAAGGAAATTTTAACCCCCGCACGTTTTGGTGTGTGATTTTTATGTGCAGAATAAATTTTTGTTAACATAGTCTATTTTGTTACAGCTAACAGCAGTATTAATTAACCCGGGCGAAGCCGGGTACTACAGCTAGTTGAAAATAAAAGAAATCACATTTTTCCCACAAAAATGTTTTTTAGCACCAGATTTTGTATTTTAACAATGGTAACAGGAGAAAATGAACCATAAAATTTGTTATGTAATTTCTCCCGAGTTCACTGATACCCCATATGTGGTCAAAAACTACTTTTGAGGCACAGTGCAAAGATCAGAAGGGAAGGAGCGCCATATCGCAGTGCAGATTTTGGTGCACTGGTTTACGGTGCTATGACACACTGACAGAGCCCGGAGGTGCCAGAACAGCAGAACCCCATAAATGACCCAATTTTACAAACTGCACCTCTCAATGAATTCATCGAGGGGTGCAGTGATCATATTGACACCACAGATGTGTCACAGAATTTTATACCATTGGGCAGTGAAGAAAAATTCATTTACATTTTTACCACCAAGATTGTGTGTTAACCCCAAATTTTACATTTTCATACTGGGAAATGGAGAAAAAATTGCATCAATGTAGAAATGCACCAATGTAGAAATACCCTTGTGAGGGTAAGGTTTAATAATTGATTTCATTGTCCATTCTCTAGTTCACACCCTATATATGGCTGTACAGTACTGCTTAGCCACACAGAGAGACTTGGGGCAAATGGAGCGCTATTGGCCTTCTGGAGTGCAGATTTTCCTAGAATAGTTTAAGGACTCTATATACAGAGCCCCTAAGTGCTAGAAAAGCAGAATCCCCCTCAAGTGACCCCATTTTGGGAATTTATCTACAGGTGTAGTGACAATTTTGACTTCATGTGTGTTGTCCAGAAACAAGCAGTAGTGGATGTTGCAAACTGTTATTGTAGTGATCAGTATGTTGAAGTGACCAGTACATTGTAGTGCCATTACATTATGCCTAGCTCATGCTTCTGGAGACACACACACGTAAATTAGGCTGACTCTTATTACTACAGAAATGCCAAACATGTGGGAGCTAAATGTGGTTTAGACACACTGGGGCTCAGAAGGGAGGGGGGCATTTGGATTTGGGAGCGCAGAATTTGCTGAATCTCTTTTGAGGGACGAGGAGCAATTTCGCTTTTCCAGAGCCTTTGTAATAACAGTAATGTGGAAGCCCCTTATTTTTCCGCTAACAGATAACGGACATGAGTAGGGACTTGGGATTTTTTTGTGGATTGAGTTGAAGCTTTTATTGGTAACATTTTACATAACGTTTGGGATCACATTTTTCCTGTGCTCTACGCTGAACTCTTACTTTGGGGTCTCAATCTAAATCTCCACGTGACGTCACAGATGAAATCAGCGTTGTCCTTCTTTTCAGAAGTGCACAAAACTGCAGTCGCCTGAGCTTTTATGCTTGCCTAAAAAGACAGGCACCGCCGGATCACAGGTCTTACGGCATCCACAGTGACTCCATCTGCCTCATTATAGGGAATTTACCTCTGGGGGTTCCGTCTGAGTCATGTATTTCAGAGATTTTACATGAAAACCGGGTGTAAGCGCTCAGCGCAGAGTGCAGGATAAGTGTGAGCCAAGCTTTACTGCTACCTTTGGGAGGCAGAATGAACAAATCAACAGTAGGTGAAGAATTGGTTTTATTTATTTTTTACACCGTTCCTCTTGCGGTATAAGTCATTAGACAGCTTTATTCTTCAGGTCAGTTACAGAGATACCAGATTTATATAGGATTTTTATGCTTGGCTGCTGTCAAGCACTAAAAGACTCTTTTTATTGCAAAAACTAGCTTTTGCATCCCCATATTTAGACAGCTATAATTTTTCCAGATTTTGGCAGACAAAGTCATCTGACAGCTTAATTTTTGCGGGATGAGTTGATGTTTTTATTGGTACCATTTTCGGTCAGAGTACCTTTTTTGATCACTTTCTATTCTTTCTAGTACTTTTTTTTTTTTAAACAAATAAATAATTTTTTTTTATTCCTTTTTTTGTTCTTTATCTGGGGATTTGTTTTCAACATTTTTACACTTTGTAATAACTTTTTTAAAAACTTTTTTACATTGTCTCACTCTGGGACATCATCCTTATACTGGCAGGGCATCAGAACAGTGTCTGACAGGCAGGGGAGGAGGCGTATCAGCTCCTGCTCTGATCAGGTGCTCACAAGCCACCTTCCCTGCAGAACACTGAAGGATCCTGCGGCTATCTTGTGGTTAGGGATCATCATGGAGACTATCAGCACAACGTGATCGCATCGCGTTGTGCTGATGGAAGCAGACAGGGAGCTCACTCTTGCGATCGCGGCACCATACATATACTGCGGTTTTCAGGAGCGCAGCTCCCGCAACACCGTATATGTATGGCACATGTCGGCAAAGGGTTAAAGGAGAACTAATCTTTCAAGTAGCTTTTCAAAATAAGATGCAAAGTGTGTATACATGAGGAATAACACTGTCAATAACACTGTTTATTGACATTTTATGACTTGTGTCCTGCACGTTTTATCAATTTCACCTCTGCAAGCTTTGTCTCTAATTTGCAATTGAATATGTGGTTATTGGGTGGAGACTGTGCTGAAGTTGGTGGTGCGGGTTTTATGCTGACAGGAGGAGGAGGCATTGAAGGAGGTGGAGTAGGAGTAGGAGGCAACATAGAGAGAGAAACATCCCAAAAACATCCAGCAATCCTCTGCCATGGTAGCACATGCAACAAAACGCTTTTTGCCTCAGGCCTAGCCACCACAACATTTACCCATTGGGCAGTTAGAGAGATACAACTTCCCTGCCGGTGCTTACTGGTCCATGTATTGGTTGTTATATGGACCTTTACACCAATGGCATTGCGCAGTGCACGTGTGGCGCCCCTGAGGGTTCAGTCGCCACAGAGGTGTTGCATCTCACCCAGAGATGTGACACCTGACTCTCAGGTAAGGAGGAAGCACCCCTAGGACTCTACACCTGCATCCAATATACCATGCCAGCTGAGCATACGGACGGACCCTTAGGGAGGATGGTCTGACTCAGCCTGGTTAGCAAAGGGTGTAGACATGGGTGGGTGGAGCCAGCTACAGAACTTAGGCTGTGTGGTAGATTAGAGAGCGGCCAGTGACTGACTGAGTGTCCGTCTGAGCACATCTCAGGGAGAATCTGCTGAAGTGAGCGAAAGGGTCCGAACAGGCATGAAGGTTGGTTTATCCATCTGTGGCCCCCATCCTGAAGAAGGAAGGACCAAGGCCATCAGGGACCGGCCCCTAGGCTAGTGGGAAAGCTTCACGCCCTGCTAGTAAGCCGACGGCGGTGATCACTTTATGGGTCATTGCCACCACCATCAGCATCTCTTCAGAAAGGCAGCACAACGGGGTCAAGTACGCACAGACATAGGATTGATCTGTTGACTGAAAGAGCTCACAGCTTCCGGAACTGAGAGTTTGCCTGGTGAGGTGCTAGGAAGTAAGGAGTATAAAAGCACAGAGAGTGAAGGCCAGAAAGGAACATACTGAGAGGGAGTCCTGGGAAGTACGACCGATATACCTGAGGGTTGCTGGACCACTCACCTGGAGGACACAGTGTCAGGCGGGCATCTATATTGCGCATAACAGGACAGTGAGTAAAACCCTGAAACTGCATCTGGACTGTATCCCTCCTTATTCAGCGTCGCACATTCCTCTCTGCCACATCTACTAGCACCATCTCTTCACTATCATCTCTACCTGCCCTGGAAGGACACAGCCTCACCTATAGAAGGTTTACCATCTAGCTGCACAACACCATCCCTTCCAGAGGACCTGCACAGCAGCGCTGGTCACCCTGACCAGGTACTACAGGTGGCGTCACGATTCACTGACATTATCCCCTGTAAATATCCCCTTTTTTAGGGTGAGCGCCCAGGGCCACGGACGGAGCCGTGGCTACCGTGACATCTCCCATAGAGATCAACGGGCTCGGGTCCGAGTACCCCACAGCCCTGGCTGGGTGACTCACACGCCTGATTTTGTATGCAACATGTTCGGGCAGGAGAGTTTCAGCTGGGAAACACATACTGTGGTTCCCGTGATCCCAATGTATTAGTAGCCCTTTTGAAATAATTTGTGTGTCTATAGGTAGAATATGTTTGGGGGATGTACAGCTAAACCCTTCAATGGAATGGTGTGGAGATTCTCGGTGGCACTGCTGGTGGTGGTGCTGTCCCATTCTCTCTTTGTAGGGAGCCAGGTGGCCCTGTTGCTCGGGAGAGGGAGGAAGAGGCAGAGACTGCAGCAGAAGATGGAGCAGTATGAGGCTCAGATCTTTCCTGGTTATTCAGGTGTGTACTCCCCTGCAGCTCGCGCTTTGCATTTAGATGCCTCGTAATGCAGGTTGTGCTCAAGTTAAGAACATTTATGTCTCACTTCAGTCTCTGACGTCACAGCGTGCAAACCACCCTTGTCTTGTTAGGGAGCTCCTTTGAGCTAACTTTGGTGTGCTCAGTTCGTTGGTGTGGTGTGGTGGCCAGTGGCAACAGATGCACTGGCTAGGTGATGCCTGTGTTGCTTTTGCACCCCGATTCCTCTTTTGCTATGCAGCTGGGACAGCGTGACCATTACCTCTTCCTCTGAACTGCCCATGGCACTCGGATGGCCTTGACTCCATGTGGGGCCTAGGACCTCATCCTCCCGTATTGCATCATCCCACCTCACCAGTCTGTCCTTAACTCTTCTCCCTAGTTATCCACTTCTGTCCTCACCACTCTTCCGCTTCTCGCCCCTGCCAATCCTTTCATCCCAATTCCACAACATATTCACTTCAAGCTATTAACACTTACCTACAAAGCCATCTATAATATCTCTCCTCCATATATCTCTGAACTAATCTTCCTCCTGTGCCACCACTTGATCCATCATCGCCTGAAGCATTTTTTCACGGAAACATAGAAGTGAGATTGTAAAGCTGATGATGGTGTCATCAGCACTGGCCATGTCCGTGGAGTACTCGAAGCAGCGCAACATGGCACACACGTTCTGCACGGAGGCCCACTTGTTGGTCTTGAAGTGGTGTTGTCCCTCAGAATGACTCACCCATGAATGCTGCAACTGAAAATCCACTATCGTTTCTGGCTGCTCGCACAGTCTCTCCTGCATGGTGGAGTTCCACATTGTGGGTACATCATATATGAGGTGGGGAGCAGGAAAGCAGAAGTAACGCCGCACTGCAGACAGGCGAGCATCAGCAGGGTGAGAACGCCAAAAGCATGCACAGACAGCCCACCCTTTCTGACCAGATGAGCAGACGGTGAAGGAAGTGGAGTAGAAGGAGGAGGCAACATGGACAGAGAAAAGGCTAGGGACCGGCCTCTGCGCTTTTGGACCCTGCTCCCTTTTTTGCTGTGTCAGCCAGAGCAGCATGACCACCACCTCTTCCTCCGAAATGCCCATGTCACTCAGTTGGCTTGACTCCATGTGTGGTCTAGGACCTCATCATCCCCCCATCGCATCATCACACCTCTTCAGTCCGTCCGCAACTCTGCTGCTCTACTATTCCACTTCTGTCCTCGCTACTTCTCCACTTCTTCCTTCTGCAAATCTCTTGTCTTCCAAATCCACAATGTATCCACTTCAAGCTACTAACACTGACCTACAAAGCCTTCAATAATCTGTCTTCCCCATATATCTCTGAACTAATCTCCTGATATCTCCCACCACATAATCTCTGGTCCTCCAAAGACCTCCTTCTCTCCTCCACAAAAATGTGCACTACACCTCCACATACTCATCCTCCAACAGAACAAGTGGTTGGTCATCAGTGCACTCAATCTCTTCGAATTGTGGGGCAGGGCCAGCCAGCAAAGTCATCAAAAAGCAGAAGTGACTGCTGCATGACTAGGGGGTCAGACTGCTTGCCTAAATTGCTAGGAGGTGAGGTGGAAGACAGATGCCCATGGGCCGCAGGAGGAAATCTGCGCTTTGAGCAGGGGACTGGGTGTAAAACAAAGCAAAGGGACTGAAGGCACTCTCAGCCATCCAATCTAAAACCACCTCTACTTGTTCGGGCCTAACCATTCATCCAATGGTACTCGGGCCTACAAAATTACACAGAATGTCCTGTCGTCTGTTTGCACCAAAAGAAAGTGTTTCATTTGGATGCGTAGCAGACACAGATTGACCACGCCCTCTTTCTCCCTGCAGCAGCTACATCACCACCACCAGCAATATGGCCATATCTCATATTTCATGATCTCCTCATTGTTTTCAAACAAAAAAATTGGAGAGTATTACATGGTCTGTACACAGAGAGAGAGAGTGGTCAGCAGATTATTGCACTGACTCTTAAAAATCAATAAAAAAACACACAAAAACAGTGTTGGTTATCTCCTCTTATGCTTCTTCCAACTACACCATAACCTCCACCTACTCCACTTGGACTTTTGACTCCTGGATCAAGATTATAATTTTTTCTTTTTTTATTCTCTGTTGTCTTAAGTCATTTCCATATCCACATTTGTTTGCAGGGCAATTGTCCTGCTCTTACTTCCATTTAACTAACTACCTTTTGCAGCCACTAGCCCTTATACTAGTCATTTTACAGCACTGAAGTTCGAGTCCCCATTGAATTGAATGCGGTTCAGAGTTTGGGTTCAAGTTTGGGTCAAGCTCGAGTCTTGAACTGGGCTTTTAAAAATTCCACCCGAACCTGGCTAACCTGAACATCCACTGGTTCACTCATCACTAATGATACAACTATCTTTAAAAAAAAATGATTTGTTTCCTTTTTTGTGTTTTTTCAGTAGTATATCATTCCTGCCTGCATGGTTAACAGGCTTCTGTACATAGCTGACCTGGAGGCCACTGATTAGCCTGCTATATACATTACAAGTCTGTCGGCAAATCATTCATTCGACAGCCATCTGAGCCGACTCTCCCATACACAGGAGTACACATTCAGCCAAGCCCTCCTGTATTCTCTATATGAAAGCCTTGACTGACATGTCGGCCAGTGACTTATCTCTGGGAGAACAATACAATCTGCAGACCAAAATCAGACATGCTCATCGACATCTCACCTGATTATGAGTTGATCAGCGTCCCATAAACATTGTACCGTCAACCGAACCTGTTAATCAGGGGCTGACATATCATTGGTGCAACCTGTGCAGCCACACAGGGGCCTAAGAGGTGAGGGGCCCCATTTATACATCCAAAGCAGGCGCAATTTTGCATTTTTAGGAAATCTTGGGCTGCAAAGGGCACATGTATTGTTCTTGCACAGGGGCCCTTTTCTGTCTGTGTCTGCCAGTGCTGTTAATATCGGTGGGTTCAGGTGACATTTGTCTAATGTGTATGGGGGTGCCACAGCCACCCAAAGTGGAGTGGTAGACAGAGTCACCTTCCTTTGTGTAATTACCTTGACACCAAAGTTGTCATTGACTGCAGAATCCATCTCAGCAGGGTGTCAGTGGTATGTTACTGTTGACACCAAATGCTGAAGGTGAATGGTCAGTTCCTGAGATCACGCTATCATTGTGAAGTGAATATGTGAAAATTTTTGCTAAAGACCAGCCTTCCATTGTATAAATGTATTTATTATTTTTTTAAAATAAATAAATAAAAAAAATTACTTTAAAGCAAAATGAAATACTTCTTTAAAAAAGCTCATATTCTGATTCTGCAATGTGGGATGAGCTGTGTGTGGTATGTGGAGTGACGGTAGCCGCTCACTTGTTATTATGGAGAACCATGCGAGGACTGACCCAGAGTGTCTGTACAGTAGTAAGGGCACAGAGGGGAGTTCTCCTCCAGAAAATAAGATCCCAAAGATCTACACAAAAAAAGGTGGTAAAGGCTTTGCAAGTACATACACAGGAGAGTACAGATCCAAAGATAACATTTAATAATGTTTGAAGCATTGGCATTACCGATGAGCTGACCTCTGCCATAGGGTTAGCCAAAGAATTGTGTCTGGATGAATATCTCCAATATATTGCTGAACTTGAGAAGATACAGTATATGCTGCAATACATTGGCTCAAATATTCCAACTCCAGTATCCTGGGCCTGACAAAGCCATAAAATGAAAACATGATTTAAAGAAGATCCTATCTGGGAGCTAGAGCAAAGAATTCATAAACACACCTTCCTTCACTCACCAGCTTTATTCAACCATCTGGAGATAAGGCTAGTGCATCACTACATGTGGCTCAAGTAGTGTGCCAAAGAGCAGAGAAAATAACTTTCAAGCTTCTGCAAACTGGAGAGGCAGATCCAAATATTGGAAAATACCTAAACAGTCTGATCTGTTACTGATTGAGTGATTTCCTTTTTACTTTCGCAAGATATGCCGCCAAGTCAGAAGGCAGGTCTGAGACAATTTACACTCGAACATACCCATGAGGATATGGAGATAACGGCTGCACACAAGGAGGAAGAGAAAAAAAGACAACTGAAACATTTTTCTATGCAAAAAATATTCAATTTCAGGTCATAAGCTGCGTTCTCACTCACTGGTCACTTTTAACCCCAACAGTCTTTACAGCTGTGGCCTTTCCATCATTTCCGTGTACAAACAATAATTCTTAAAGAGACAAGGTAGTTTCACCTGCACGACCATGCTGCTAAATCATATTCTTTGTGCAGTTTCCCTGCCAGATATAGTGCTTGTGGAATGACCATTGCTTGTTAATGCAGCCTTATAGGATTTTGAATTATGCGAATGTTGCAGACGATGGTGAAGAACATCTGTAGAGATAGCCAAGCTTACTCAGCAGAAATCAAACTTCATCTATGGCATGTAAAAAAAGTAAACAGCTCCCTGGCAGTATCTCCTGGTCTCAGATCCATGAACTGCATTTTTTATTTAGAGCACTAAAATACTGTCCTCTATGGCAGACAGGCCCTTCTGCGCTATTGACGGAGCACGCAGCTTGTTACACTTGTGAACGACTTCTAAGGATCAATTTAGTTTTTAATGTCATGTTGCATTGACGATTGTTACCAGACTTGGACATTGTACTGACACTGGTGCCATTGGCATTTTACTTTTTGAATAAAGAGATTGAAGGTTAAAAAAGCCCATATTATATAACACAAGTGACATCAAATAATTTTATGTGTAAACTTGTTATACTGCATAAAATAGACAATATTCTAAGTAATTATAGGGAGTTGCTGACTCGATATATGACTAGAACCAAATCATCCAATTGTACATTTTGGGCTCTTTATCACTTAAGGCGGGCCAACAGACTGTTTCTGCTTTAAGCAAGAAATATTGTACTCTTGGACTTGCCAAGAAGAGTAGGCAGCTTTACCATCTGAGAAAATAAAGAACCTCATCCACAACTACCACAAAAGACTTCAAGCTGTCATTGATGTTAGAGGGGCAATACACGGTATTAAGAAATGGGGTATGTAAACATTTGATGAGGGTCATTTGGATGTTTTGGGTTGTCGTTATGATTTCAAAAGAGAAAACACAGTAGTTAGACAATAAATGGCTTCACCCAACCACTAACCATGAGTTGAGAAAAAGGTTTTGTGTTATCTATTTATATAATTGCCTTGAAATGTTTTTATTTCCTGTTCTGTCGAGATGTCACCGTATCCCAGAATTCCAAGCGGAGGAAGTTCACCGACCGCCATATTGGGACACCCAAGTGATGGATGTCTCAATATGGAAACTGCTGCTGGTACCAACCTATTGCGCGGTACCACCAGCGGAACACCGTCGCACCACACACACACACTCTATACGCCGTACGCACAACACACATACACACACTCACACACTCATACTCACACACACTCACAGTCATACTCACACACTCAGTCACACATTCACATTCACACTCACACGCTCACACTCACACTCTCATACTCACACTCACACACTCACACTTGCACTGTAAGGAGGTCAAGGGTATTAACCCTTGAAATGTCTTCATTCTTTCATGTGTGTTAATGTATGTCTGTCATGTGCTGTATGATGTCATGTACTTGTGTTATTTCTAAGATGTATGCATAAGGGAAGTATAAATATAGGTAGGTAGTGCATCCTGGGGTCACTAGAGGAGGGCACTAGTAGTGTAGTATATTTGTATGGGGTAGATATAGTTTGTGAGGGATCACTAATAGGGGCATGTTAGTGATCCAGTTAGGCAGTTATAAAAAGATGTCAATGCAGTACTTGGTTAGGATGTTAGATGGGGCATTGAGCACATCCAGTCCAATAGGGACAATTGATTAGGGACTTTTTGCCAGGGAAAGATTACTTCCAAGCGGGAGTCTGTCAGGAAGATTTCCTCCAAGCCGAAGTCAGTCGGGGGTGGACCTTACTAGCGTGAGGACGTCGACGTTCCTGGGCCAGGGCATAGAGAAAAAGTGTGAGGGGACCAGCAACCCCTGAGCAGCCGGTGAAGGATTCACCGTGGTAGCGTGAGCCCAAAATCTGTGGGTTTACATAGCAGTAGTCCACTGTGGGAATGCTCAGCAGAAGAGGTCGTGTATGAGCGTAGTAGCGAGTGTGCCACCAGCAAGTATCCGGGCAGGATAACCAGAGAGGGGTGGATGACCTAGTAGATGTGTCTTTCTATACTGGATTGAAGTGTCTCCAGGGGAAGAGATCGAAGTGCCGTTTTCACCGGGCTCCTCGTCCCATCAATACTTTGTGGTCCATTCTGGTGTAGCAGAGGAGAAGAAGCGGAGTTGTGGAAAATGTATTGCTGTTATCATGTAAGACGTGCTTTATAGTGTCTTGGATGTGCTGTGCCCGGAGGAAAATAAAGCAGAACTGTTTGACGTGATTCTGGACTCTGACTCTGATTGTTCTGTACGCTCTGTCATGGGAGAAGAACACGCCAGGAGAATAGAGGTAACAGGAGTAAAGAATGCAGCTGTTCCCACTAAGTTCACCCCTCGGCCAACCCTTTACAGCACACTCACGGCCCCGAACACTCACACACTCAGACTCAATTCACACTCACACACACACTCACGCAGCCTATTGTGCGGTACCACCAGCAGAACACCGTCGCGAGAAAGCTGCCGCCGGGATCAGCCGAATGATTCACTGACTGCCGCCATCTTTGTACAGGAGGAGCGCATGTGCAGTTTTAATGTGACCGACGCTATCTGTCTGCACAAAGATAGCGGCGGCCTGATTTACTGCGCCTGCATGAATTATGCGCAGATGCAGTGAATCGTTCGGCTAATCCCGGCGGCAGATGCGCGACGTGTCTACAGGCAGAGGAAGCCGATCACATTAAAGGGAATCTGTCACCCTAAATTGGCGGGATATTTAAATGATGGCAGTCAGGTCAGATGGGCGGTGTTTTGGGTACTTGCCTTAACATGTTGTTCGCTGCTGTCTCCATTATTTCTGGGAATTGTAGTCGTTGCCCTCCATATAACACGCCTGCGCATTGCAATCTGCTGGCAAAGCATACTGCGTGTGCGCAATTCAAGATTGCAATGCACAGGCGCGTTATATGGAGGGCAACGACTACAATTCCCAGAAATAATGGAGACAGCGGCGAACAACATGTTAAGGCAAGTACCCAAAACACCGCCCATCTGACCTGACTGCCATCATTTAAACATCCCGCCAATTTAGGGTGACAGATTCCCTTTAAAGGGGAATTCCCACGAACGAAAATTCATTTTAAGTTCATTTTAAATTCATTTTAAAAAATTGCCTGTGTCTGACCATGTACGGAACATACCACATGTCCTGGGCAGGTGAGGAAGCAAAAGACAATACTGACATTACAGCAGGGGATCACAGTGGATTCATTTTGTGAGGTAAAATATTTCACTGACTGTTTTTAAAAAATATTTTACCTCACAAAATGAATCCACTGTGATCTCCTGCTGTAATGTTAGTATTGCTTTTTGCCTCCTCCCCTGCCCCAGAGCTGTGGTTTGCTCTGTACATGGTCAGACACAGGGGAGAGTGTGTCTGACCGTGTACAGAGCATACCACATCTCCTGGGCAGGAGAGAAGCAAAAGACAATACTAACATTACAGCAGGGGATCACAGTGGATTCATTTTGTGATGTAAAATATTTCACTGAGTGTTTTAAAAAAATATTTTACCTCACAAAATGTATCCTCTGCAATCTCCTGCTGTAATGTCAGTATTGTCTTTTGATTCCTCCACAGGAGCTGTGGTATAGCATATGGGGTACACAGGTCAAAGAAGAGATCACAGAGAGAAAGCGCACAAAGGTTAGAGAGACAGAGCACAGTGGGGAGACAGCTCAAACAGGACAGCACAGGAAGGAGAGAGACAGAGCACAGTGGGGAGACAGCTCAAACGGGACAGCACATGAGGGGAGAATACAGCACAGAAAGGAGAGAGACAGCAGCCAAGAGAGATAGCACATGGGGTAGACAGGTCAAAGAAGAGAGCACAGACGGGAGAAGTCAGCACATGGGGAAAGAGAGAGTGGATAGGTGGGTGAGCACATGGGGGGAGAGATTCTCAACGCTGCAAAATCTGCCCCCATCATGACATTACCGCCCTCCTGATGCGACAGCATCAGGCCTCCATCTAGTCATTTATATTCTCTGAAAAAAGGCCAAAAAAGCAAAAATTCAGCCGGGGTATGTAAACTTTTGAGCACAACCGTACATTTCCATTTGATATACATTTCTTTTTTCCCTTTTAACAAGTGATTAAGTTCTGTGTTTATCCACCCTGGTCTCTTAAAATGCTTCCAATTCTTCCTTCTTTTAGGGATTGTTACCGATTGTGCAGTGAGAATTTAATTTAGCAAAATCTCCCATCCTTATTGGACATTTCTATCCTTTAGAAAATCCAACCATTGGACTTTCCTACCTTTCTGCGTCCATTAAAATCTGCCTTTCTGAAGTTCAATTTCATGTCAATTACTTGTATTACTTATATTAAAAGGTAACTTCAAATCTCAGAGAGACAGAAGGGTCTGGGAGTATAAACTCATGACAACCTTTGACACACTCAGTGCAGGAATGAATGTGTCGCATGAATTTATGTCTTTTTACATCAATTAAGGAATTTGCTCGTCAGACCTAGTGTGGGAATCACAACACAACACCATACCCTAATCAGAGGACAATAAAACTTTCACACTCCTTATCTAAGAACTGTTCCAATATTTATGGCCACAACGGTTTATCCCTCTCCATAATGATAGTTCTGTTTTACATCACTTGTCTTATCTATGCATTGTTTCTGTGCTGTGTTGTGCATAAATATGTGATTCTTCAGATTTTGTATTAGTCAATGCCTGATGAAGAGACCTGAGTAGTCTCGAAAGTTTGCAATTTGTTACCATCTTTTCAGTTAGCCATTAAAGGTATCAACCACTGAGGACTCTCAACTCTAAATATTTTTTCTATCTACTGACTAACACGATATAAAGATATACATCTATATATATATATCTTTCCTGTATCACTTTTTATAAAAGCATTTTGTATTGGGCATAGTAATAATTGAATGACAAAAACTAAAAAAGGCAAAGTGCCACTCTAATGTATACACAAGAAAGAATCTCTAAAGTGTTGTGTGGCAAATCAGCATTTCAAATAAATTCTCAGTGGTTATCCACACATATAGTATTTCCAGGAACCACAGCAAACACCATCATCAATCCTATATGTACTAAAACTGACAGTTGTCCACATAATAAATATTTACATATGTATAGAAACAAGCAAGCCTAATAAGCATAAGAATGAGTATGAGAATATAATGATTCATGTCCAGGTAAACATTATATGGTAACAAAACCTAAGAGGGATTAAGACCTTATTACAATAAGGAAAAAAGGGGTTCAAAGATCAATGGCCACAATAAGTAGATGTAAACAATGCTAAAGGGTATGCCACATAAACAATATCGCTAACGGGATCGCTAAAAAACGTCACTATTTAGCGATCCCGTTAGCGATATTGTTCAGTGCGGCAGCTTCCAGCGACGAGCTTCCTGCTGTGATCTCGCTCGTCGCTGGAATCGTTCCGGACCCTATTTCATCGCTGGCGCTCCCGCTGGGTAAGTATCTAATCGCTGTGTGGCACCTTTTCTTAGCGATTTAGCGGTACTTTTGTACCGCTAAAGTCGTTAAGAAGATCGCTAACGGCGATAGCGTCGTTAACTATATCGCTAAATGTGGCAGCATTTAGCAATATAGAAACAATCCCGCTAGCGATCTCATTAGTATGCAACGCTAACGAGATCGCTAGCGGGATAGCTTAGTGTGGCAGTACCTTAAGGTACAGTAATGTATAATCCATAACAATACATGGATCAATACCACCAATAAGCAAATGTAGACAATATGAAAATACTAAATAGTCCATGCATATCTGTGAGGAAATAGCCTACCTAGTGAAGTCCAGAGTCCTGACGTGTGGAGGCAAGTGTCTAAATAGATTTACAAAATACTAACAAAATAATTAAAATTTAGATTTCTAGGAGCAAAATATTAACAATTCAGTGACATGATAAGAATCTGCATAAATAATCATATGCAAAATAGTTGCAAGTCACATTTATGTATGAGATATCCAAGATGATTCTCCATACAATGATAGTAGTCTCACGTTTGAAGCAGCATTGGATGGTGAGATATGGAACCTGAAATTCAAAAGTTAAAACATTGTTACCCTTTTGCTCATCAGTCTAGTTCACTCATGACAGATACACACATGGTCAAAATTGTTGGTTACCCCTCATTTAATGACAGAAAAACCCACAATGGTCACAGAAATAACTCAAATCTGACAAAAGTAATAATAAATCACCTGTTTTGGTTCCTGCTCTCCTTGGCTAGCAGCAATGAGGGTCAATATTGCAGCTTATACCCGTTCCTGCTGTTCATCAGGAACTTTGGCTAGGCAGGGAGAGAGGGACCTACAAAAGCGCTCTGCAGAATTTTCAGGTGTCAGGGAATTCATTATGGCTAAAACTCGAGCATCAATGAGTTCATGCAATATACGTGTGTCTTCATGTCGCCTGGTTCGTCTCTCTCGGAGAGTGTGTGCAAGATACCGAGGTAGATTGGATGTTGATGATGCCTGTGGTGCTGGGGCGGCTGCTTGGGATGTTGTTTGTGCCGTTGTTTGTGTGCTTCCCTGACCAGCATCAGTGGAGGTTTCTGCAGCATCAGACACCTGTTCAGGTGTATTGCTGGAGTTGGGTCCCCCAGGGCTTCGGTCTCAGATGCAGAGGTACATGGCACTGATCTTGCTGTTGTTGGTGATTCATCGGAGTCATCCAGGTTGTCATCAGTCCTAGGGGAAAAAACATTGTCACATAAACTTTTTATTTTGTCTAAATTATGAAAACACAAAACTAGTTTAATGTGACTAATTTGTGATAACATATGAAGCTATGTATAGAACATGGGGCCTTTTCGTACTTTAACATATACACGTGTGTATGCGTTAAAATACAAATTTATTTATGAAAGATAAGTATTGATCACAGATTTTCCTTAAGGTTTACAAAGGTTTGAGGTATAGAAATGTGTTAAAATACAGCGTTCTAATGTTAACATGTTCGCAAAAACATACTGAGTCACACTTACAGATTGAGCTCCATGATTGGCTGGAGAAAGGCTAAGTTTCTGTAGTAGACATATTGACGCTGACGTGGAGGGGATTAAATTCCCACCTAAACTGGTTCCTCGCTGAGAGCCATCGCCGTTTAACCAAATAAACTGTTGGTAAAGAGTAAAAACAACAACAAAGTCACATTTAATTAAACAACAACACAATAGGTTCAGCTAGGTTATATTTCCAAAGTAATTGTTTTCTGATCATAATGCCTGGTCAAAACAAAAGTATGATAACAACAGTTTTGACCTTGCTATTAAAAAGTGTGTGACCACTTTGAGCCACGGTGTGATAAAAAAATGTAATGATTGGCCACCATGAACATTTTTCTAATCCGTCTGGACCAACATAGCCTGCAGGACGTTGGCTGTGTATAAAGATACAAACATTCCCACTATTAACAATGACCAGTAGCCATATGTAAGGGCTTGCCCTGTGTGAAAAATTTTGTCTGATGTTATTAATGAAGTCTAAACATTGGATTTACCACACTCACACACAAACAGTGGTGTCACCATCAATAAATGTGAAAAGCAAACACTCCAAGGGGCTACTATGTTTGAATATTTTGCGTATGATGAATTAGGAATAGCAGGCAGCAGATGATGATCATTACATGTTAAATAATTTACTATTCACAAACTTTGGTTTCAACAATGTCTGAGACACTTTCATTGCAAACCTTTTGGCATATATTACATTAGTCATTTAACACATGTACAAAAATTCAACCATAGTTAAACCTAAGACCAACTAATGTGATACAATAATATAGGGAGCTGACAGCACTCACTGCATCAGGGCGCTCGTTCCAAGACCAAGGAACCTTCTTGGATGTATCAGACAGTAAAAAAATTAAGAAACAGCGCTCCATCCAGGTGAAGTAAAAACAGAAAAAAGTTTATTCCGCCATAAATCAGCGACGTTTCGACCTGCAATAGGTCTTTATCAAGCATATTACAGCAATACACAGGCTGGCCTTAAATAGTATAGGTGCTCAGCATGCACCAATCACCATCAGGTTCCAGCCCACCTACACATTACATAACACATTGTTGTGAATGTGTTAGAAATGAATTCTGAGCAGAAGCTCCCTCTGGTGGTTACAAACAGTACTGAACTATTCAATGAAGATTGTGAAGATTGGCAATCAGGAGTTACAGACTGGTCTTATATAAGGGAGGTTCCCTCCCATCATGGTTGCCGGTGATCAATTGTTCTTGTCTCAACTGTGGTTCCTGGTTCACTTTGAAGCTTGCTGAGTCTTGCCTGCATCTTCTGCTATCAGATAAGATATTTTCTGCTTTTATTTTTGTGCTTGCTTTTTGCATTGTTCCCTGCACTTCTGTGGAGGTCAGCCGGGTCCCCTCCGGGGGCTTGTGCTCCTCTCAGTTTATCTGAGCCACTGTTATTTGTTCATTTGCCTTTTCCAGTTTTTTCAGTGGCTGCGGCTTAGTTTTGTTACACCAGAGAACTAATTTAGGTGGTAGAGGTCATGTGATCTCAGGTGTTTTTGCAATTATTGCAATTAGTAGAGTTGGTATTTTTTTAGGGTTTTTTGGATTGCAGTAAGTGTCCTTCCTATCCTTTTCTTTCTAGGAAGATTGGGCCCCAACGTTTGCTCATACTATTTTCTGTCTGTGTCTGTATTTCCTCTTGTCTAACCGCCATTACATGTTTGGGGGCTTCCTATGTTCTTTGGGGATCTGCTCCGGGCAGATAGCTTTCCTCTTTCTATCTTTAGGTGTAGTTAACCTCTCAGGCTGTGACGAGGCGTCTAGGACCAACTTAGGAACGCTCCACGGCTGCCTTTAGTTGTGGTGGTTAGTCAGGGTACTGCAATCCAGTAGATTCCAACCTCTCTGGTGTATTGCCGTTTTTTGCCTGCTCTCCTCAGCTACCAAATCATAACAACACATGGTATAAATAAACAAACAACACACATCTATATACAATGCATATCAATTAAAATGTATACAATATCCAAGTGTATATGTTCAAAAATAGCATATGTGAAGGACAACCCCCGTCCTTCCACGTCACCAATGTGACGTAACTCCACAGGCACTGCTCTCCAGCGCCCCCTTCGTCTCTCAGGTCAGTAAGGGAACTGCACCTAGAGCAAATGGCCGCCGGGGAGGGTGTCCTGTTACCCACTGAGTATTCTAAGATTCGTGATCAGAGTAAAAGCATCAGCCCAAGATTAATTTTATGGTTTAATTGCCGTAAGGGCGCACTAGATAATTACAGAAATATACAGTAAGCTATACAACGGAATTACAATGGATTTGCAGTCAGAGTAAAATACAACAATAATGGTACAAGGCTTAGAGGTATTAGCTAGAGGTCAATATTACCAGGTTGCAGGGGCATGTGGAGGCAGGGAGCTCTGCGATCCACAGGTGAAAGTCTTAGTTGCTGGACAGTCCCCCAAAACGTGTGCCACTGCTCCCTTGGCAGATCTGGCCCTTGGTCCTTAGTTTTTCATGGTCTTGCTGCTGTGAGAATGGATCCAGTCTGCCCATAGCTCACAGTTCTTAAACCTGCTAGGTCCCTCCCCTCGGTGTCCGAGGGTGGGATGATAATCTCCACCCTTAGCCCCCTGCAGAATTTATTCCCAATACCTAATAAAGGGGTTAACTTTCTCCAGGACGATGGGATCAGGACATGAGAGGTACCAGCGGATGCAGTATGTTTCGCCTGTCGCGTGGAGATCAAACCTGGCCTGATTGGGTCTCTTTGGAGTGCCAATCTCTATATCTCAGATCCCCGAGCCATCACCGACTCGGGAGTTGCACCATCAGATGCCCGAGGTCAGCAGGATCACGCAGATATTTTTTATAAGTTTGTACCTAGAAAGATGTGCTCATAATTCATAATCCTAGAACGGAGCCGTCATGGCTGGGAGACACAATAGATGTGTTTTCTGTGTCTAGATGGCAGGTATAATCTAATTGAAGCCCCCAGGCCCCAGGCTACCATGGCTCAGGCTAAAGCTTTGAGGTCTTGTTTTGGCCTTATCTCATTATCATACTAACAGACCTTGCTATTCAACATTGGGCCTGAATTACTTAGCATACTAAAAGACCTTTTTATTCACAGTGGACACAAAACCCTGTCGTATTGAATATGCCCACAGGCCCTGGGGCCAGGTGCAGTTAGCAGCCTGTGGCTCTGTGAACAGACAAAATGGAGGCTGGCATCGGCCCTATCCAAGATGGTGGCTGTTCCTTTCCTCACAGCATAGATTACATAAATCGATTCCACATAAAGCATATTATGTATACATAACATTGCTGCGTCCCCGTTGCCATAACGATCTTCATCCAATCCATGAGTTGTCTTGCCAGCCACTGTGTGACGTAATAAAGAACCCCCCAATCATAAGAACTTAAAGAAAAAGCGCCAAAAAGAAGGAGAACCTATCCATGGTTGTCTCCTAACTTAAGATGAACCGGCTTACCAATCCTATCTGCGCTAATAAAACCAGAAGTAGCCTCAGTCATCAGCCAGTGTCGTAAATCCCGGATGTACAGCCCGACCACATGTGACCCATGAGTCACAGTCCTGGTGCGCAGGAGTGCAGCGTCATCAGGAAGGGCTCCATCACATGACCGGAACCCAAACCTAACTAAGACCGCACAGCAGCCACGTCACCAGTCAGTGTCCCACCGCAAGCATAATCAGAGCTGTCACCAAGGCAACGGCAACCAACCGCGCCATGACTCTCACTGAATATTACAAAGCATGCAGGATTCCACGTGGGCTTCGTTCACATCTTAGTCCTATGTTATTGCCTGATAATGCTCAATTCTGTGCAAAATTTTAATTGATTACGAATAAGTATGCTTTTGACATTATGCTACTGAATGTTGAGTTTTTAAAGAAGGAAATGGAGGTCATCAAAAAGGACATTGGTGAATTGGAAAACCAGTTAAAAATACAGCTGACAGCACAGGAATGGGGCTCTCTGATGACCAAAGTAGAGGAGAATCTGGTCAAATTTAGAGGTGATGTCGAGTCCACTAAGAGGACTAAGTGGTTCCGGGATGTGGAGTACTACAGAACAGGCCATGTTTTCTTCTGGTAGAAGGGAGCCAATCAATAGCCGAGTAATCGGAGAGGAAGATTTACACCACTCCGACGACGCAAGAGACCACAGGATAAGAAACAATCGAACTTTGGCTTCACTACCACGGAATCTGAATCGATTGATGATTCTAGCGTGGGAAGTGTCAATAGGACCCATTTTTTGGGCAAGGAGAAGCCAGACAAAACAACACCAAGAGACGTGGTCGTAGAGCAGGCCGCAAGCACAGGAAACAAGGGCGCACCCCGCGATCAGAGGACGACACGCAATACTGCAATGAGGACGAGACATATGGAGGAGAGACACAAGGACAATTAAGCAATAATGAGCTAGTGGTAAATATTTAATCGATCACACTATCTAATGCTGAACTGGGTATTTTGTCTAAAGGGTTGTCTTTTTGTCCCTATAACAAACTGGTTTGAAATTGAGGGCGATTTACAAGCTTTTTTTAGGAGGCTTAGGTTGTCTTTACACTTCTCTGAGAAGGCGACTAAAGTGAATGATGTCGATGTGAATTCTGGTTTGGGTTTTTCACTACATGGTGTAGGACTTTATAATAAAAGTAGTTTCCAACCACCAAACAAGAACCATTTTTTATAGTCTTACATTGAGTTAGTTCAAAGAGATGTTGGAAAACTGAAGAATTACTTTAAGCCACCTGTGGTACAAAATTTGACTCCCAGTGAAAGGAAAGCCTTGAATGATCTGTCAAACAATCCCATGATCACTATCAAACCAGTCGATAAGGGTGGGGTGGTGGTGATCATGGATAGTTGTAAATATAAGGCTGAAATATTGCGACAACTCAGTGATGGGTGTGTCTATGAGAAATTGTCAACTGACCCTACTCCTGGTTTCCAGAATGAGCTACGGCTTTTGGTCCATGATTCATTGCTTTCTGGGCTTATTGACCTTAAGCTATCTGAATTTCTGATTGTGGATGCTCTGGTGATTCTGGTACTATATACGTTACCCAAGATACATAAGAATTTGGAGAAGCCTCCTGGATGACCTATTGTGTCCGGGTGGGGTTCTCTCTTCAGTAAAACTGCTGTTTTCTGGGATTGTGTATTACGCCCTTATGCAGTCTCTGCACTTTCATATGTTAAAGATACCAATGATTTCCTTGATAAAATCAGTGATGTTGTGGTTACTGATTCTACCATTTTAGGTTCTTTTGATGTTGTATCTTTATATACATCTACAGAACATGACAAAGGTCTTGATGCTGTCTCTTGTGCGCTGTTGAGCTCTGACATGGCCCCGGAGTGTGCACAGCTTGTTCTCACATAGCTTGAGTTCATCCTCAGGAGGAATTATTTTCTCTTTGGGGATGACTACTTCTTGCAATTACAGGGTACCGCCATTGAGTCCAATGTGGACCCCACTTATGCCAACATCTATATGGCGGTATTCGAAAACAGGTTTGTGTACAATTCCATCCTCTGGCGCCATGTCAGAGCCTGGTGGCGCTATATTGATGACATCTTTCTAGTATGGGATGGTAATTCTGAGGAATTGTGTATTAGGGTTCGAGTTCCCGCTGCTGCACAAGGGGAGTCTCGAACCAGTCCCGCTGCGGTCCCCCGTCCATCTCCGGCCGCAGTGGAGCCTGCTCAGCAAAGATCCCAGCGTCTCGTCCGGTCTAATACTGTGCAGAGACTTGCTGCTGCCTCTTCAGGTTCTGCTATTGTAGCCACTACTGGTCAGTGGCGAGCAGACGTGTTTAGGTCTAAGTCCTTTGTTGCTTCATCTGAGCATGCCCAGGGCAAGATCTCCCATTGGAGATCAGGGTCACATGCTCAGATACAGCTGCCACTCCTATTGGTCCTTCAGGAAGGTCCTCTGGCTGTTGATGTTCTGAAGCAGCTTCCCATTGGTCCTTCCTGGAAGGTCTTTTTCTCGTGGCTGCTATAAAAGGCTGTCCTTATCGCACGGCTGTGCGCTAGGATCAATTGCATTATGTGCTTTGCGCCAGTGTGATCATGCACGCATGTGGTTAGGGCTCGGCTGAAATAAGCCCCTAGAATACCGGCTTCTCCGGTGAGGAGATTGCTTGATTGCGTTGCTGTCTGCATGATCACGACTGCTATCCGCACAGCAGTTATCTGTGTATCCCTGTGGTGTTAACAGGACACAGTACCTAGTACCTATCTCTGCGTCTTTACCTCAGCGACTCTGTGGTGTAACAGAGTTCGCTTATATCGCTATATAGCGCTGCGGCATTCCCGCTAGCGGCTCTGTGGATTAACAGAGTTCACACTATCTGCCACAGCGCGTTACAGCGTTTATTTTAGCGACTCTGCGGGATAACAGAGTTCGCTACTTACGCCGTCTCACTAGCAGCAGGCTCTGCCTGCACAGTGGACCCCGGGCTGCGAACACACCTCTCTACATTAGTTATTAGGTGCGTTCCGCAGACCCTAACATTGTGTGACTTTCATTCTGAGTTAAATCAGATTTATCCTGAGTTACAGTTTACTCTTTTGCACTCATTGACCCAGATACAATTCTTGGATACCTTGGTGTATAAGGATGACCAAAGACTTGGAACTGATATATTTGTGAAACAAACAGATAAGAATGGTTTACTGCTATTTAACAGCAACCATCCAAGGAGAATGGTGAGTTCTCTACCATGGAGTCAATTGTTGAGGGTTCAGAGAATAGTGGCTGATGATGATATTGCGGATCAGAGGTTGGATGAGATGTGCTCGAAATTCATAGCTAGGGGATATCCTAAAAAAGAGGTACTCAGGTATAAGGAGAAGGCTTTGAATTTATCACGTGAAGACACTCGTAATAGAACGGCTCTGAAACAGATGCGTAAGCGCATTCCCTTTGAATCCACTTACAATTCAGTGAGCAATCATATTGGTATGATTCTGAAAAAACATAGGTCCCTCTTGCATCATGGATTATCCCCTGTTCCGGAATTTGAATCCCAACCAATGATGTCTTTTAGAAGGGGGCACAACCTGAAGGATAGGTTGGTTAAATCTGATTTGGGTCCAACAAGGTCCTCCATACAAAGGACATTGAGCACTCCTCGACACGGGAATTTCCCTTGCCTGGGTTGTGCGTGCTGTAACAATATGTTTAAAGGGGAATTTTTCTATCACCCCCAAACTGGGAAGAAGATTCTGTTGAAAGAGAGATATACTTGTACATCCAGCTATGTACAGTCATGGCCAAAAGTTTTGAGAATGACACAAATATTATATTTTCACATGATCTGCTGCCCTCTGGTTTTTATGTGTGTTTGACAGATGTTTTTATCACAGACAGAAATATAATAATTGCAAACATATGAGTAACAAAAGCTTATATTGATAGTTAGAATGAGTTAATGCAGCAAGTCAATATTTGCAGTGTTGACCCTTCTTCTTCAGGACCTCTGCAATTCTCCCTGGCATGCTCTCAATCAACTTCTGGACCAAATCCTGACTGATAGCAGTCCATTCTTGCACAATCGATGCTTTCATTTTGTCAGAATTTTTAGGTTTTTGTTTGTCCACCCGTCTCTTGATGATTGACCACAAGTTCTCATTGGGATTAAGATCTGGGGAGTTTCCAGGCCATGGATCCAAAATCTCTATGTTTTGTTCCCTGAGCCATTTAGTTATCACCTTTGCTCTATGGCAAGGTGCTCCATCATGCTGGAAAAGGCATTTTTGATCGCCAAACTGCTCTTGGAGGGTTGGGAGAAGTTGCTCTTGGAGGACATTCTGGTACCATTCTTTATTCATGGCTGTGTTTTTAGGCAAGACTGTGAGAGAGCCGATTCCTTGGCTGAGAAGCAACCCCACACATGAATGGTTTCAGGATGCTTAACAGTTGGCATGAGACAAGACTGGTGGTAGCGCTCACCTTGTCTTCTCCGAATGAGGCGTTTTCCTGATGTCCCAAACAATCGAAAAGGGGATTCATCAGAGAAAATAACTTTACCCCAGTCCTCAGCAGTCCACTGCCTGTACCTTTTGCAGAATATCAGTCTGTCCATGATGTTTTTTCTGGAGAGAAGTGGCTTCTTTGCTGCCCTCCTTGAGACCAGGCCTTGCTCCAAGAGTCTCCGCCTCACAGTGCGTGCAGATGCACTCACACCTGCCTGCTGCCATTCCTGAGCAAGCTCTGCACTGCTGGTAGCCCGATCCCACAGCTGAAACACTTTTAAGAGACGGTCCTGGCACTTGCTGGTCTTTCACCTGAATGGAGGTCTGTTTCTTTATTTTTTTACCAACTAATGTGATACATCTGTAGAGATATGCTTGAATGCAGTACACACTGTAATATATGATATAACACATTTATTACACCATGGAAGTGTGGACAAAAAATATAGTTTGTGCACATGTCAGACAAGTACCCCTTGAGTTACCTAGGTATTAGTTTTTTTGTGCAAATTAACTTAAGAAAGCAAAGTTTGGAAAGAACTAAAGATACAGACCAGCACTAAAATGCAGTCACAGACACAAACTGTATTTTTTGCCCATTTAAAACAAGCATGGTTAATGAGTAATTATGATATTAAAGAGAGGGATCATACTCTAAACTACTACTAATATTATAAAGTATATATGATAAGGTGCTTTTTCCTACAAGGTTAATAACACATCAGCCTAATGTGTGTGTTGGTTAGACATGTAAGATGACATACAGAAACCACAATGTGAACTATTTTCATATGTTAACCCCTTCACCCCCAAGGGTGGTTTGCACGTTAATGACCGGGCCAATTTTTACAATTCTGACCACTGTCTCTTTATGAGGTTATAACTCTGGAACGCTTCAACGGATCTTCGCGATTCTGAGATTGTTTTCTCGTGACATATTGTACTTCACGTTAGAAGTAAAATTTCTTCAATATAACTTGCGTTTATTTTTGAAAAAAACGCAAATATGGCGAAAATTTTTAAAATTTTGCAATTTTCAAACTTTGAATTTTTATTCCCTTAAAACAGAGAAATATGTCACATAAAATAGTTAAGAAATAACATTTCCCACATGTCTACTTTACATCAGCACAATTTTGGAACCAAAATTTTTTTTTGTTAGGAAGTTATAAGGGTTAAAAGTTGACCAGCGATTTCTCATTTTTACAACAAAATTTACAAAGCCATTTTTTTTAGGGACCACCTCTCATTTGAAGTCACTTTGAGGGGTCTATATGGCAGAAAATACCCAAAAGTGACACCATTCTAAAAACTGCACCCCTCAAGGTACTCAAAACCACATTCAAGAAGATTATTAACCTTTCAGGTGCTTCACAGGAACTAAAGCAACGTGGAAGGAAAAAATGAATATTTAACTTTTTAGCCACAAAAATGATCTTTTACAAACTTTTTTTTTATTTTCACAAGGGTAAAAGGAGAAAATGGACAGATAAGGTTGTTATGCAATTTCTCCTGAGTACGCCAATACCCAATATGTGGGGGAAAACCACTGTTTGGGTACACGGCAGAGCTCGTAAGGGAAGGAGCGCCGTTTGACTTTTTCAAACTAAAATTGGCTAGAATTGAGATTGGACGCCATGTCGTGTTTGGAGAGCCCCTGATGCGCCTAAACAGTGGAAACCCCACAAGTGACACCATTTTGGAAACTAGACCCCCTAAGGTACTTATCTAGATCTGTTGTGAGCACTTTGAACTCCCAAGTGTTTCACAAAAGCTTATAATGCCTGGGTGTGAAAAAAAAAAAAAACAATTTTCCACAAAAATGATTTTTTAGTCCCAAATTTTTGAATTTTCCCAAGGAAATTGGACCCCAAAAGTTGTTGTCCAATTTGTCCTGAGTACGCTGATACCCCATATGTGGGGGGGGAAACTGTTTGGGCGCACGGCAGGGCTTGGAAAGGAAGTAGTAACGTTTTGGAATGCAGACGTTGATGGGGGTCATGTTCCGTTTGCAGTGCCCCAGATGAGCCTAAACAGTGGAAACCCCCACAAGTGACCCCATTTTGGAAACTATACCCCCTAAGGAACTTATCTAGATCTTTGGTGAGCACTTTGAACCCCCAAGTGCTTCACACAAGTTTATAATGCCCGGGCATGAAAATAAAAAATCCTATTTTTTTCCCACAAAAATTATATTTTAGTCACTAATTTTTTATTTTCTCAAGGGTAACAGGAAAATTGGACCACATAAGTTGTTGTCCAATTTGTCCTGAGTACGCTGATACCCCATATGTGGGTGGGAACCACTGTTTGGGCGCACGGCAGAGCTCAGAATGGAAGGAGCACCATTTGACTTTTTCCAACCAAAATTGGCTGGAATTGAGATTGGATGCCATGTTGCATTTGGAGAGCCCCTGATGTGCCTAAACAGTGGAAACCCCCACAAATGACCCCATTTTGGAAACTAGACCCCCTAAGGAACTTTTCTAGATCTTTGGTGAGCAATTTGAACCCCCAAGTGCTTCACACAAGTTTATAACGTAGAGCCGTAAAATTTAAAAATCATATTTTTTCCACAAAAATGATCTTTTCACCCCAATTTTTATTTTTCCAAGGGTAACAAGACTCCAAAAGTTATTGTGCAATTTGTCCTGAGTGCGCTGATACCCCATATGTGGGGGTAAACCACTGTTTGGGTGCATGGCAGAGTTTGGAAGGGAAGGAGCGCCGTCTGACTTTTTCAACGCAGAATTGGCTGGACGCCATGTCGTGTTTGGAGAGCTCCTGATCTGCCTAAACAGTGGAAACCCCCATAAATGACGCCATTTTGGAAACTAGACCCCTCAAGGAACTTATCTAGATGTGTGGTGAGAACTTTTAACCCCCAGGTGTTTCACTAAAGTTTATAACGTACAGCCGTAAAATAAAAAATCTTTTTTTTTTTTACAAAAATGATTTTTTCGTCCCCAATATTTTATTTTCACAAGGGTAACAGAAGAAATTGGAACCCAAAAGTTGTTGTCCAATTTGTCCTGAGTATGCTGATACCCAATATGTGGGAGAAAACTACTGTATGGGCGCACGTCAGGGCTCGGAAGGGAAGCAGTGACGTTTTGGATTGCAGACTTTGATGGAATGGTCTGGGGGCATCATGTCACATTTGGAGAGCCCCTGATGCACCTATACAGTGGAAACCCCCCACAAGTGACCCCATTTTGGCAAATAGACCCCACAAGGAACTTATCTAGATGTGTGGTGAGCACTTTGAACCCCGAAGTGCTTCACAGAAGTTTATAACGTACAGCCGTAAAAATAAAAAATCTTTTTTTTTTTTACAAAAATGATTTTTTCGCCCCCAATATTTTATTTTCACAAGGGTAACAGAAGAAATTGGAACCCAAAAGTTGTTGTCCAATTTGTCCTGAGTACGCTGATACCCAATATGTGGGAGAAAACTACTGTATGGGCGCACGTCAGGGCTCGGAAGGGAAGTAGTGACGTTTTGGATTGCAGACTTTGATGGAATGGTCTGGGGGCGTCATGTCGCATTTGGAGAGCCCCTGATGCGCCTAAACAGTGGAAACCCCCACAAGTGACCCCATTTTGGAAAATAGACCCACAAGGAACTTGTCTAGATGTGTGGTGAGCACTTTGAACCCCGAAGTGCTTCACAGAAGTTTATAACGCACAGCCGTAAAAATAAAAAATCCTTTTTTTTTTTGCAAAAATGATTTTTTTTGCCCCAATATTTTATTTTTACAAGGGTAACAGGAGAAATTGGACCCCAAAAGTTGTTGTCCAATTTGTCCTGAGTACGCTGATATCCAATATGTGGGAGAAAACTACTGTATGGGTACACGTTGGGGCTCGGAAGGGAAGTAGTGACGTTTTGGATTGCAGACTTTGATGGAATGGTCTGGGGGCCTCATGTCGCATTTGGAGAGCCCCTGATGCGCCTAAACAGTGGAAATCCCCAACAAGTGACCCCATTTTGGAAAATAGACCCCACAAGGAACTTATCTAGATGTGTGGTGAGCGCTATGAAGCCCCAAGTGCTTCACAGAAGTTTATAATGTACAGCCGTAAAAACAAAAAAATATTTTTTTTTGCACAAAAATGATATTTTCGCCCCCAGTTTTTTATTTTCCCAAGGGTAGCAGAAGAAATAGGACAAATTGCACAATAACTCTTGGGGTCCAGAGTACACTGATACCCCATATGTGGGGATAAACTACTGTTTGGACGCATGGCAGAGCTGAGAAGTGAAGGAGCACCGTTTGACTTTTTCAACGCAGAATTGGCTGGAATTGAGATCAGACGCCATGTCACATTTGGAGAGCCCCTGATGTGCCTAAACAGCTGAAACCCCCCAATTCTAACTCCAACCCTAACCACAACACACCCCTAACCTAGTCCCAACCCTAACCACAAACCTAACCCTAACACACCCCTAATCCCAACCCTAACCCTAATCCTAACTTTAGCGCCAACCCTAACCCTAACTTTAGCCGCAACCCTAACCCTAACGGGAAAATGGAAATAAATACTTTTTTTTAATTTTATTATTTTTCCCTTACTAAGGGGGTGATAAAGGGGGGTTTGATTTACTATTTATAGCGGGTTTTTATGATTGGCAGCTGTCACGCTAAAAGACGCTTTTTATTGCAAAAATAGTTTTTGCATCATCACATTTTGAGAGCTATAATTTTTGCACATTTTGGCCCACAGAGTCATGTGAGGTCTTATTTTTTGCGGGACGAGTTGACGTTTTTATTGGTACCATTTTTGAGCACGTGACGTTTTTTGATCGCTTTTTATTTCGATTTTTGGGAGGTTAGAATGAACAAAAATCAGCAATTCATGAATTTCTTTTGGGGGAGGCGTTTATACCGTTCCGCGTGTGGCAAAATTGATAAAGCAGTTTTATTCTTCGGGTCAGTACGATTATGGCGATACCTCATTTATATCATTTTTTCATGTTTTGGCGCTTTTATAGAATAAAAACAATTTTATATAAAAAATAATTATTTTTGCATCGCTTTATTCTGCGAGCTATAACTTTTTTATTTTTTCGCTGATGATGCTTTATGACGGCTCGTTTTTTGCGGGACAAGATGAAGTTTTCAGCGGTACCATGTTTTTTTATATCGGTCTTTTTGATCGCGTGTTATTCCACTTTTTGTTTGGCGGTATGATGATAAAGCATTGATTTTTTGCTTCGTTTTTTTTTTTTTTTTTTAAGGGGTTCACTAAAGGGGTTAACTAGTGGGACAATTTTATAGGGGGGGTCGTTACGGACGCGGCGATACCAAATATGTGTACTTTTATTGTTTTTTTTTTATTATTTACAGGAAGAAGTGAATTTATTGGGGAATATTTTTTTTTTTTTTTATTTATTTTGGATTTTTTTTTTACACATGTTTATTTTTACTTTTTTAACTTTTTTACTTTGTCCCAGGGTGGGACATCACAGTATTTTATCAGATCGCTGGTGTGACAGTGTGCACAGCACTCTGTCACACTAGCGATCGCACAGGCATAGATGCAGGCTTCTCAGTGCCTGCTCTCAGCAGGCACTGAGGAAGCCGCCTCCCTCCAGGACCCCGGCGCCATCTTGGATCCGGGTCCTGGGAGGGAGGAAGCCCTCAGAACAGCGCGATCACATCGCGCTGCTCTGAGGGTCTCAGGGGGGCGCGCAGGGAGCCCCTGCCTGCGCGATCCTCCCCTGTGCCCCCAGTACACCGCGATCATGTTTGATCGCGGTGTGCAAGGGGTTAATGTGCCAGGAGCGGTCCGTGACCGCTCCTGACACACAGTCATGGGTGTCAGCTGTTATAATCAGCTGACACCCGGCGGCGATTAGCTGCGCTCCCCTCAGGAGCGCAGCTGATCGCCTATGACGTACTATCCCGTCCATGGTCATACGGGCCCAGGTACCATGGACGGGATAGTACGTCCGATGGCAGTAAGGGGTTAATATTAATTCCAGGTAAATTGGAAAAAGGAACATCTATGGGGTAACTTACCAAACCTTGCCTGCTTTGCTGGTGAATATGTGGACCAACCAGGTCTTGGGTAGAGTTGCTCAGCTACAGCGAACCAACCACGCTCAATGGCCAGCCTGTCATGGTATCCTTCGGATTGAGTGTCCCAAAGTTCCGGATGTTGCTCCATCAAACTTATTAGCCATTCTGTGTCCACACGGGGGGCCATAACATTGTCCAAATTCAACACATTGAAAGATGCCAGCACTCTGATAACTTGCCAACTTCACCATGGAGCCAAAAATACTGTCTAGACTTGTGCAAATGTTTGGCCCAAACAATGTCTAGACACCTGTCTGGTATTGATGCAATTGGTTTGAATGTTAACCCTGTAAGTTATAAAATGCACACGGATTGCACACGGATGTGATCCGTGTGCGGTACGTGTTTACACGCACCCATTGACTTGTATGGGTCCGTGTGATCCGTGCTCTCCCGCAAACACTGACATGTGTCCGTGTTTTGCACACGGACACACGTTCCATGAAAACACGCTGACATGTGCATAGACCCATTCATTTTAATGGGTCTACATGTGTCAGTGTCTCCGGTACGTGAGAAAACTGTCACTACATGTACTGGAGCCACTGACGTGTGAAACCGGCCTTAGACTGTGAAGTTTATATATTTGTGTTATTTGTTTTTTTTAGGGGAATGGGAATATTTTTAGCAGATTTCCAAGCAAAAACCTAGTGTTTGTAGGATGGTGGGGAGGAAGACAGGTCCAAAACTTGCTAAGGAGCCTATAGGACTCTAGCATCGCCCCTGACAGGAGCCACTAATAAGTGCAGCTATTTTTAAGTTAACCTGATGGACTTCCTTGTGGAAACCCACAGAGCCTATTAAAGTCAATAGGCTCTGTCAGATCCTGTTTGTATTCACTATGTAAAGGATTTATTTCCTGCATTAATTCAGTTTTACAGTTTTTATTACAAAACCTAGCCTAAAATATTACTGAGTGGAATCAGCAAATTGCCAAAAGGACGTATATATGCATTAGTTTTCAACATGGGAACACTTTGGTATGAGGATCCGACTGTGGAAGCATATGAGTCATGTCTGCAGAGATGCATTAGTCTTTGTTTTAATGTATATATGCAATAGAGATTAGACAGTAAGATCAGATGAGTTCAAGAACAGAGGATACTTTTGCATTTCACTCAAGCAGTTCTAATTTTCCATCACTTTTGAACATGAGTGACTTTTCAAACACAGGTTTAGTAAAGGGATCAGAATACTGTAAAAACAGTCTCAGATCCCAGGATGGGGGAGGAATTCACACCTCAAATTCAGAGGGGGTTCCTAGGAGCAATTGGTGTCTATTTAACAACCTGTTTTAACTTCATTAGCAATGGAAGCCCAGGGGAGATAAAACTGTGACAGGCAGCAGCTGGAGGAAAGAGAGGAGACAAAGCTGTGTACCACATCAATGCCAAGTAATACCAGAAATGTGCTCCTCACAGGCAACTAGGGCAGTATTAAGTGTCAGTCCATTAGCCACTTAATAGGAACTGTAATTCCAGAAAGCATTAATATGAAAAAAACTTGACAGAAGTAGTAGCTGCCGAATAACAGTTACCAGATAAGAAATATTCTGGCAGATGTAGTTGGTCATATTTCAGGCTGAATAAACATTGAGCAATAATTGACAGCTCAGAAAGATGACTTATCTGGGCATTGGCCTAAGGTCTATATGTACACAACATGGGAGCAGAGAAATGTGTCCCTCCCTATCATAACAAAAAAAAATCCAATTTCTCGTAATAGACTTACAATTGTCTCAAATCGTGGTTGTATTGTAATAAACAACAGAATATTATGTCTATGGCAGGCTATACACATTAGATGGCTATTCCCCGAGTTCTCATTCGGCTAAAAGACCTCTATACATAAAGGTGCTCTGCCACGCTGTCAAGAGGAAGAGGTAAGGAATCTGCTGCCACAGTCCTCTGGTTAATCTCCAGAGAACATAAAGGGTCATGTATTTAAAATCATTATTTTTCAAGACATCTACCATCTGGGAAGAGTCAAGTAGCTTCCATACTTATAGGATGATAGACCATCAATGGAATCAATGGTTTTTTGTCTAATAAATATTTAAGTCCCGATTCATTAAGACTGGCTTGAACTAATGATGAGAGAGCACTAGAATGCTCAGGTACTCATTGAGTGGAGCAAATGGTAGTGCTCAGGTGCTCAACCCGAGTAACGAGTATAATGGAAGTCAATGGGAAACTCAAGCATTCTTCCCGTGCTCCCCCGGAGGTCTAAAAATTGCTGAAAACGATGGAAACAGTGTGCAGAAATGGCATGGGAACAGCATGGGGAAGACCCCTAGAAGTATCTCTGAATCCTAGGGCGCTGCTAGGAACAATGTTGTCAGAGTATTATGTCACTTTTATGGACTGACAAGAAAACATACAAAACATACAAAACAGCAGTTAAAATGGATTTGACTGGAAGAAATGTTAAAAAACATTCTTTCCATATAATGACTTGTATCTAAAGGGTATGCCACACTAAGCGAGATCGCTAGTGAGATCGCTAACGAGATCGCTACTGCGTCACCATTTATGATGCAGTAGCGATCTCGTTAGCGACTTAGCTGTGTGTGACATGTAGCAGCGATGTGGCCCCTGCTGAGATGTCGCTGATCGCTTATGAACGTTCTGAGCCGTTTGTTGGTCGTTGGTGTCCCGCTGGTGAGCCTGAATCGCTGAGTGTGACACCCTTTATGAACGACTTCACCAGCGTCGCAGGTTGGACTAGGTTTTCCCAACGACCGAAGAGGTCGTTATACAGATCGCTGATGAGATGTGTTTGGAATCTAACTAGCGATCACATAGCGATCGCGCCAGGTCGTGTCGTTGTCATGATCGTAAGTGTGGCAGTGCCTTAAGGCAAAATAAATATTCGAAAAAAAATGTTCCCCCACATCTTTGGCTAAGTTCACATTCTACAGAAAATGTAATTTGATCATTTTAATACCTTATCTGGCCATGTGGTGTGTGAGATATGATCAGATTCATCCTGTGTTATTTATAAAGGAGGGACTCTAGTCACAATTTTTTTTTTCAGGGCCATTAGGCTGTCATCACTATTTATAGAGAGCCATCAGGCGGCCCTTACTATTGTTAGATGGCTGTCAGGCAGCCCTCACTTTACTTTTAGAGGGCTAGCAGCCAGCCTTCACTAAGCATTTTTGTAGGGCTAGCCAATGGCAATTTCTATTGCAATGTAATTTATCCATCTAAAGGTGAGCAAATTTTCTTTTTCGCATTAATACTGTAAAGTTTGAAACTTGGAGGGGCAGTAGGCGGCCCTTGCAATTTATAGAGGTACAGCAGGCAGCCCCCTCTATTTTTAATGGGGCAGCAGGCGTCCCGTGGACAGATGAGACCAAGCTAGCAAGATACAGTTTTTTGGTAAAGCACGTCATTCTACTGTTTACTGTAAATTGAATGAGGCCTACAAATTACAGAACACAGTAGTTACAGTCAAATATGGAGGAGGTTCAAAGATATTTTTTTTTCCAACATGTTTTATTGATTTAAAGAGTATTACAATACAATGTAATCATTCAAATCTTGAAGTAGCAAGCTTATTTAACAGACGTAAAACTCAAAATAATGATTTAAGGAACAAAGCTAAGAAGCAAGTCATACAGGTTTGAAAGTATTAAGCTTAATTAACGCTTATTTGATAGGTATAATACTCATGAATGTCCCCCCACCACCCTCAACCCTCCCATCCCCCAACATATAAACCCCTAAAACATCCCTGCATTCGATTAACAATCAACAAGTCAAGGAATAGGATTATGTCCGCTAATTTTCTGAAGAAGATACCACTGGGTGTTTTCAAAATGTGTCCTTAATTTGTCCCTGGTGTCTTGAGATAATGATGGGATGAATAATGACCATGTGCTTAGAAATTTCCCGGTCAATTTCTCTTTATTTGTCAGGGTATCTAGCCAGTCCATTCGAAAAATGTACATTATTTTGGAGTATATGAGAGGTTTGGGTGGTGGCAATGGATTTAGACAGTGCTGCAAGATACTATTCCTGGCAGCTGAGGCCCATATTATCAACATGGCCTTAACATGTTTGGGGAATTTGTGTTGAGAGTAGTGTTGAGCGATACGATAATGCAAATATCGGCTATCGGCCGATATTAGCTCTATCGGCCTTTCGATAATTTGTTTCGATATTTTCGTCTTATCGAATACCGGAATCGGATTTGTCACTGTCACTGTCAGTGTCCGTCGGTCGGGTCTGTCACTGTCAGTGTCCGTCGGTCGGGTCTGTCAGGAGTCAGCGGCACTTACCTGGCAGAAGATCTCCGGCGGTCACGGCCTGGACTGCTTTATGGCCGCCATCCTCTTCTCCCCGGCGGTCACATGCAGTTTCTCGCGATAACTGCAGTGACTGCTGGGTAATCACGGCCGTAAAGCAGTCAGTCCGATGACGTCACCGCCGGGGAAGCAGGTAATCAGCTGTGCTGCGTCGCGATGACAGGCTCTGTCTGTCATTGCGATGTAGCAGAGCTGGATCGTCGTGGGACTGTCGTTACTATGGACTGCGTCGGACAGGTGGTATACTGTTGGTTTGTTTTTTTTCTTTTTTTACAGGAGATCGATGGCGTCGCAGGAATGAGAGAGTAATAAAAGAAATGAAAACTGTGTTGTCTCTTTTATTTCATTAAAATACTTTTTTCTTGCTTTGTCTTTTTTTTACACATTTAATAACTTTGGGATTAATAATGGATCGGTGTCTTATTGACACCTCTCCATTATTAACCGGGCTTATTGTCACCGTGTAATCAACGGTGACATTAACCCCTTATTACCCCGCTTGCCACCGCTACAGGGCAAGTGGGAAGAGCCGGGTAAAGTGCCACAATTGGCACATCTTTTGATGCGCCAAATGTGGGGCTGCTGTAGCCTGGTATTATCAGGCTGTTGAGGGCCAAAATCCATGGGCCTTGACAGTCTTTTAATACCAGGCCGCAGCAGTCTGCATTTTACTTGGCTGGTTAACAAAAATAGGGGGACCCCTACGCCGTTTTTTTTTCGAGGGGATCCCCTATTTTTGTTAACCAGCCAAGCTAAGCAGACTGCTGTGGCCTGGTATTATCAGGCTTGCAAGGTCCATGGATATTGGATCCTTACCAGCCTGAAAAACCAGGCCTCAGCGGTCTGCTTCATCTGGCTGGTTAACAAAAATAGGGGGGACCCCACGCCAATTTTTTTCGAGGGGATCCCCTATTTTTGTTAATCAGCCAAGATATGCAGACTGCTGTGGCCTGGTATTATCAGGCTGGCAAGGTCCATGGATCTTGGCTCCTTAACAGCCTGAAAATCCAGGCCTCAGCGGTCTGCTTCATCTGGCTGGTTAACAAAAATAGGGGGGACTCCACGCCAATTTTTTTCGAGGGGATCCCCTATTTTTGTTAACCAGTTCCCTCTGACGTCACTGATTGTGTCCTGGCTGACCTGAAGTGAAAGTGGAAAGCAATCAATTAAGCTTTCCACTTCCTCTCCTGTCAGCCAGGAGAGGAACTCATTCATTTGGGGGTTTACTGTGAGGCTGCAGCATTAGCTGCGGTCCCTGCAGTAAACATTAACCCTTTCTGAAGGATTACACCGTGGGACCTGACTGTACATCGGATTGGTAAGAATAATTTTGCTTTATTATTTTATTTTTATTACAGGAAATGGTTTTAGCAGGAAAATAAAATATGGTCAAAAACTGTGTGATTATTTCATTAAACTTCTTTTTTATTAAAGTGTGTGTGTTTGATTTTTCTTTCATACAATAGGATTAATAATTGATAGTTGTCTAATTGACAGCTCTCAATTATTAACCTGGCTTAAAGTGACCTTTCAATTGCAAGGTCATTTTAACCCCTTATTAACCCATTCGCCACCGCTACAGGGCAATGGGAATAGACGGGCAAAGTGCCAGAAAGGGCAAATCTAATTAGAGATTTTCCCTTTCTGGGGTGTCTGGGGGCAGATGTTAGTAGCCGGGGGGGGCCAAAAATAATGGTCCCTCTCTGGGCTATTATTATCTGCCCCCACTCACTGGCTTTGTCTGTCTGGTTGCGAAAATAGGGCGGGAGCCCACGCATTTTTTTTCAGCAATTTTACACCTCATATATATATATACATGTCATTAAATTTGTGACACATATATATATATATATTTATATTTATAGTTCATACACTTCTACATAGTATAATAGCCGCTAATTCAATTGCCGGCTTTTGTGAAAATGCAGAACCCGACATGAAATGACACTTGGTTTACATAGAGTTAACCATGTCTTTTCATGTAGTTTGATATCTGATTTGCACAAACAATTACATGAGTGTAAGTGTGCAAAATTTCACACCTGTAGGGGTTAATTAAAGGTGTAAATTCGTAGCAAAAAAGTCTGTTTTTTTTACAACGAATTTACACCTTTAATTAACCCCTACAGGTGTGAAATTTTGCACACATAGACTGATGTAATTGTTTGTGCAAATCAGATTGCAAACGACATGAAAAGACATGGTTAACCCTATGTACACCAAGTGTCATTTCATGTCGGGTGCTTCTGTCTTTTCACAGAAGCCGGCTTTACCCGGCAATTGAATCAGAGGATATTTTACTATGTAGAAGTGTATAAACTATACATATATGTATATATATATGTCACAATGACATGTATATATATATATATGTATTCTATGTGTGTATATTTAGTGTTTACAAGGAAATAAAGGTTTTTTTTAGTTGCGATATTTTGTTCCCATAGACTTACATTGGACTTCCGCAATCGGAATCGGATATCGACGATATTTAGTGCTATCGGCGATACAATTTCGATACGATATTTTTAGATATCGAGCAATATCGCTCAACACTAGTTGAGAGCTGTCTAAAATATTAAATATTGCCCATTGCGGTGTCAAAGGAAACAATATCCCACCAAGATTCTGAAGTTCGGCATTGATAGACTGCCATAATTTTTGCACTTTGGGGCATCCCCACATGTGATGAAATATGTCTGTGTTTCCTGTCCCGCATTTGGAACATGTGAATGTGCCCCCTGGAGACATCCTATACTTAATGTGTGGGGTAATATAAGCTCTATGAAGGAGTAATAAAGACATGTCTGCATAACTGCTGGAGGGGATCACCTTCCGTTGCATCAAAGTGGCATCTAAGATTTCCCCGACTGTGATGTTCTGTATATCATTAACCCATCGTGCTGGACCTGTCTTTTTGCCCTCCCAAGACCAATGCTTACGCAACAGTGTGTAAATGGTGCTTGTCGAGGCTATCTGCACCCTGGCGGTCCTAAGGAAGCCATCCAAAGCGTTCCTCCCTCCTTCTCCACCCCCAGCAGCTATGCCTTTCAAAGTTAAGCTCCTTGCTTGAAGAAAAAGGAAGGGCTTATTTACAAATGTTGGGAAACGATGTGCTGCTATTGACGCGCACCACATTGGTGGTACCAGGGCTATGGGGTACTCGGAACCGAGCCATGGAAGTCTATGGGGAATGTCACTGGCAGCAGAGCTCGGTCCGTGGCCCTGGCGGTCATGCAATGGGGGAATATTTACAGGGGATTGTAGTTATAGTAGTTCGTGACGCCACCTGTGGTTTCTGATCTGATTGACCAGCGCTGCAGGGTAGATCTCTGAGGGGATGTTATGGCAGCTAGGTGTTAAGTCCCCCACAGGTGGGACTGGTCCCTCAAAGTCTATGGTGGTGATGCAGGGTGCAGATAAGAATTCAGTCACACACAATGCAGTCTCTTTCCATACCTTTACTTGTAGATGTTGCAGGTATGTCCCGGGAAGCTGGTCAGGTTGGAGAATGCACATTCAGGGAATTGTTGAGCAAGTTAGAGGCCTCCTTTCTCCTTGTAATGTGTGTGAGTACAAACTTGCATAAAGTCAAGTGCAACTCTTTCAATAGCAATAACTGCGCCCGGCCAACATTGTGGTGGAGTCTTCTATGTCTCTGATTATCAGATGTTGGAAAGAACTAAGTCCTTACTTTTGTCGTGCACTGACTCAAAGTCCCCGTTCTCCCTGACTCCGGTTACGTATCAGCGCTTAGGGCTACCTTCTGCGACTTGAAGTCCAGCAAGGCCTCCGGTTTTCTTATTACTAGACATGAAGTACTAGCAATGCTTCGGACCCCGGTGTCCGGTTTTAATTGAGTGAGGGTGATTTGTCCCTTTGTCACTCTTACTTCTCCACTCGCCCTTCGCCCTGCTCTCGCCCTTAACATAAGCACGTGTAGCAATGGTATAAAGGTCAGCTTTCCTTCAGTGCTCACTGACCTGTTCTCAGTTGACTCGTTGGTATAACTGCTGTGATTCCTTTCCTTCTTTCCTTCTTAGACCCCACTTCGAGTGGCTATCAGGAACTTCTGTCAACTGATTTCAATGCACGCTCTGAGAGTCACTTTCCACTTTCTTAGGAACACAGGCAGCTTGTTCTGAGTAGCAGGTTAAGGTGTGCTTTGACTAGGCTAGGATGATTCACTTCACCCGTACTAGCCTCCACTTTAAACATGAACTACACAAGTGTGTCGACCCGCCACCACAATTGTGGGTTACCAGGGCAATGGGGTACTCAGAGCCGAGCCCGTAGAAGTCTATGGGGATTTTGTCACAGGTAGCTGTGGCTCGGTCTGTGGCCCGGGCGGTCTGGCGTATGTTGGGGATATATTTACAGGGGATTGATTTATGTACAGTTCGTGACGCCACCTGTAGTCTCTGGTAGTTAGTACCAGCGCTGCTGTAGATCTCTGAGGGGATGGTGAGGCAGCTAGATGTCGGGTCCCCTACAGGTGGGACTGGTCCCTCAAAGTCTATGTGAGTAGTGAAGTCGAGTGCGGTTAAAGAACACAGTCTCACACGGTCAGCGTCTTTCCATACCTTTACTTGCAAGATGTTAAGGCAGGTCCCAGGGAGGCTGATCCACGGAGAGTGTATTTTGAGGCAGCAGCTGGACAAGTTAGGGGCCTCCTTTATCTCCAATATAACGAGTGCAACTAGCATGAAGCGTAGTTCCCTCTAATCTTCAGCAATGCTTGCTGTACCTGCCCAGTCAGCTTAGTGTTAGGGGCCTTCCTGTGAAGGAGCTGAATACTTATGTAGTCCTGCAGAACTCCGAAGCCTTCACTCCCCCTGACCCCAGCTACGTGCTGACTATAAGGGGCTTGTCTGCCGCGACCTAGGGTCCGGTAGATTCCTGGTTGTCCTGTCACTGTGCCTGAAGCAACAGTGACTCTTCGGTCCCCAGTGACCGGTAGAAACGTGCTGGACTTCTGCAATCCGTTAAGCACAATCTTATAAATCCACTTGCCTTTCGCCTTGTCCACGCTGGTAACATAAGCACTCTTACTAGCCAAGGGTCGAGCAGTCACTTCTTTCCTTATCCTTCCAATCAAGTTCGCCACAGATGCTCAGTTATCACAGGCAGGAGCACGTCACTGTACCTGATACCGTCCTCTAGACAGGAATGCTGAAGACTTTCTGGGTTACAACTTGTTCTTTCCTTCAAAGTATGCTGAGGAGATGACACAGCTCTGACCAGACTAAGGTGTATTCCAACACCTATACCAGACTCCACTTTCCAAGCTGGTGAGATAGCAATCTAGACTCCTTCCTCCCTCCAGATACAGACTCTCTCACTGTAGTCCAGACGCAGACTCTCCACGTCCTTACTGCCCGAAGACAGGAACTAGACTAAACTGACCAAAATCACTCCTACACATACCTTCTTGACCACTCCCTAGAGTATACTCCACTACCCTAAGGGTGTGTCTAGTGTGTGTAGAGTGAATGCATATTGAGCATTAAGCCGCTGCCTCTCCATACACTCTCCAGGGTACTGCGTGTGCCTACCACCAGGGCTACACATTCCCCCATGGTAAAAGACAGCACTCCCGGGCTGTGAAATACAAGAAGACAGAAAATTTTGTTTATGCATAACAACAAACATTAACTTCTTCCCATCCGGGAGGTACGAATATCTTGAACGTTGCATTAAACATAGAAAAATACACAAAGTATTAAATAGACATTTTTCATATTAACGGTACAAACTACTTTCACTTTTATAAAAACTTATATACATCTTCTCAGCTGCGGTAAACCCTGTCTGGGTCCTACCGTTCTTCACATCTCTTTATTAATTTCTGTTACACTTTCCATCCCGGGGGCTGGAACAATGCGATGATCCCTAGATCTCATGACGAACAGATCATGTGCTGCGATCAGAGTCTGGGTCGCAACAGTCTTTGTATGAACCTTCAGGGGCGCAACGGGTATCTCTTTCTCGTGAGACGCCGACTGCGTCTCAATTTGCGTTGCAGGGGGCGATTCAGCTGTAACCGCAGTTTGCGATGTAGATTGGGTCGCCGATTGCGATGCAGAGTAGGTCGCCGATTGTGATACTGAGGTGTACGCAGGGGGCGATGCGGAATAGGACGCACAATGCTGGTGTGATGCAGAGCAGGAAGCAGGTGTGCGCAATGGCTCAATTGAGGACGCACTAACCTGCTGCTGTCGCTGCTCCATCTCTTCCCAGTCGCTCTCCATCATTGACGGCTGGGTCCCCGCCGGTGTCCCTACCAGGGATTGATCATCTGCTGCGGCCTCCTGGCCGGGCGGGCGTTCCGGAACTGGCGGTACCTCCTCAACCTCCTTTGCCTCCACCGCTCCATCGGTGGGATCAGGATCGGTACTTTTGGGGGCAGCCTCCGGTTTCTCTTCAGCCTTCCTCAGCAGGGAACTTGGGAATTCAGGAGACGGCATTATGCTTGTAGGAGAGAACACTGCGTCCCTCAGCAGCCGCTGTTTCAGGGCACGCCAGCGTCTCTCTATCTCCTTCATTCCTTTTCGGTGGAGACAGGACCTTCGTCGCAGGCGCTCTGATGTCAGAGCGTTCACTTCCTGTCGCAGGACCTGCCGATGAGTCAGAGCCGGGGGGCGGAGCCAGGCAACAGCGCGCTTTTACAGGTACGCCCACCTTCTTCTCCAGCGCCTGAGGGCGCGAATATGGCGGTAAAATGGCGGATTTTAGCGCCAAAAGTGCAAACAGTCCTTTTCACAAAAACAAGTCCTTAGGCACACAGGGCTCGCAATGCTGCAAGTTTCGGATCCTGTTCGTGACGCCAAGTTTTGTTGTGTCGACCCGCCACCACAATTGTGGGTTACCAGGGCAATGGGGTACTCAGAGCCGAGCCCGTAGAAGTCTATGGGGATTTTGTCACAGGTAGCTGTGGCTCGGTCTGTGGCCCGGGCGGTCTGGCGTATGTTGGGGATATATTTACAGGGGATTGATTTATGTACAGTTCGTGACGCCACCTGTAGTCTCTGGTAGTTAGTACCAGCGCTGCTGTAGATCTCTGAGGGGATGGTGAGGCAGCTAGATGTCGGGTCCCCTACAGGTGGGACTGGTCCCTCAAAGTCTATGTGAGTAGTGAAGTCGAGTGCGGTTAAAGAACACAGTCTCACACGGTCAGCGTCTTTCCATACCTTTACTTGCAAGATGTTAAGGCAGGTCCCAGGGAGGCTGATCCACGGAGAGTGTATTTTGAGGCAGCAGCTGGACAAGTTAGGGGCCTCCTTTATCTCCAATATAACGAGTGCAACTAGCATGAAGCGTAGTTCCCTCTAATCTTCAGCAATGCTTGCTGTACCTGCCCAGTCAGCTTAGTGTTAGGGGCCTTCCTGTGAAGGAGCTGAATACTTATGTAGTCCTGCAGAACTCCGAAGCCTTCACTCCCCCTGACCCCAGCTACGTGCTGACTATAAGGGGCTTGTCTGCCGCGACCTAGGGTCCGGTAGATTCCTGGTTGTCCTGTCACTGTGCCTGAAGCAACAGTGACTCTTCGGTCCCCAGTGACCGGTAGAAACGTGCTGGACTTCTGCAATCCGTTAAGCACAATCTTATAAATCCACTTGCCTTTCGCCTTGTCCACGCTGGTAACATAAGCACTCTTACTAGCCAAGGGTCGAGCAGTCACTTCTTTCCTTATCCTTCCAATCAAGTTCGCCACAGATGCTCAGTTATCACAGGCAGGAGCACGTCACTGTACCTGATACCGTCCTCTAGACAGGAATGCTGAAGACTTTCTGGGTTACAACTTGTTCTTTCCTTCAAAGTATGCTGAGGAGATGACACAGCTCTGACCAGACTAAGGTGTATTCCAACACCTATACCAGACTCCACTTTCCAAGCTGGTGAGATAGCAATCTAGACTCCTTCCTCCCTCCAGATACAGACTCTCTCACTGTAGTCCAGACGCAGACTCTCCACGTCCTTACTGCCCGAAGACAGGAACTAGACTAAACTGACCAAAATCACTCCTACACATACCTTCTTGACCACTCCCTAGAGTATACTCCACTACCCTAAGGGTGTGTCTAGTGTGTGTAGAGTGAATGCATATTGAGCATTAAGCCGCTGCCTCTCCATACACTCTCCAGGGTACTGCGTGTGCCTACCACCAGGGCTACACACAAGCTCTGTCAGGATTCAGTCTTCTCTCCTCTCCCTCCGTCTGTCTCTGACTGAAACAGAAACTAAACTGAACTTCTCTGTCCAAAGACAGGAACTTGAATGACTCACTATTGCTACATCACACTACTAAATAGTCTGAAATGCCTCTAGTGGCAATGCTGAGAAGTGTGCGTGAATGAATATCAGGCTTTACAGTTACCTTCTTGTGCATTTTCCAGGAGACATGTGTGCCTTGCGCAGCTGGGCCACACATCCCCCCCTAGTTAAACTCAGCACTCCCGGGCTGAAATAGAAAAGAAAAACATTTTTGTTTTGCATATAACATCAACATAATAACTCATCCCTTGCGGGAGGTAAGGACTCTTTAACGTTACAATTTGTACACAGGTCAGTAGAAAATTATCAAAATACTTGTCAATAAATATACACAGTATAAGACAAGATTCTTATGGAGGACCCGCACCAAAAACCTCCCATGTGGGTCCTGGGTGGGCTGCAGGACTTCATTGCTGCAGACCTCACTCTAGGCCACACCATACGGGTTTTTCTTCAGAGGTAGATACATATGGCTTTATGTAAAACCAAAATGGGGCACCGAAGTGCGAACTATTTACAAGAAAGTTTTTGGGCTGGCACAGTCCACAGCCACGCAGTCCTTTGCATGATAAAACACTTTTCAAGTAAAATCACATTTCAATCAACTTTTACTTTAACTCTTTACCCAGCCGGGTATTCTACTTTAAATAAGCAAACATACTATGTAAACATTTATCAATAGTAAAGTGCAAATTTTTTTTTTCTCAATAAACTTCTTCAACTTTATACATGTTCAGGTGCAGTAAACCCCTGTCTGGGTCCTACTGGTTTTATTCTTTCTTGCTTATGACCATTACTTTTTCTACTCCTGGGGCCAGAAGTATACGATGCCCTTGGGAACCCATCACAAGAAGATCATGTCCTGCGATGTACGTTTGCGTAGCTACATCCTTTGTTTGATCTGGGGACCCAACGGGTATCTCCCTGAAGTAGAACGCAGGTTGCGTTGCAGAAGGTGCCGCAGTGTACAATTCAGATTGCGCTTCAGAACTGGTCGCAGGTTGCGATGCTGAAATGGTCGCAGATGGCGATGCCGAAATAGTCGCAGGTTGCGTTATGGGTGCACGGCCTGGTGCGGACGCCAAAGATGACGCTGCTGGGACTTGCGGTACTGTGGCACGGAAGACCTCACTGGCTTCAGGGACGGGGTCGCTGACACGGGTAACGTTTAAGGCGTACCACCCTTTTAACCCCCAGTGCCGCGTGTAGCTGACAATGTCCCCGTTTACAAGATCCCTCCCAGGGTGCCCGATGGGTAAGTGGGAGTCCACATCTCTCCGACTCACAAAGATCTCTTGGTATAGGCCCGGCTCATGTATGAAGCCCCAGCCTTTGCGGAGCTGGAACCCTGTTATGCACCCCTGGCGCCGCGGTTCCCGTCGCGTACCTTTGTTCTTCCGGACGGTCTCCTTGTCAGCGAGGAACTTTTCATGGTACCGCTGCTGCTGCTGTTGCGCCTCTCTCTGCTCCTGTTGGCGTTGCTTATCCAGATCACGGCGTCGCTGCTCATTCTCCACTTTTACAGCATAAGTGACGTCATCCAGATACTGCATTGCGTCCCAATCGATTTCCGGCAGTGATGGCTGGGACCCCTCCGGTGTTCCTACCGGGGAACTGTAATCTGCTGCGGCCTCCTGGCCTAGCTGGCACTCCGGAACAGGCAGGACTCCCTCAGCCTCCTTCTCTTCCACCGCTCCATCGGTGGGGTCAGGTACAACTCTTTTGGGGCCGGCCTCCGGTTTTCCTTCAGCTTTCTTCAGCAGTGACACAGGAAGGTCAGGTAATGGCGTTGTTCCTGTAGGAGAGAGCACTGCGTCCCACAGCACCCCGCTGTGTCTGGGTACGCCAGCGTCTCTCGGTCTCCTCCATGTCTGCCTGGCGCTGGATCAACTTTTTAAGCGCCGCATTCTCCTCCTTTATCTCCAGCAGGGTTTGTTGAAGGTCCCGGACTAGGGATGGCTCCGGTTCAAGCAACAGCTTTACTGGGGAACAGGGCCTGCGCTCCACCGCTCCCTCACACAGCTGCTCTTGTCCTTCTGCCATCTCTCTCCAGGCCAGACTCTGGTTTCCATCAGGAACAATCTGGTCCCTTCCGTGGAGGTGGGATTTGCGCTTCCTCTTTTTTGCATAGAAGATGAAGAGGAGGCGGATCTCCCTTGCAGTGGGGTAGGATCTCACATTATAGTAGCATTTTGAGAGGGCAGCCATAACTTTGCGCCACAGGGGTAAGTACGCCCACGAATGCACTCCCACCTTCTTCACCAGCGCCTCAGGGCGCGAATATGGCGGCAAAATGGCGGAAAATGGCGCCAAAAATCACAAAAACGCTACACAGTCTTTTTGCACAAAACAGTTCAATAGGCACACAGGACTCACATCCAGTAAGCTTCGAATCCTGTTCGTGACGCCAGAAGATGACGCGCACCACATTGGTGGTACCAGGGCTATGGGGTACTCGGAACCGAGCCCATGGAAGTCTATGGGGAATGTCACTGGCAGCAGAGCTCGGTCCGTGGCCCTGGCGGTCATGCAATGGGGGAATATTTACAGGGGATTGTAGTTATAGTAGTTTGTGACGCCACCTGTGGTTTCTGATCTGATTGACCAGCGCTGCAGGGTAGATCTCTGAAGGGGATGTTATGGCAGCTAGGTGTTAAGTCCCCCACAGGTGGGACTGGTCCCTCAAAGTCTATGGTGGTGATGCAGGGTGCAGATAAGAATTCAGTCACACACAATGCAGTCTCTTTCCATACCTTTACTTGTAGATGTTGCAGGTATGTCCCGGGAAGCTGGTCAGGTTGGAGAATGCACATTCAGGGAATTGTTGAGCAAGTTAGAGGCCTCCTTTCTCCTTGTAATGTGTGTGAGTACAAACTTGCATAAAGTCAAGTGCAACTCTTTCAATAGCAATAACTGCGCCCGGCCAACATTGTGGTGGAGTCTTCTATGTCTCTGATTATCAGATGTTGGAAAGAACTAAGTCCTTACTTTTGTCGTGCACTGACTCAAAGTCCCCGTTCTCCCTGACTCCGGTTACGTATCAGCGCTTAGGGCTACCTTCTGCGACTTGAAGTCCAGCAAGGCCTCCGGTTTTCTTATTACTAGACATGAAGTACTAGCAATTCTTCGGACCCCGGTGTCCGGTTTTAATTGAGTGAGGGTGATATGTCCCTTTGTCACTCTTACTTCTCCACTCGCCCTTCGCCCTGCTCTCGCCCTTAACATAAGCACGTGTAGCAATGGTATAAAGGTCAGCTTTCCTTCAGTGCTCACTGACCTGTTCTCAGTTGACTCGTTGGTATAACTGCTGTGATTCCTTTCCTTCTTTCCTTCTTAGACCCCACTTCGAGTGGCTATCAGGAACTTCTGTCAACTGATTTCAATGCACGCTCTGAGAGTCACTTTCCACTTTCTTAGGAACACAGGCAGCTTGTTCTGAGTAGCAGGTTAAGGTGTGCTCTGACTAGGCTAGGATGATTCACTTCACCCGTACTAGCCTCCACTTTAAACATGAACTACACAAGCTCTGTCAGGATTCAGTCTTCTCTCCTCTCCCTCCGTCTGTCTCTGACTGAAACAGAAACTAAACTGAACTTCTCTGTCCAAAGACAGGAACTTGAATGACTCACTATTGCTACGTCACACTACTAAATAGTCTGAAATGCCTCTAGTGGCAATGCTGAGAAGTGTGCGTGAATGAATATCAGGCTTTACAGTTACCTTCTTGTGCATTTTCCAGGAGACATGTGTCACGGGTGTGTCGCGGCGGAGATCGTCGCGATTGCACACCCTGACTTCGCACAGCTGAGTTTCTGGTGCTGGGTGTTTTTCGGCACTGAGGGAGTTAATTCTTTCTCTCTCGGTGCTGGGCTGACCAGCCTCGCCCAGCTGCGATTGATGTTTTGTTAATTAGCTTCCTTCATATACCTGCTGGTCTGCTGGGGAAGTTGCCGGTGAAAGCATTCATTCAGACCAGCAGAGCGGATCGTTTCTGAGAAGACTTAAGCTAAGAGTGCCTGTTGTGTTTTTTCCTCTCCTCGCTTATTGTTTATCTCCTTAACCTTTTGTGTTCCTCTGTAGTGGAAGTGTTGTATGCAAGGCTGTGTTTCCTTTACCCCTTGTCTGTCTCGTTTGTCTTAGACTGTGTGTAAGCTGTGACCTGTCCATTCCCTGTGGTGGTAATCAGGGTCCTTCTCAGGACTAGATTACAGTGGTCAGGGATCTACAGGAGACAGGGTTACGCTGGCGGCCTGGACCTCTGTACCATTAACAGTACCTCCAGGTAGAGGGACTAGTCAGGACCCCAGTTCAGGGTCAGCATAGACCCCGGTCCACCTCTATCCAGAGACAGCGTGACACGTACACAGTATTGACCCACAATACATAGGATATTATGTCAGGTAAGACATTGCTGGCAGATACTATGTATACATGTTGATTTTCTCTATTATATGAAATTTAGAATGATGTCACATTAGATATAGGTTGCTATCTTTGAATATATCTGTTATACGTCGTGACATTTTCACCGGCCACTCTAAAGATTCTCCCCAGCCACCATGGATCCAGTAGCCCATTTAGCTCAGCAGTTGCAGAGTTTGTCCATGGAGCTGACGGACGTTAAATCCAAGGTTTTGTACCCCCGGGAGCAAACCAGATTTGAACCTAAAGTAGCTCTCCCGGACAGGTTCACTGGTGGGCGGGACAAGTTTTTTACTTTCCGGGAAGCATGTAAATTGTATTTTCGGCTGCGGCCGCAGTCGTCGGGGAGTGAGGATCAGAGGGTGGGAATTGTCATCTCGCTCTTACAAGGGGACCCTCAATCCTGGGCGTTCTTCTCCCCCCGGGCTCCCCGGCTCTCCAGTCAGTGGACCGATTTTTTACAGCCCTGGGTCTGGTATATGATGACCCGGATCGGGTCTCCCTTGCTGAAATGAAGTTACGTAGGATACAGCAGGGAGATCGTCCGGCGGAGGAATTTTCTTCAGAGTTCCGTAGGTGGGCCACGGATACTCAGTGGAATGACCCGGCTCTTAAGAGCCAGTTTTGTCAAGGTTTATCTGACAAATTAAAAGATGTGTTGGCTCAGTATGATTCTCCCCGTCACTGGAGGCCGCTATGGCTCTTGCTATTCGCATTGATAGACGGCTTCGGGAGAGGTGTGGGGTAACTCCGCCCCCTGTGATGACTCCACCTCCTTCTAAAGTCCCTAATATTGAGGTTCCCCTGGTTTGTTCCGAGGAACCTATGCAGTTGGGAGGGACATCATTCCGAGGGAGGGGATCGGCGGTGCGCCGCAAAACAAGAAGGTGTTTCTTCTGCGGGAGAGAGGGACATTTTATTGAGGGGTGTCCATCCCATACTGTACTGAGCAAGAAGTCGCCGGAAAACTATTAATCCCAGGTTGTGTGGTGGACGACAATCTGGGAGTATGTATTTCGTCCCCAAGTCCGTCTCAGTTTCTCGTACCAGCGGAGGTGGTGGTAGGTACGAGAACTGAGAGGATTTGTAAGGTTCTTTGTCTCTGTTGACATGTTCCTTGAAACTCAGTTTTCCGTCGGCCATTTTGCTTTCTGTCTTTCTGCAGCTCTTGCCCTCAGTTAATATGGAGTTTCCAGTTTTCATGTTCCCGCCCTGATTCTTCCCTCTTGCTTCTTAAGCAGCCTCAGCTGAACAATCAGTGCTCCTGAATCAAGCCTCAGTCAGTCTGTGACCTGACTCCTGGAAGCCTTGGACTTGTACTCCAGCTATTCCCTACTGAGGAACCTTGGAACACTTTTGGACTCTGGAAACCTGCTGTTTGGTGAATCTATGTTTGCAGAGGAATTACGGTACAGAGAAGAGATCCTGAACCTGCTTTGGAGATTTATTGTAGTGCTTGAAGTTACTCTGGCCTGCTGTGTCTCCTGTCGCTGTTCCTGCAAACTGTGTGAACTTTTCAGCATGCTTGTATGAAGTAATACAAGTCATTTCATTTCAACCTATGTCTCCTGTGTTTTCCTCGCACCCAAGCACAAGACGCTATAGGAACTGTACACTATACATGACAAGATTCAGGAGCCAATGTTTAGTGTCTGCTGGGTCTGGGAAAGCCGTGTCTGCTGTGACTGTGGATATGAGATGTCCGTTTAATACCTTATGTGATGACAGTGGTTGTGACTTCTCACAACCATTCCAGGTGAGCGCATTCCCTTAAAATTTTACTCTGGAGTGTTACCACAGGTAAACACTATTGTTTTTTTCTTTTTCCTTTCCTCTTCTCCTTCCAGCACCTCTGCCTTAAAAGATCTGGAAGATGGAGGCCCGCATCAAGGAACTTTGCGGAGTGACTGATACAATCCTTTCAGATGTACAGACTTTAAAAACCCGTTTTGCAAGCCTACAGGACCTCACTAATCATAATTTGCAAGTGTTTGGACAGACTACCCAGGAATTGCGAGCCAGGATTGAGGCTCTAGAGGAACGATCCCAGGCTCCTGCCATAACCTCAAGTTCGGGGATCCCCAAATTACCTCCTTTTCGTTTTGGCGGTGAACGTGAGAAATTCAGGGGATTTATTAATCAATGCAATTTATTTTTCCCTGCACATGCTTCACAATTTCCCACTGAATGATCCAAAGTGCTTACTATAATCATGTTGCTTACCAATAAGGCTTTGATGTGGGCAAACCCTCTGATTGAGACTGAGGATGATTGTTTGAATCACCTTGATGCTTTTATTTCAGCCATGGGGCAGGTGTTTGATGACCCCAATCGAGGTGCAACAGCTGAAGCAGCCATGTTAACTTTGCGCCAAGGTAAGCGTTCAGTAGCCGAATATGCCCTGGATTTCAGGAGATGGGCTCTTGATACCACTTGGGACACTTCCGCTAAAAAATCTATTTTTCGGAAAGGGTTGTCTCCACTGATTAAGGATGAACTTGCTCGTGCCGACCCTCCCACTGCGTTAGGTGACTTTATTAACTATTGTATCCGTATTGATGCTCGTCTGACTGAACGCAGACAAGAGAGATGGTTCGAAAATAATCGCACTAACCTTTTACTACCTCCCTCCTCAGCTAAGGAACCTTTGAGTAGGATCACAAGGGAACCAGAACCTGAACCCATGCAGGTGGACTCTTTACAAAGACGGGTTAGTGATGCACGCAAAGAACATCGTATAAAGGAAAATCTATGTTTCTACTGTGGTAAGTCAGGGCACTTCATTATAAACTGCCCCAGCCGTTCTCGTAAGACTACTGCAGCAGTCATTCACTGTGAGTGTTGCGAGAGGAGCTCTGTCATGTCCGAGCCTCAGGCTCCAGAGAGATCTGCTGCAAGAGATCTTGATTTCTCGGACTTAAACTCTGTTAGTTCTGGGGACGATGACGGTATAAACGCTGCAATTTTTCAAGTTTCCTCAGCGGTGTCCCAGCTGAGTTGTAAAAGAAACAATTCTCATTGCTTCCTTTCCATCAAACTCTGGGTTGACTCAGTTTGGGTGTCTAGCTCTGCTATGATCGACTCAGGAGCAAGTGGAAATTTTATGGATATCTCCTTTGCTCTGAAACAGGGGATACGTTCAGTGAAGAAGGCTACTCCAGTACAGATGGAGACTGTGGATGGCTCTCTACTGACTTCTGGACCAGTGGATCAAGAAACAGAGCCTTTGAGGGTCCTTATGGGTAAAGATCATCAGGAGAAAATGTCTTTTTTGCTTATCTCTTCTCCCCACTTTCCCATCATTCTAGGGCTACCATGGCTGCAGGCGCAGAATCCTACGATTAACTGGGAGACCAAGGAATTACACTTTCCGGAGAAACAGATGAGTCAAGGAGTTTCAGCTTGCTCTGTTCCTAAAGGAACCATGTCAGTCCCTGAACTACCAGCTGTATACCAGGACTATGACGATTTATGTGACAAGAAGAACGCTGATCAGCTTCCTCCTCACCGTCCATATGATTGTCCAATTGAATTATTACCCGGAGCCGAGATACCTTTTGGTAAGATCTACCCCCTAGCGGGGCCCGAGCTAAAAGCTTTGAAGGATTATATAGACGAAAATTTAGCCAAGGGCTTCATACGCCCCTCTTCATCTCCCGCAGGTGCACCCATCTTCTTTGTGAAGAAGAAAGATGGATCTCTGAGACCCTGCATAGACTATAGGGAACTCAATAAGGTTACTATTAGAAACCGTTATCCATTGCCTTTAATCCCTGAGTTGTTGGAGAGAGTGCGGCATGCCAAAATTTTCTCTAAACTGGATCTCCGTGGGGCCTATAACTTGGTCCGTATCAGACCTGGGGATGAATGGAAGACTGCTTTCAGGTCACGCTATGGACACTTTGAATATCTAGTTATGCCTTTTGGTCTGAGTACCGCCCCAGCCACTTTCCAACACTTCGTGAATGATATCTTCAGGGATCTCCTAGATACATTTGTGGTGATTTATCTGGATGATATTCTAATTTTTTCTAACTCCACAGAGGAACATCATGGACATGTGAGAATGGTCTTAGAACGCCTAAGACAAAACCATCTCTACATCAAACTTGAAAAATGTGAATTCCATAGGACCGAAATTCAATTTCTGGGGTATGTACTATCTACGCAAGGGATTAGTATGGATGGAAGCAAGACCCAAGCCATCAAGGATTGGCCAATTCCTAGAAATGTGAAGGAGGTGCAGCGTTTCATCGGGTTTGCCAACTTCTATAGACGTTTCATTAGAATTTTTCTGAGGTAGTGTCACCTATCACCCAACTTACCCGGAAACAGTCTAGGTTCTCCTGGACCCCGCAAGCTCAGGAAGCATTTTCCTGTTTAAAGGATAAATTTACCACCGCACCTATCTTAGTACATCCCAACCCCGAGCTTGCCTTCATAATAGAGGTGGATGCTTCAGACTGTGCCGTTGGAGCTATACTCTCTCAGAGAACAGGTGAGAAGAATGTCTTGCATCCCTGTGCCTTCTTTTCCCAGCAGTTGTCTTCGGCTGAGAGGAACTACGATGTGGGCAATAGAGAATTGTTGGCCATTATTGCCGCCTTCAAGGAATGGAGACACCTTCTTCAGGGAGCTGCACAGCAAATAGTCGTCCTGACAGACCATCGTAACCTTGAATTTATCAGGTCGGCTAAGTGCCTGACTCCTCGCCAGGCTCGCTGGAATCTTTTCCTAAACCAATTTAATTTTGTCATTTCTTATAGACCAGGATCGTGCAATGGAAAGACTGATGCACTCTCTAGGATTCATTCAGCAGAGACACGTCCACTTACTCCTCCTAAGACTATTCTTCCTGACTCTAGATTCCTGGGAGTGATTCATAATCAAGACCTACTTAAGGACATCAAGGAAGCATACCATGCGGATTCTTTGTTGGCTCAACCCCCAAGGGACGTAAGTCTTGTCTTTAAGAATGGTGTGTGGATTCAGGGACAACGTCTGTATATACCTGAAACAGTCAGATTGAGAGTATTGCAACTCATCCACGATTCCAAGATAGCCGGGCATAGGGAATTCTAAAGACACAATAATTTTTTTCTCGTTTCTTTTGGTGGCCAACTTACAGGAAAGATGTCTTAAACTATGTCACTTCATGTGAAGTCTGTGCAAGATGCAAAACACCTCGCTCCTCACCAACTGGTCTGTTGCAACCTCTTCCCACCCCGTCCCGCCCGTGGGGATCCATTTCTATGGACTTCATTGTGGAGTTACCAACCTCTCAAGGGAAGAACACCATTCTAGTGGTGGTTGACCGTCTAACAAAGGCAGCTCATTTTATCCCTTGTGTCGGCTTACCCACTGCAAAACAGACATCAGACTTGATGATTAAGAATGTGTTTCGCTTACATGGAGTACCGGATGAGGTCATTTCGGATCGAGGGGTGCAATTCACTTCAAGGTTTTGGCAAAATTTCTGTGCAGCATTGGACATTAAAGTAAACCTTTCTTCTGCTTTTCATCCCCAGACTAATGGACAGACAGAACGAACCAATCAGACCCTGGAGCAGTATCTCCGCTGTTTTATCTGCCACCTACAGGATGATTGGGTGGATCTACTTCCACTGGCTGAGTTCTCTTATAACAACTCTCAGAGCGCCTCCACTAAGCAGTCTCCTTTTTACTCCAATCTAGGTTATCATCCTAACATTCTTCCTCGATTTCCCATAGATACGCCCTTGCCGGCAGTGGCTGAAAGAATCACTTCTTTACAAAAGAATATGGATCTTCTAAAGGAAAATCTAGAATTGGCTCAGGAAAGGTACAAGAAAGCAGCAGATAAATTTCGTAAACCTGCACCAGCTTTCAAGGTAGGAGATTTGGTCTGGCTGTCAACCAGAAATCTTAAATTAAAGATTCCATCGTCTAAATTGGGACATAAGTACATTGGACCTTATAAGATCAATAAGATTATAAGTGCTGTTGCTTGTCGTCTTCAACTACCCAGAACTATGAGAATCCACCCTGTCTTTCATGTATCCCTACTAAAGGCTGCAACACCCAATACGTTTCCTGGACGTTCTTCTCCTTGCCCTGACCCAGTGCTGGTCGATGGTCAGGAAGAATTTATGGTGGAAAGGATTCTAGATTCCAGGTTGTACAGAAATCAGTTGCAATATTTGATTAAATGGCAGGGCTACCCAGTGGAGGACAACTCATGGGAACCAGTCAATAATGTAAATGCTCCTCGCCTGCTCCGCCAGTTTCATCAGAGGTACCCTGACAAGCCTGGTCTGAGGTCATCCGGAGGTTGTCCCTAAAGGGGGAGTAATGTAAGGTTCTTTGTCTCTGTTGACATGTTCCTTGAAACTCAGTTTTCCGTCGGCCATTTTGCTTTCTGTCTTTCTGCAGCTCTTGCCCTCAGTTAATATGGAATTTCCAGTTTTCATGTTCCCGCCCTGATTCTTCCCTCTTGCTTCTTAAGCAGCCTCAGCTGAACAATCAGTGCTCCTGAATCAAGCCTCAGTCAGTCTGTGACCTGACTCCTGGAAGCCTTGGACTTGTACTCCAGCTATTCCCTACTGAGGAACCTTGGAACACTTTTGGACTCTGGAAACCTGCTGTTTGGTGAATCCATGTTTGCAGAGGAATTACGGTACAGAGAAGAGATCCTGAACCTGCTTTGGAGATTTATTGTAGTGCTTGAAGTTACTCTGGCCTGCTGTGTCTCCTGTCGCTGTTCCTGCAAACTGTGTGAACTTTTCAGCATGCTTGTATGAAGTAATACAAGTCATTTCATTTCAACCTATGTCTCCTGTGTTTTCCTCGCACCCAAGCACAAGACGCTATAGGAACTGTACACTATACATGACAGGATTTCTGTTCTTCTGGATAGTGGGGCCGCGGCTAATCTGGTGGACGCTCGGTTTGCCCAGGTGCAAGGTATGCAACTGAGTGTATTGGCCAAACCTATCCTATATTCTCTATTGATGCCAGGCCTCTCGGTCAAGGTAGCTTTGTGCAAGCCGTGCATAACATAGACCTTCGAGTGGGGGCAATACATAAAGAACTATTGTCTTGTTATGTGTTGGAGGGCCTTCCCACTCCTATTGTGTTGGGAATTCCTTGGTTAACTAAACATAACCCAGTTATTAATTGGCAATCCAGAGAGATAAGCCAGTGGGGTGAATTTTGCAATAGTAACTGCATGAACACGGTCATCGGTACGGTCGTGCCTAGAACCTTACCTCCTTTTCTGGAGGACTTTGAGGATGTGTTTTCAGAGGAAGGGTGTCAAGAATTACCTCCTCATCGCGCACATGACTGTGCTATAAAATTGCTTCCTGATGCTAAGTTACCAAAATCTAGGTTATATAACCTTTCTGGTCCTGAGAGGCAAGCTATGAAGGATTACATTTCGGAAAGTCTGGCCAAGGGGCATATTAGACCTTCATCTTCCCCAGTGGCTGCGGGGTTCTTCTTTGTGAAGAAAAAAGATGGAGGCCTACGCCCTTGCCTGGATTTCCGTGAGCTTAATCGGATTACGGTCAGAGATCCGTATCCGCTCCCACTTATTCCTGATCTCTTCAATCAGATTGTGGGCGCCAAATGGTTCTCTAAGTTGGATCTCAGGGGGGCGTATAATCTGATTAGGATAAAGGAGGGGGATGAGTGGAAGACGGCGTTTAACACTCCGGAGGGACATTATGAGAACCTTGTCATGCCTTTCGGTCTGACTACTGCCCCGGCGGTGTTTCAACATTTTGTTAATGACATCTTTCGCCACCTAGTGGGACAGTTTGTTGTCATTTATCTAGATGACATCTTAATTTACTCGCCGGATCTTGTGTCTCATCAGGAGCATGTGAGACAAGTGTTGCAGATCTTGCGAGATAATAAACTGTACGCCAAATGGGAGAAGTGTGTATTCGCTGTACAAGAACTTCAGTTTTTAGGATTCTTGGTGTCAGCCTCCGGTTTCCGTATGGACCCTGGGAAAGTGAAGGCTGTGCTTGAATGGGATCGGCCAGAGGATTTTAAAGCACTGCAGCGTTTCCTGGGGTTTGCTAACTACTACCGGAAATTTATTCGTAATTTCTCATCTGTTGTCAAACCTCTCACTGACATGACAAAAAAAGGGACGGATTTTTCTAGGTGGTCTGACAAAGCTTGTCAAGCATTTTCCTCCTTGAAAAAATGTTTTGCTTCAGCACCCATACTCATCCAACCTGATGCATCACAACCGTTCATTGTGGAGGTAGACGCATCTGACGTAGGAGTGGGTGCGGTATTATCTCAAGGTCCGTCCCCTGGTAAATGGCATCCGTGCGCTTTCTTCTCTAAAAAATTGTCGTCCGCCGAGAGGAATTATGATGTCGGCAATAGGGAACTCTTGGCCATTAAGTTGGCTTTTGAACAGTGGCGTCACTTTTTGGAGGGGGCAGTCCACCCAGTCACCGTCATTACTGATCACAAGAACCTGCTGTATTTAGAGTCTGCAAAACGTCTGAATTCCAGACAAGCTAGATGGTCGTTGTTTTTTACCAGGTTTAATTTTGTCGTCACATATCGTCCTGGGTCAAAAAATGTAAAGGCTGATGCCTTATCTCGTAGTTTCCCGGGGGCCGGGAAGACGGATGACCCGGTTCCTATTCTTCAGGAGGGAGTTGTGGTGTCGGCTGTATGCTCTGAGCTTGAGGAGGAGGTATTGGAGGCTCAGGGGGACGCCCCTGTAGGACCTCCAGGGAAACTGTTTGTTCCAGATCAGTTAAGACAAAAGGTTATCGAGGCACATCATAATTCTGCTTTGGCAGGACACCCAGGGAGTAAAGCAACTGTAGATCTCGTTTCTCGCCGGTTTTGGTGGCCTAACTTAAATAAAGAGGTGGTAACTTTTGTCGCGTCCTGTGGGGTATGTGCGCGCTCTAAGACCCCACATACCCGTCCTTCTGGGGCCCTTTTACCGTTGAAAATCCCGGAGCGTCCATGGACCCATCTGTCTATGGACTTCATTACGGACCTTCCTCCGTCTTCAGATAAAACTGTCATACTAGTTGTAGTTGACAGGTTCAGCAAAATGGCACATTTTATTGCTCTTCCTGCTCTTCCTAATGCTAAAACTCTGGCGCAGGTGTTCATTGGGGAGATTGTGAGACTTCACGGGTTGCCTTCCGATGTGGTGTCGGATCGGGGGTCTCAGTTTGTGTCCAAATTCTGGAAGGCATTTTGTTCTCGTCGGGGGATGCAGTTGTCATTTTCTTCAGCTTTTCATCCGCAGACCAATGGTCAGACAGAGCGTCTGAATCAGAGCTTAGAGACATATCTCCGATGTTTTGTCTCAGAGAACCAAGAGGACTGGTCTTCTTTCTTGCCTCTGGCAGAGTTCGCTCTTAACAATAGGCGGAGCGAGTCACTGGTAAGTCCCTGTTTTTTGGGGCATATGGTTTTCCACCCCAGTTTTGTACTTTCAATGGGGGGGGCTCTTCTGGGGTTCCTGAGGAGGAACGATTTTCGTCGTCACTTGCTTCAGTGTGGAGAGGAGTACTTAATAATCTGAGCACTATGGGGAACCGATACAAACGTATGGCTGATAGGAGGAGAGTGTCTGGTCCGGACCTAAGTGTGAACGATCTGGTATGGTTGTCTACCAAGAATATAAAACTTAAGGTTCCCTCCTGGAAACTCGGTCCCAGATTCATCGGGCCATACAGGATCAGTTCAATAGTTAATCCGGTGGCTTTCCGTCTTGACCTCCCTCTTACATTTAAAATCCACAATGTGTTCCACAAATCGTTGCTTAAGAGGTACGTGGCACCAGTTATACCGTCACCTCTACCTCCTCCTCCAGTGGTGGTCAATGGTAATTTGGAGTTTCAGGTATCGAAGATCATTGACTCACGTCTGAATCGCCGGTCCCTTCAGTACCTTGTTCATTGGAGGGGGTATGGTCCTGAGGAGAGGATGTGGGTTTCTGCGTCGGATATTAACGCAGACCGTTTGGTTCGGGCCTTCCACACTACTCACCCAAATAGACCAGGCCCTGAGGGTCCAGAGGCCCCTCGTAGAAGGGGGGGGTACTGTCACGGGTGTGTCGCGGCGGAGATCGTCGCGATTGCACACCCTGACTTCGCACAGCTGAGTTTCTGGTGCTGGGTGTTTTTCGGCACTGAGGGAGTTAATTCTTTCTCTCTCGGTGCTGGGCTGACCAGCCTCGCCCAGCTGCGATTGATGTTTTGTTAATTAGCTTCCTTCATATACCTGCTGGTCTGCTGGGGAAGTTGCCGGTGAAAGCATTCATTCAGACCAGCAGAGCGGATCGTTTCTGAGAAGACTTAAGCTAAGAGTGCCTGTTTGTTTTTTCCTCTCCTCGCTTATTGTTTATCTCCTTAACCTTTTGTGTTCCTCTGTAGTGGAAGTGTTGTATGCAAGGCTGTGTTTCCTTTACCCCTTGTCTGTCTCGTTTGTCTTAGACTGTGTGTAAGCTGTGACCTGCCCATTCCCTGTGGTGGTAATCAGGGTCCTTCTCAGGACTAGATTACAGTGGTCAGGGATCTACAGGAGACAGGGTTACGCTGGCGGCCTGGACCTCTGTACCATTAACAGTACCTCCAGGTAGAGGGACTAGTCAGGACCCCAGTTCAGGGTCAGCATAGACCCCGGTCCACCTCTATCCAGAGACAGCGTGACACGTACACAGTATTGACCCACAATACATAGGATATTATGTCAGGTAAGATACTATGTATACATGTTGATTTTCTCTATTATATGAAATTTAGAATGATGTCACATTAGATATAGGTTGCTATCTTTGAATATATCTGTTATACGTCGTGACAACATGTGTGCCTTGCGCAGCTGGGCCACACACTATGTCAAATGTAAGCATGGAGAATCTATCATCTAATAGGTCAGCTGCCAATATGCAACCCTGCCCAGCTAGCTCAATGTAAGGTAAGGGTGGTTTACCTCCCATAAAGCCCGGGTTACCCAGAAAGGGCACAAAAGGAGAGACATCGCTTCTCAAATGACATAGTCTCCTGCATTTCCTCCACGTCTGTATAGTTTGCCATAAGGTGGGGTGGATTCTTATGTCTGCAATAAGGTCCTCGTTGGTCATATGTAGTAAAGCTGGTAAGGAGACATGGGGACTTAATTGTTGGTCTAAAAGTACGTTTGCAAAATGTGAGTTGCCTCTCAACCAATCAATGATATATCTGAGATTTGCTGCTAGATTGTACTTTGCAATGTCTGGGAAATTGATGCCACCCTCCTCCTTTGGGGCTTGAAGTTAGATTAGATCTATGCGTGTACGCTTTTTGTCTCCCCAAATAAAATTCCTAAAAGCAGTGTTTAGAGTTTTAACATCAGTACGTGTCAACAAAATAGGTAATGTTTGGAAAATATACAATAGTTTTGGAAATATTATCATCTTAATTAAATGACATTTTCCGGAAAAAAGATAAAGTAAAGTGTTTCCAGGAGTTTAGAAGGTGAAGTATGGATGTAATTAGGGGTCTAATATTAATGTGGTATAAGGACGTCAAGTCTGCCGGGAGATGGACACCCAAATATTTGATAGATGATGTGCTCCATTGGAAAGGAAGTGTCGAGTTATTTAATTTCCCTTGCTCAAACAGAGCCAGGGCCTCTGATTTGTTATAATTTATTTTAAAGCCTGAGCATTTGCCAAAGTGATTTAAGGCCTCCATGATAACTGGTATTGCCGCATTGGGATTGGAGATGAATAGGAGTATATCGTCGGCAAATGCCGCGATTTTAAGTGATGTGGAGCCTACCTCTATGCCCCTATATATTGAAGAATTTTGGAGGGTTCTAATTAAAGGATCTAAAGCAAGGTTAAAAAGTAAGGGCGACAAGGGGCAGCCCTGACGCGTTCCTCTTTGGATTTCAAATTTGGAAGAGAGTATACCATTTATGGCCAGCCTGGACACCGGGCTTTTATATAACAACTTTATCGCCTCACAGAACCATGGACCAAAGTTTCTAAACTCCAGGATGTCGAGGAGATAATCCCATGCAACCCTATCAAACGCTTTGTCGGCATCTAGGCTGACCACAATAGACTCTAAACAGCCATGAGATTTTCCATAAGAGATAGCTCCCAAAGCCGTCCGTATGTTGTATGTTATGGATTTACCGTGGACAAACCCAATTTGTTGTGGCAGTATCAGATTAGGGATTATTTTTTGCACTCTATTTGCTAGAATTTTTTTCGTGAAAATTTTAAAGTCAGAGTTTAAAAGTGAGATTGGTCTATATCCTTCCACTAGTGAAGGATCTTTGCCCGGCTTGGGGAGCACTATTATGTCTGCTTCATTGAAACAGTCCGGGAGCTGCCCCGAACGAACCAACTGATTAAAGACTTCACAAAGATGTGTCCCTATACTTCCTCCCAATATTTTGTAAAATTCATTGCTATACCCATCAGGGCCAGGAGATTTAGAGAGCTTCAAGGAGCTGATAGTTTGGATGACTTCTGAAGGGGATATAGGAGCATTAAGGATTTCCCTGTGTTCCTCTGTTAATAAAGGTGCCACCTCTGTTTGCATAAAATTTAGAATATCGTCCCCCTCTCTCTTCTCCGCTTTGTACAGGGAACCAAAAAATGATCTAAATTCCTCTACAATCTCCTCATTCTCTGTCAACACTCTGCCCTCTTTGGTCCGAATTTTGTGAATCCTTGTGGCCTTTCTGTATGGTCTGGTAAGAGATGCAAGTAATTTGCCAGGTCTGTTGCCCCATTTAAAAAATTTGTGCTTTTGAAGATCAATACTATAAGTGGCCCATTCATGAGCTAGTGCATCCGCCGATTCCTTTGCCTCGATATATTGTTTTTTCGTGAGGGGTGAATTATTAAGCTTAACATTTTTATATGCTAGGGTTAAAGCCCTCTGCGTTGCCAAGGTCCGCTCCCGCAACTGTTTTTTTTATGACATATATACACAATTATTTGCCCTCTCAACACTGCTTTAGAGGTATCCCAGAAAAGAATTGGCGTTTCACAATGTATTTGGTTGTCTGATTTGTACATGTCCCATGAGAATTGTATGAATTTTTTTAAATCATCTGAGTGATATAGGTATGACGGGAACCTCCATTTTCTATGAGAATAGATTGGTTTAGTTAGTTTTAGGCTGAACGTTATCGGTGCATGATCTGAGATGTACACGTCCAGAATTTTGGTATGTGTGATTCTTGGCATGAGTGAGGGACTCAATAACCAGTAGTCAATTCTAGCATGGGAATTATGAACATGTGAATAGTGAGAGTAATCTCTCTCAACAGGGTGTTGCACTCTCCAGACATCCAACAATCCCAAGTGATCTAAAAAAGATTGTATTAGTCTCCCCTGCGTAGGTATATGAGGAGATTGAGAATTAGATCTATCCATCTCGATGTCTTGCACCTCATTAAAATCGCCACCCACAATCATATGGGAGGTGTCCCATCCTGCGATTTGTTTTAGCACATTAGCCCGAAAAAGCGGATCCGACGAATTTGGCGCATAGATATTAATTACACTGTAGGTTGTCCCCTCTATAACCAGCTTAACGCAGACAAACCTCCCTGAAGGATCTTCTAACACATCCACTATCTCATAGTCAATATTCCTGTTTATCATAATAGCGACACCCCTCTGTTTTTTAGTAAAAGAAGCTTCTGCACATAACACAAATTTTTTGCTAGAAAACCCCGGATGGTTGCCCTTCACCCAGTGTGTCTCCTGCAAAAGTACAATATGAAAATTTTTTTGATGTAAATAATTTAAAATTTTTTCCTCTTGACCGGGGAATTCATGCCATTGACATTCCAAGAACACCAAAGGAGAGATGTCATAGCGGACATTTTTTGCCTGTTGATATCTACCATTAACCCACTCCAGTGCGGGAAATATGATAAGATATAACTGTTACATAATAATAGGATCCTGCCCATCCCAGCGAGTAGGCATTAGAATCCCTGGAATATTGATTACCTGAAATCGAATGCGAAGATTCCCTCCCCAAAAAACCTCCCCCTTCCACAAAACCCGTAACTGTGTGTCAAATTCAACATTTCCCCCAAACCTGCATCCCAACGCTAGACGCAGAGGTAAAAATACAGCAAAGAACAACAACATAACCAACAGATGTCAGTTGACATCACCTTATGTGATTCATGGTATTGTCACTGAGTAAGCCACTCTATATCTTGCTCATGGTGGTTGGGATGTATCCCGGACAACCTCCAGAGCCTTCACCGGGTCGTCGATAGCCCAGTTTTTCCCAGATAGATTAAAGCGCAGTATCGCTGGATATTGTAGGCCAAACCTAATGTTTTTGTCAGCCAGCAACTTACACACCGGGTTGAAGGCCCTACGTTTGGTTGTCACCATGGCCGAATAGTCCTGAAACATCAGAACTTTGTGCCCTTCATAGGATAGGTGCGCTTTCTTCCTGTAAGCAGTGAGTAGACAAATTTTGTCTTGGAAGTCAAGGACCTTGAATATCACCGGTCTGGGTCTGTCATTGTCTTTTCCTCTCTGCGGGCTTATTCTGTGAGCTCTCTCGACCGCCATTGATCCGGATGTTAGTTGGATGTCCAAGGCTCCCGGCAGCCACTCAGATGTTAATTTTAGCAATTCAGAGGGAAGAATGGACTCAGGTAGTCCTATCAGTTTCAAGTTATTGCGTCTAGATCGGTTTTCTAAGTCGTCCACTTTGGATTGAAGCTCTGTGACGACTTTCTCTTTTCCCTCTAGATGTTCTACCATTTCCTTGGTAACCTCCTCCAGATCAGAGATACGTTGTTCAGCCTCATCCAGACGAGTGCCCTGACTATTAACTTGTGATATTATTGAGTCTATTGAAGTTTGAAGAGTGGCTAATCTAGAGTCTATTTCTGGCATAAGGCGGTCTATGATAGCATCCACTATTGAATGAGAAGTCTCGCTACTGGTATCAGAGGTAGATTTAGGCGAGGATGAGCCTTGTTGGTTTCGGGTAGAAGCACGGCCTCCTTTAGATTGTTTGCCCAGAAATTTATCCATACTCAGCGACATTGTTGAGAAGATAGAAGGCGGTGATGTCTCAGTTAACCCCTTCACCCCAAGGGTGGTTTGCACGTTAATGACCAGGCCAATTTTTACAATTCTGACCACTGTCTCTTTATGAGGTTATAACTCTGGAACGCTTCAACGGATATTCGCGATTCTGAGATTGTTTTCTCGTGACATATTGTACTTCACGTTAGAAGTAAAATTTCTTCGATATAACTTGCGTTTATTTTTGAAAAAAACGCAAATATGGTGAAAATTTTTAAAATTTTGCAATTTTCAAACTTTGAATTTTTTTTCCCTTAAAACAGAAAAATATATCACACAAAATAGTTAAGAAATAACATTTTCCACATGTCTACTTTACATCAGCATAATTTTGGAACCAAAATTTTTTTTTGTTAGGAAGTTATAAGGGTTAAAAGTTGACCAGAGATTTCTCATTTTTACAACAAACTTTACAAAGCCATTTTTTTTAGGGACCACCTCACATTTAAAGTCACTTTGAGGGGTCTATATGGCAGAAAATACCCAAAAGTGACACCATTCTAAAAACTGCACCCCTCAAGGTACTCAAAACCACATTCAAGAAGTTTATTAACCCTTCAGGTGCTTCACAGGAACTAAAGCAACGTGGAAGGAAACAATGAATATTTAACTTTTTAGCCACAAAAATGATCTTTTACAAACTTTTTTTTTATTTTCACAAGGGTAAAAGGAGAAAATGGACAGATAAGGTTGTTATGCAATTTCTCCTGAGTACGCCAATATCCAATATGTGGGGAAAAACCACTGTTTGGGCACACGGCAGAGCTCGTAAGGGAAGGAGCGCCGTTTGACTTTTTCAAACTAAAATTGGCTGGAATTGAGATTGGACGCCATGTCGCGTTTGGAGAACCTCTGATGCGCCTAAACAGTGGAAACCCCCACAAGTGACACCATTTTGGAAACTAGACCCCCTAAGGTACTTATCTAGATCTGTTGTGAGCACTTTGAACCCCCAAGTGTTTCACAAAAGTTTATAATGCCTGGGTGTGAAAAAAAAAAAAACAATTTTCCACAAAAATGACTTTTTAGTCCCAAATTTTTGAATTTTCCCAAGGAAATTGGACCCCAAAAGTTGTTGTCCAATTTGTCCTGAGTACGCTGATACCCCATATGTGGGGGGGAAACTGTTTGGGCGCACGGCAGGGCTTGGAAAGGAAGTAGTAACGTTTTGGAATGTAGACGTTGATGGGGGTCATGTTCCGTTTGCAGTGCCCCAGATGAGCCTAAACAGTGGAAACCCCCACAAGTGACCCCATTTTGGAAGCTAGACCCCCTAAGGGACTTATCTAGATGTTTGGTGAGCACTTTGAACCCCCAAGTGCTTCACACAAGTTTATAATGCCCGGGCATGAAAATAGAAAATCCTATTTTTTTCCCACAAAAATTATCTTTTAGTCACTAATTTTTTATTTTCCCAAAGGTAACAGGAGAAATTGGACCACATAAGTTGTTGTCCAATTTGTCCTGAGTACGCTGATACCCCATATATGGGGGGGAACCACTGTTTGGGCGCACGGCAGAGCTCGGAAGGGAAGGAGCACCATTTGACTTTTTCCAACCAAAATTGGCTGGAATTGAGATTGGATGCCATGTTGCATTTGGAGAGCCCCTGATGTGCCTAAACAGTGGAAACCCCTCACAAATGACCCCATTTGGGAAACTAGACCCCCTAAGGAATTATCTAGATCTTTGGTGAGCAATTTGAACCCCCAAGTGCTTCACACAAGTTTATAACGTAGAGCCGTAAAATTTAAAAATCATATTTTTTCCACAAAAATGATCTTTTCACCCCAATTTTTATTTTTCCAAGGGTAACAAGACTCCAAAAGTTATTGTGCAATTTGTCCTGAGTGCGCTGATACCCCATATGTGGGAGTAAACCACTGTTTGGGTGCATGGCAGAGTTTGGAAGGGAAGGAGCGCCGTCTGACTTTTTCAACGCAGAATTGGCTGGACGCCATGTCGTGTTTGGAGAGCTCCTGATCTGCCTAAACAGTGGAAACCCCCATAAATGACAATGGAAACTAGACCCCTCAAGGAACTTATCTAGATGTGTGGTGAGAACTTTGAACCCCCAGGTGTTTCACTAAAGTTTATAACGTACAGCCTTAAAATAAAAAAATCTTTTTTTTTTTTTTTTTACAAAAATGATTTTTTCGCCCTCAATATTTTATTTTCACAAGGGTAACAGAAGAAATTGGAACCCAAAAGTTGTTGTCCAATTTGTGCTGAGTACGCTGATACCCAATATGTGGGCGAAAACTACTGTATGGGCACACATCGGGGCTCTGAAGGGAAGTAGTGACGTTTTGGATTGCAGACTTTGATGGAATGGTCTGGGGGCGTCATGTCGCATTTGGAGAGCCCCTGATGCGCCTAAACAGTGGAAATCCCCAACAAGTGACCCCATTTTGGAAAATAGACCCACAAGGAACTTATCTAGATGTGTGGTGAGCGCTATGAAGCCCCAAGTGCTTCACAGAAGTTTATAATGTACAGCCGTAAAAACAAAAAAAAACATTTTTTTTTTTACAAAAATGATATTTTCGCCCCCAGTTTTTTATTTTCCCAAGGGTAACAGAAGAAATAGGACAAATTGCACAATAACGCTTGGGGTCCAGAGTACGCTGATACCCCATATGTGGGAATAAACTACTGTTTGGACGCATGGCAGAGCTCAGAAGTGAAGGAGCACCGTTTGACTTTTTCAACGCAGAATTGGCTGGAATTGAGATCAGACGCCATGTCACATTTGGAGAGCCCCTGATGTGCCTAAACAGTGGAAACCCCCCAATTTTAACTCCAACCCTAACCCCAACACACCCCTAACCCTAGTCCCAACCCTAACCACAAACCTAACCCTAACACACCCCTAATCCGAACCAACCCTAATCCTAACTTTAGCACCAACCCTAACCCTAACTTTAGCCGCAACCCTAACCCTAACCCTAATGGGAAAATGGAAATAAATACATTTTTTTTATTTTATTATTTTTCCCTAACTAAGGGGGTGATAAAGGGGGTTTGATTTACCATTTATAGTGGGTTTTTATGATTGGCAGCTGTCACGCTAAAAGACGCTTTTTATTGCAAAAAATAGTTTTTTGCATCGCCACATTTTGAGAGCTATAATTTTTGCATATTTTGGCCCACAGAGTCATGTGAGGTCTTATTTTTTGCGGTACGAGTTGACGTTTTTATTGTTACCATTATTGAGCACGTGACATTTTTTGATCGCTTTTTATTTCGATTTTTGGGAGGTTAGAATGAACAAAAATCAGCAATTCATGAATTTCTTTTGGGGGAGGCGTTTTTATCGTTCCGCGTGTGGTAAAATTGATAAAGCAGTTTTATTCTTTGGGTCAGTACGATTACGGCGATACCTCACTTATATCATTTTTTTATGTTTTGGCGCTTTTATAGAATAAAAACAATTTTATATGAAAAATAATTATTTTTGCATCGCTTTATTCTGCGAGCTATAACTTTTTTATTTTTTCGCTGATGATGCTGTATGATGGCTCGTTTTTTGCGGGACAAGATGACGTTTTCAGCGGTACCATGTTTATTTATATCAGTCTTTTTGATCGCGTGTTATTCCACTTTTTGTTCGGCGGTATGATGATAAAGCATTGATTTTTTGCTTTGTTTTTTTTAAGGGGTTCACTAAAGGGGTTAACTAGTGGGACAGTTTTATAGGGGGGGTCGTTACGGATGCGGCGATACCAAATATGTGTACTTTTATTGTTTTGTTTATTTTTATTTACAGGAAGAAATGAATTTATTGGGGAATATTTTTTTTTATTTATTTATTTTGGATTTTTTTTTTAAAACATGTTTATTTTTATTTTTTTTACTTTTTTACTTTGTCCCAGGGTGGGACATCACTGTATTTTATCAGATCGATGGTGTGACAGTGTGCACAGCACTCTGTCACACCAGCGATCGCTCAGGCAGTGCAGCAGGCTTCTCAGTGCCTGCTCTCAGCAGGCACTGAGGAAGCCGCCTCCCTCCAGGACCCCGGCGCCATCTTGGATCCAGGTCCTGGGAAGGAGGAAGCCCTCAAAACAGCGCGATCATGTTTGATCGCGGTGTGCCAGGGGTTAATGTGCCGGGAGCGGTCGTGACCGCTCATGACACACAGTCACGGGTGTCAGCTGTGATAATCAGCTGACACCCGGCGGCGATTAGCTGCGCTCCCGGAGGGAGCGCAGCTAATCGCCTATGACGTACTATCCCGTCCATGGTCAGATTGGCACGGGTTTCATGGACAGGATAGTACGTCTAATGTCAGAGAGGGGTTAAGAAACGTTACATTAGAATCTGCTATGCAGCATGTATCTCCTGTATAGAGCGTATAGCACAGCTGGCCCGCGGCCCGTACCGCGCTGTACGGCGTCCCCCACTCCCGGAGCCTCCCGAGGAGCCTGGAGAGGCAGGCCCGATAGACAAGCCCCCCGTCCAGGTATTCCCCCGCTGATTAAAGCTATATCTCCTCTCACAAATTGAGGGATAGCCACAGATGATAGTAGGCCAGTGAGGAGTTCCGTTAAAAAGCGGCCAATCCTTGGCTCCGCCTCCCGGAAGTCTCTACTTAGTACTTTTGAGAAAGCGTGGGGGGTAGACCGTCCAGTCTAACAGACCAGGCTCATCATCTGCAGGCCCCCACCAGTTCGGGCGTCTATGAAGTAAAACAGCCTGGGGGAAACGTCCACCCCGTCCAGAGAATCGCTTTTATAAATTATCGCAACTAAAAACAGCACTCCTGAAGTAGTATAAGCAATAATAAAGATTAAAGCTGCGTAACGAATTTCTGTGATTGCTGCAGCCAAGTCTGAGTGGAGGGACCCAGGTCGTGCAGGTAACAAAGGGATCTCCTGGTAAGATTGAGTGCTAGGTAGAAGGCCGTGATTCAGCGCAAGCAAGGCTAGTGGAGCGATGACAGTCAGGTCTCCGTAGCTATATAGCAAGGCTGTGTGTCGCGGCTATGGAGTGAGGAGACAGCGGCCTCCGCCGGGAGCGATCAGCCATAGGTGAGCGACCGCCGCCCAGTTGTTTACTTTTACACTTGGTTGCTCTGTGCTGCTGCTATGCTAGTGGAAACACTCTTTACCTCAGATGGTTTAACACTTCCTAGCAGCCCTGCGTCTGTGCTCCAATCAATATGGCATCGGCTAATGGCGGGAAAAGGGCCAGACTTCCAACCACTGCTTCGGGTCCGACTCCCTCAGCCCCAGCTTCTGGTGACAGGTGGAGTGCAGACTAGGAAGGAGTCTCCATGCTTCCCAAAGGTGAGCACAGGCTGCACGTTAGTATACCCCTCCCGTTTGTGCTAGAGAGCTGAGGAGACAGGTGCAAGCCTCAGCGTCGGGGGCTGGTGGGGAAGCAGCGGGTGTTACACTAGTCAGTGCAGGCACGAGGAGGAGGTAGGGGTCTCAAAGGGCCTTACAGACAGTACCTCCGCAGCAGGATTCACCAGCCCACGGCTGCTATTCTTTTTGCTGTGCAGGCGTCCGTCTCCCCTCAGTTGATTTATAGCAGCCCAGTTCAAAGATATTTTGGGGTTGTTTTGCTGCCTCTGGTCCTGGGTGCCTTGACTGTGTTCAAGGCATCATGAAATGTGAAGATTCCCAAAGGATTTGGGGTCATAACGTAGTGGCCGTGGTCTGAAAGCTTGGTTTGCATCCTAGGTCATGGGTGTTCCAGCAGGACAATAACCCCAAACATACTTAACTACAGTACTTACTGCCATTGAATGGAATAGTACCTCCAATGGAAGTATCCCCGCTTTGATGAGTGCTCCGGCGGTGACATGTCAAAGCTGGGACATATCAGCTGTTTTGAACAGCTGACATATGCGCAATAGACGCTGGTGGAATCGCGCCCCGCCGGCGCCTATCAACTAGTTAAATGGCGCTGTCAAACGCTGACAGCGGCATTTAATGCGCGCTTCTGGCCATCGAGCCGGAAATACGCACACCGCTGACCCCCGTCACATGATCGGGGGCCATCAGTGCATCGGCATAACAACCAGAGGTCTCCTTGAGACCTCTATGGTTGCTGATGCCGGATTGCTATGAGTGCCACCCTGTGATCGGTGGTCATAGCAATGCAGTAATTCTACTACATAGAGGCGATCTGATCATCGCCCGTATGTAGTAGAGTCGATCAAGCTATGGCAGCTTCTAGCCTCCCATGGAGGCTATTGAAGCATGCCAAAAGTAAAAAAAATAGTTTTAAAAATATTAAAAAAATAAAAAATATATAAAAGTTTAAATCACCCCCCTTTCTCCCCATTCAAAATAAACAATAAAAAGAAAATCACACATACACACATTAGGTTACGCTGCATTCAGAATCGCCCGATCAAAAAAAAAAGGTTTAACCTGATTGCTAAATGGCGTAGCGATAAAAAAGTCAAAATACCAGAATTACATTTTTTTGGTCGCCACGACATTACATTAAAGTGCTATAATGGGCGATGAAAAGAACGAATCTGCACCAAAATAGTATCATTAAAAACATCAGCTCAGTGCGCAAAAAATAAGCCCTCACCCAACCCGAGATCATGAAAAATGGAGATGCAACGGGTCTTGGAAAATGGCCCAATTTTTTTTTTTTTTAGCAAACTTTGGAATTTTTTTTTCACCACTTAGATATAAGAGAACCTAGACATGTTTGGTGTCTATGAACTCGTAATGACCTGGAGAATCATAATGGCAGGTCAGTTTTAGCATTTAGTGAACCTAGCAAAAAAGCCAAACAAAAAACAAACGTGGGATTGCACTTTTTTTGCAATTTCACTGCACTTGGAATTTTTTCCCATTTTCGAATACAAGACATGCTAAAACCAATGGTGTCGTTCAAAAGTACAACTCGTCCCGCAAAAAATAAGCCCTCACATGGCCATTTTGACGGAAAAATAAAAAAGTTATGGCTCAGGGAAGAAGGAGAGCAAAAAACGAAAACGCAAAACCAAAAAAGCTCCAGTCATTAAGGGGTTAAATAAGCACCCAGAATTAGATGCAAGCAAAGCACTGGACAGTTAAAAAGGGGTAATTCCAGTTGCAGTAGCGTAAAGTGTCCCTCCGCTACCTCTTACATACAGATGCTGGAGAGAAACTGTGACTGGACGATTTTTTCTTGTACGTGGCAGCAACAAACTCTGGAGGAAGTAACAATGCCAGCTTTGATGAATTTCTGAGAACAGATCACTAGAGTTGAGCGATACTTTCCGATATCCTAAAGTATCGGAATCGGAATGGTATCGCCGATATCACTAAAATATCGGCGATACCCGATACCGATACCGGAAGTCCCATGTAAGTCTATGGGAACAAAATATCGAAATTAAAAAAAACCCATTCTTGCCTTGTTGGTTAATTGTACATGAAGGAAAACAAGAAAGAGTAATGTAGAATGTATTGGGGAAGGTTGAGGAGACATTAAAGGCATAGATGTTTAACCCAATCAAATGGAATAGCATAAATATTTTTTTTTTTAAAGATGTTCGGATTGACGAAGAAATTGACAATGTTAACGTTTTTTATATTTTGGCAAATATGTATATTACACAACTTCCATGCTCTTCATCTTCACCTTTTTAACTTTTCACACACTTTCTCCTTCATAATCTTCTGCAGCATCATCTTTTTCATCAAATTATTCTTCATCTTCACCTTCTTTATCTTCTTCTTAAACTTCTTGCTATTCATCTTTGTTAACATTACTCATATTCTTCTTATTAAACTATTATTCTTATTCATATTCTGCTTCATCTTCTTCATCATATTCTTATTTGTGACAGAGAATCCTGTACTTGTAATCTGTCAAAGTATGAATTTTTCATCCTTCCGTTCTTGCTGTCACAAAAGATTTAAATTACAACAGTATTTGTCCGTGTTCAGTTTAGCCTGCAGCAGCAGGCATTTTCCAGGGGCACCACGAGGAGGAACGGACTCACCCCCATACACTGCTTAGTCTTCTTCTGCTTAGAATTTAGAGCATATATTTTGCTCTTCATTTTGGTCTTATACTTCATGTTCTTCTGCTTTTAGATCTTCTGCTTATTGTTCTTGTGTCTCTTGTTCCGTATCTTGTATTTGTAGCACAATCTTGTACCAGCTGATGTTACTGGGACACGGTTACTAAGCAGGAGGTACCTGTGCTCCAAAGCACTACCAAGGACCAGCAGACGTTGCTGGAACTCGGATACCGAGATGGAGGCACCTAGGCCAAAGGCACTGCGGAGAACCAGTTGACGGTACTGGAACCCGGAGGGGCAGCAGAAGGAAAAGAGCCAATGGCACAACCGAGGACCAGCTGACGTTACTGGGACACGGTTACTAAGCAGGAGGTACCTGTGCTCCAAAGCACTACCAAGGACCAGCAGACGTTGCTGGAACTCGGATACCGAGATGGAGGCACCTAGGCCAAAGGCACTGCGGAGAACCAGTTGACGGTACTGGAACCCGGACGGGTAGCAGAAGGTACAAGAGCCAATGCAAGTAACGAGGACCAGCTGACTGTGCTGGAACCCGGAGGGGCAGCAGAAGGAAAAGAGCCAATGGCACAACCGAGGACCAGCTGACGTTACTGAACCCCAGTAACACAGGAGCAAGTGTTGACTGTGCTAACAGCACTTCCGAGCAACAACTGGCGGTGTTGGAGCCCAGGGTCAAGGAGGATGTTTAAATACTAGATCAAGTAATTTCCTTGTTACCTGTCAATTTTAAATGTCTATACTTCAAACAAGAGAAAGATAACCTTTACTACCATAAGATGATGATTTCATTTAAACTAATATCTAGATAAATAAAGAATTGACAAACATAAACACATACATTAACATGTTGAACAGCAATGCAAACCACAAAATAAATTAGTTAAGGAATCTGCTATACGGTTGTACATAAAAGCATACAAGTACATATCTGAATCCATTAATGATGGATAAGTAACAGTATGTACACCATTTTTATTGTATAGACAATGAATGTCTGACTTCAAAACATCATCAGCATTACAAGTTATCTGTGACATTACTAAAATGTTACATTTGCTGAATAATGTCACTAAACAGTTTATACAAAATTATACAATTTCCATCATGTAATACTCATAATATGTGGCAATAATCATGTTTATTAACAAACATAACCTTTAAAAAGTGCATAGTGCATAGTGAAAATTGCTATTTATGCCTGACTGTCGACTTGCAAGCATGACAACGGATAGATAAGGTATATATAGATGAGACTGCATAGCCACAGATGGTGAATGGCGATGTAATACTGTACCTCAATAAAGTGTGCGTCACTACTACATAATTTTTTTTATATAGCTTTATAAACAGGGTACGTGGATGTATGCTTGCGCCTTTGTTTTGACGCACAGACTGCCTTCCTGCTGAGACGCGTTGGGTAGTGAACAGTTGTGTGCAGTGTTCACTGTAGTCTGAGGTTTTCCTTTTTGGAGTGCAGATCACGCTCCAGTTAGTTCTTCAACCACTGCTGGTTGTAGTCTGCTGAGCGTGTGTCACTGGCACATCCTTGAAATTTTTCTCTAATTGTTGCTGCTCCATTCTATTACAAATAAATAAAATCTATTAGTGTGACGCGCTTCCATCCGTATACAATACATTGGTTGCAAACACTATAGAAGTACACAAAGGGGCCTTTCACACCTACTGAACAGTTGTGTGCAGTGTTCACTGCAGTCTCTGCGGAATAACCACACTTAGGCCTTATAACTTTTCAGACTTTCTTTATCAATCTACCAAGATGAAGAAGGCAGGGAGTAAGGCACGTGGTCGTGGAGTTTCTTCAGGGAGAGGACGTGGGGATTCTGTGGCTGCTGCGGCCCCCAGTGACACAGCATCCACCAGTTTTCCCCGGGCCGTGAGCGTTCCTTTATGCGCACTTTTGTAGGAGCTCGGAGTACCCCCCTGCTGCGGGAAGAACAAATTGAAGCCGTTGTTGTTTGGATCTCAGCCAATGCATCGACTTCAATTGCTTCCACCTCCTCTCAGGACCACAGCACTGTTGGGCAACCATCTGTCTCTTCACCGCCTGGCAAATTGCCCAGGCAGTCAGAGAGTTCTGTACAGGAGCCAGCTGAGTGTCTGCTTCTGTTCTCAGAATCTATTGGCTTGCAAACAGGGGCCCAGCCAAGCAGCATTCTGTAATGTGAAGAAGAGGGAGTATGCAGTGATGCGCAACAGCTGTGTCTCTCTGAATCTGAAGAGGCGGGTGAGACAGTGCCGATGGTCAGCACACCGCAGAACGCATCTGATGATGATGATGAGACCCAGGTGCCAGTTTCTGTTGAGCATGGTGCTGGCCAGACCACCCAACAGCAGGTGTTGGAAGAGGGTAGTGGAGATGATGAGGTCCAATACCCAACATGGCATGAAGAACAGGAAGGTGGTGGGAGCAGCTCAGAGGAATAATAATAATATTTATTTATATAGCGCCATCATATTCCGCAGCGCTTTACAGTTTAGCAGTTTCAGAACACAAGTCATAAGTAACAACGTTAACAATACAATAATTTAAGCTAAATAAGTCGCCCCTGCTCGTGACAGCTTACAATGTACAATGAGATGGGGGAGATACAAAGTATAGGTGTTTATATACAATGGTGCATTTACAATGATGTTCCAGCCATCTTAAGGGACTGAGGGATGGAGATAGTGAATGGGCTAGAGACACACACACACTTACACAGAATACATAGAATGACTTTGATTAGTGAATGTGATAGGCCGCTCTGAACAAATGTGTTTTGAGGGAGCGCCTGAAACCATGCAAATTGTGGATAGTCCTAATTTCTTGGGGTACAGCATTCCAGAGGATTGGCGTAGAGCAGGAGAAGTCTTGGAGTCGGGAGTGGGAGGTACGTATTAGTGCAGAGGTTAGTCGAAAGTCGTTTGCAGAGCGCAGCAGTCGGTTAGGCCGATAGATAGAAATGAGGGAGGAGATGTAGGAGGGGTGCTGCACTGTGGAGAGCTTTGTGGGTGAGAACCAGTACTTTGGTTGAAAGCTGGGAGAGGCCTAGAGAAATGGTTAGTGATAGAAGGAAGATAGAGGAAGACATTGCCCCAACGGTACAAACAGGAGGGAGAGTTAGGCTGCAGACTCGGTTGCCTGTAGCCTCCAGTTTGGCACCTGTTCGGAGCAGTTGTCTTCCAAAAGTCAAAACGTGCGCTCCCAGGACTTGCACTGCGTGGTCCTTTTTTCACACACTTGCACATGATATTTGCTATGTGAAATGCAAGCTGTGTAATCAAAAATTAAAAATAGCTAAAAGTGTCAGTCACCTCAATACCACAAATATGTGGAAACATGTGCGGACAAAGCACGTAGTTGAGTTACAAAGACACACTGGAGATGTAGGCCAACCTACAGCAGCACCTACATCTTCAGGTTGTGTTGAAGCCTCTTCATCGAGCTCACACACAGCTGGTTATGCTTCCTCACAGGATCGCCATGGAAGAACCTCGGCCACTGTTGTCCAGAGACAAACTGTTATTCCACACACAGCAGCAAGTTCCCTGTCATCCTCACACTCCCAGGCCACAAAACAGCCAGCGGTAGCACAGGCATGGGATAAAAGACGGCCATACTCCGCAAACCATGCACGAGCACAGGCTCTGAATGCTGGCATTGCAAAACTCCTGTCCCTTGAAATGCTGTGATTCAGGCTGGTGGAGACAGACAGTTTCCGTAACTGAATATCATTGTCAATCCCACAATACAATGTGCCAAGCCGATTTCATTTCAGCAGGCAAGCCGTCCCTGGTCTGCAAAAGCATGTTGAGGGAAAAATTAAACATGCGCTACTAAAAGCCCTCAGTAGCAAGGTCCACCTGACCACCGATGCGTGGACCAGTACCCATTGTTATGATCTGCTACAACCAGTAAGGAAAGAAGGGAATTCTGTCCCTACAATACAACTAAGCTGAATCCCTACGATGTAACGGGGAACCTGATCCTGCGACCAGACCCGCTAAAGTCCTCATCTAGTGTGAACGAAGACCTATAGTTGCGAGGGAGTAATCCCTACAAGATCTAGGGACTGGGAGAAAAGGTGGACACCTCCTAACATAAATTGTAGCATGGATAATTAAACAGAAAAATAAATACTTTGTGATCCTAACATCAAGCAAAACTCACAGATTAAGGCACCTAAGCACCCGGCTAGCTTAACAGTAGATAATACAATGAAGTCAAGCAAAGCCAGAAGGGCGGAGCCAGACTAAATAGGGAAAAAAGGTCATGTGACCAGCAAACTGAAACAAAACCTAACAAGAGGGTTCTAACACCCATGGCCAGGGACAATACCTTTCCCTCACTGCCCATTGGGTCAATGTTGTGCAGCCGGGTACTGATCTTGCGAGTGGCGCTGTACGTGTTCTGCCAACTCCAAGGATTGCAGGAATCAAGTCTGTACACATTGATTCCTCCTCCTATTCCAGTTCCTCAGAATCATCGCTGCAGGAGCCGTCACGGTCTACCTCCACATGGACCCGTGAACGTTTACCTGTTGCGACCGATATGAGCACAGCCGTGTCCAAATGTCAACAGGCCATCCTGAAATTAATTTCCATGGGGAATCTTAGCCACACAGCGCAGGAGCTCTGTAATGCCATAAAGCAGGAGAGCGACGTGTGGTTTTTGGAAGAGAATCTACAGGCAGGCTTGGTAGTGTGTGACAATGGCCGAAATCTGGTGTCAGCTCTGGGCCTTGGCAACCTCAGTCACATACCATGTCTGTCATATGTGCTCAACTTGGTCGTGCAGAGTTTTTTGAGGGACTATCCGGATCTTGATGCACTGCTGCACAAGGTCCGCCTAGAGTGCGCTCACTTGCGACGTTCCAGCATGGCCAGATCGCTGATTGCAGCTCTGCAACGCAGATTTCACCTTCATGAACATCGCATTATATGTGACGTACCCACCAGGTGGAATTCCTCGTTACATATGTTGGAGCGGTTGTGTGAGCAGCAGCCAACAGTAATGGAGTATCAGCTGCATCAGGCGCAGTCAACTCGCAATTTGCGGCGTTCACACTTCACCACTACTGAGTGGGCCTCTATAATAAGAATAATAATATTATTTATTTATATAGCGCCATAATATTCCGCAGTGCTTTACAGTTTAACAGTTTCAAAACACGAGTCATAAGTAACAACGTTAACAATACAATAATTAAAGCAAAATCAGCCGCCCCTGCTGGTGAAAGCTTACAATCTACAATGAGGTGTGGGAGATACAAAGTACAGGTGTTTATATACAATGGTGTTTTTACAATGATGGTCCAGCCATTTTAAGGAAGTGAGGGATGCATGGAGATAGTGAATGGGCTACACACACAGAATTACACATAGAATGACTTTGATTAGTGAATGTGATAGGCCACTGTGAACAAATGTGTTTTGAGGGAGCGCCTGAAACCATCCAAATTGCGGATAGTCCTAATTTCTTGGGGTAGAGCATTCCAGAGGATTGGCGCAGCGCGGGTGAAGTCTTGGAGTTGGGAGTGGGAGGTACGGATTAGTGCAGAGGTTAGTCGAAGGTCGTTTGCAGAGTGCAGCAGTCGGTTAGGCCGATAAATATAAATAAGGGAGGAGATGTAGGGGGGTGCTGCGCTGTGGAGAGCTATGTTGGTGAGAACCAGTAATTAGAATTGGATCCTATAATGAATGGGCAGCCACTGCCAGTGTAATGAGTGGCGAATAACTCTATGAAGGATATCTGCCACGTTTTGCGTGCGTTTGATGAGTCAACGCGGATGGCGAGTGCAGATGATGCACTAGTCAGCCTGACTGTCCCCCTTATCTGCCTGCTTCAAAAAACACTGCAAGCACTAAGGCATGAGGTTTTGGAAGAGGTGGAGGATGAGGAGTCACAAATTCCATCACCTTCTGGACAGTCAGCGCAACGTGGTTCCTCACAAAGGGCTGGAGGACTTTCAAAGTACCATGCTGTATCAACAATTGAACCTCCAGAGTCGCTGTCTATATTTCATAACCATTACAAACTTTTAATGTATTTACAAAGCACATAATGTACATTTTTTGTCTATCCTTTTGTAATGCTATTGTGTTTCCATAAACTGATGTTACAGAATTATGATACAAAGTTTTTAAATTTTGAGTTTTAAATTTTGTAAATTTATATGTATTTGAAGGACTTTGTGAGGAGGATGAGGAGGAGTCAATGGAGGAGGAAGACATCGCTCCAGAGGGAGGTAGACAATGCTCTAGTCAGTATGTAGACCAAGGGTGGGGTGATGCACAGCAGGCGGAGATGACGCCTCTTGCAGGGGACAACGTTTCTTGGCCAGTTGGGAGTCTGCAGCACATGGTTGATTTCATGCTGCAGTGGCTGAGAAACGACCGCCGCATCGAACACATTCACACCACGTCTGATTATTGGGTGTACACCCTCCTAGACCCTCGCTACCGGGACAACTTACAAAGCCTCATCACACCGTTGAACCGGGAGCGTAAAATGCGGAAGTACCAAGACACACTGGTGCAATCCATAATGTTCTCCATTCCAGCCGAGAGCACTGCTGCTGCTACTGATTTACAAAGCAGCTCTGTGCGTCGAGGCAGTGGAGACAGCTCTGCAACAAGAGGGAGCACAAGCAGCGCCTCTGCACAGGGCAAGAACAGTATGTTCCAAATGTGTCGAAGTTTTGTGGCAGCGCCACCAATGTCTACACCATCCGAGACGGCTCCAGTCAGCAGGAGGCAACATTTCCGTAAGATGGTGACAGACTACATGTCTTGCCCTCTCAGTGTACTCCCAGATGGCTCTTCCCCATTCAAGTTTTGTGTCTCTAAGCTGGATACATGGCCAGAGCTTAGCCAGTATGCATTGGAGGTGCTGGCTTGATCTGCTGGCAGTGTATTATCGGAGCGCGTCTTTACTGCTGCAGGTGGTGTACTAACAGACCGTTGCATGCGACTATCCTACGATAATGTAGAACGGCTTACTTTTCTGAAAATGAACTAGGCATGGATCTCGCCTGAATTTGCCTGTCCGGTTTCAGATTAACTAACTGGTTGACAACGTTTTCCATGTCTCCTGTTATGTTCATCTTTCTACCACCTGAGCTATACTCCCTGGGCTACAACACTGCCAGTTGCTGCTCAGAAGTGTCGTGTCCACAGACCAATACACAAGCTATAGTGATAGTGGGGTTCAGTAACGCCTGCTGTTCCCCTGCTGTGTGTCCGGCAAAAATTACTGCTACCTAGCTACACATGTTTAAAAAAACATGACATGTTAAAGTGGCTAGTGCTACACATAGATATCAGGCTACACCCTTATTTCTAAGCTGTAAACAAGTGAAACGTCAAATTTAAAACCATTCAATGATTAGTGTTGGTAACAAATCTGTAACTAAATAATTGTGACATATTATGGCAGATATCCACATGTCTAACACAAATGCTAACACAAAAGCATACTTATGCTATAGGGTACTGATGGTGAACCTTCTCACTCCATAACTTTGACCAATCCAACTCACATCATGCCTCAAATGCTGCAATGTTGGAAGTGCATAATGTGGGTTGAACTTTGACAACAGCTGCAGTGCGAAGGTTATCCTTCTGTGTTCTTGGCTTTTAAATAAAAGCATACAAGTAAATATAATAATACATTGTTGATTAAGGGACATGATGTACACCTGTAATATTGTGCAAACAATGGATGTAGGACTATTCCTCTTCAACATTACTTATATTTGTGTCATTTGAAAAATACATATTTTAGTTAAAAATTAAAAACCCATGTTCAGTAGCTGTGAAAGGCCCGTTTGTGTACTTCTATATTGTTTGCAACCAATGTATTGTATACGGATGGAAGCGCGTCACACTAATAGATTAGATTTATTTTAAATGGAATGTAGCAGAACCAATTGGAGATAAATGAAAAGGATGAGCCACTGAGACACGCTCAGCAGAGTACAAGCAGCAGTGCTTGAACATGTAACTGGAGCGTGATCTGCACTAAAAAAAGTAAAAAACACAGACTGAAGTGAACACTGAAACACAACTGTCCACAATCTGTGAAAAGCTCCTTTCTGTACTTCTATAGTGTTTGCAACCAATGTATTGTATACGGATGGAAGCGCGTCACACTAATAGATTAGATTTATTTTAAATGGAATGTAGCAGAACCAATTGGAGATAAATGAAAAGGATGAGCCACTGAGACACGCTCAGCAGAGTACAAGCAGCAGTGCTTGAACATGTAACTGGAGCGTGATCTGCACTCAAAAAAGTAAAAAACACAGACTGAAGTGAACACTGAAACACAACTGTCCACAATCTGTGAAAAGCTCCTTTCTGTACTTCTATAGTGTTTGCAACCAATGTATTGTATACGGATGGAAGCGCGTCACACTAATAGATTAGATTTATTTTAAATGGAATGTAGCAGAACCAATTGGAGATAAATGAAAAGGATGAGCCATGAGACACGCTCAGCAGAGTACAAGCAGCAGTGCTTGAACATGTAACTGGAGCGTGATCTGCACTCAAAAAAGTAAAAAACACAGACTGAAGTGAACACTGAAACACAACTGTCCACAATCTGTGAAAAGCTCCTTTCTGTACTTCTATAGTGTTTGCAACCAATGTATTGTATACGGATGGAAGCGCGTCACACTAATAGATTAGATTTATTTTAAATGGAATGTAGCAGAACCAATTGGAGATAAATGAAAAGGATGAGCCACTGAGACACGCTCAGCAGAGTACAAGCAGCAGTGCTTGAACATGTAACTGGAGCGTGATCTGCACTAAAAAAAGTAAAAAACACAGACTGAAGTGAACACTGAAACACAACTGTCCACAATCTGTGAAAAGCTCCTTTCTGTACTTCTATAGTGTTTGCAACCAATGTATTGTATACGGATGGAAGCGCGTCACACTAATAGATTAGATTTATTTTAAATGGAATGTAGCAGAACCAATTGGAGATAAATGAAAAGGATGAGCCACTGAGACACGCTCAGCAGAGTACAAGCAGCAGTGCTTGAACATGTAACTGGAGCGTGATCTGCACTCAAAAAAGTAAAAAACACAGACTGAAGTGAACACTGAAACACAACTGTCCACAATCTGTGAAAAGCTCCTTTCTGTACTTCTATAGTGTTTGCAACCAATGTATTGTATACGGATGGAAGCGCGTCACACTAATAGATTAGATTTATTTTAAATGGAATGTAGCAGAACCAATTGGAGATAAATGAAAAGGATGAGCCACTGAGACACGCTCAGCAGAGTACAAGCAGCAGTGCTTGAACAAGTAACTGGAGCGTGATCTGCACTCAAAAAGTAAAAAACACAGACTGAAGTGAACACTGAAACACAACTGTCCACAATCTGTGAAAAGCTCCTTTCTGTACTTCTATAGTGTTTGCAACCAATGTATTGTATACGGATGGAAGCGCGTCACACTAATAGATTAGATTTATTTTAAATGGAATGTAGCAGAACCAATTGGAGATAAATGAAAAGGATGAGCCACTGAGACACGCTCAGCAGAGTACAAGCAGCAGTGCTTGAACATGTAACTGGAGCGTGATCTGCACTAAAAAAAGTAAAAAACACAGACTGAAGTGAACACTGAAACACAACTGTCCACAATCTGTGAAAAGCTCCTTTCTGTACTTCTATAGTGTTTGCAACCAATGTATTGTATACGGATGGAAGCGCGTCACACTAATAGATTAGATTTATTTTAAATGGAATGTAGCAGAACCAATTGGAGATAAATGAAAAGGATGAGCCACTGAGACACGCTCAGCAGAGTACAAGCAGCAGTGCTTGAACATGTAACTGGAGCGTGATCTGCACTCAAAAAAGTAAAAAACACAGACTGAAGTGAACACTGAAACACAACTGTCCACAATCTGTGAAAAGCTCCTTTCTGTACTTCTATAGTGTTTGCAACCAATGTATTGTATACGGATGGAAGCACGTCACACTAATAGATTTGATTTTTTTCTAATATAATGGAGCTGCACCAATTCCACTAAATAAAATAAATAAAAAAAAAAAAAAAGTGACACGTGCAGATGCCTACAAACAGCGGTGGATGCAGAGCAAACTGCAGCGTCACCTGCACTGTCACACACACACCTTGCACAGAGCTGTTAAAACAACACTGGCAAAATGAAGCTTTACACAGCGGTTGGTAAACTAGCCTGCCTCAAGCACAGTAGTACACAAAATCGCAATATCTAACTGTCCCTCAGAGTCAGCACAGCAGCGTTCTGTCCCTAACTGAGTTCACAGCACAGTGACGCTAAAATGGCTGCGGCGCCTTTTATAGTGCATTCTGACATCATTTCAGCAGCCAATCACAGCCATGCCATTAGTTAAGATGACCGCATCATTACAGGATGTGCCCACACTTCGTAGGATTCCTCATTGGCTGACTAAAATCACATTGCCTCTCAAAGAATTATGGGAACTTCCGATTCCGGTATACGATATGGAAAAAGTATCGGAATTAAGTATCGGAATTCCGATAACGCGAATATCGGCCGATACCCGATACTTGCGGTATCGGAATGCTCAACACTACAGATCACCGTAAAAAACATGACTCGGTCAAAGAGTCGATGGAAAAAATCCTTGATTGTGTTTGTTGTGCTCCCGTGGCAGGCACAGTTTCACTTTATCCACGAACTCAGCTTCTACGCTTACCGTCAGCATAATGTTCAATTCCCCGCCCCTTACCACGTGCTTTGCCAATTTTAAATGAAGTATGATATATATCCCTGTTGAAAAAAATATTAAACACTGTATTACAATGCCAGCAAAATGTGTTAAGGATGTATAAAACTGCAGTATCAATACAGCAATGCAATTTTTTTAACAAACAATTTATTTTTTTGGGGGGTTTAGGCCAAACTCTAACATGATAAATGCCATATAAAATGTCACTGCTGAAAAAAATTGCAGTATTACAATACTAGCAAAGTTTTTCCACTTCAGATGGCTATAAGACTGCAGTATCAATATAGCAATAGTATTTGTAACCAAATAATTTTTGAGGGTGTTTTGAGGCATAACTTTAGCACGATAAATGCCATATAAAATTTCACTGCTGAAAAAAATTGCTGTTTTACAATTCCAGGAAATTTTGCACTCCTCAGGTGGACTGGTTATGTCTTGAGACATCTGTTGGGTGACCCGGATCTCCTTCCCTGTCCCTAACACTAGGGGGTGCCCAAGCTCGCTCTGCTCCCCAGGATACTTCAGATGGTGAAGATGCCAAGGCCTCCGCCTTTGCTTTATCTCCTGAGTTAGCCCTCTGTCTGTTCTCTTCCCCCACCCAGGGAAAAGGGGGTGCTACTGTGCATCATAGTACACCAACTCGACATACAAGGCAACACAGACAAGGTTAACAGAAAACTCCAGGCATACAAAATATTCACTCACATGTAACAGAGGAAAGTACCATGGTGTGAAGGTAGGGGAATGAACCAAAGCAGAGAAGGATAAGGAATTACTATGCATACAAACCAAGCAACAGTCACTAACTCCTTCAACTCTCCTTCTCATATGTACTCCTCTCCCACTGTTACCCATGCAGCAAATGCTTGCTCTGACAAGGATTTGTAACAGAGCCCAGATTATAAAGGGGAAGGGAGTGGCTAACCGAGCTCAGCTGTGCGCACAAGGATTTCCAACATGGCCGATTAACCACTGTTCTGCCAGAAGAAATAAACACATTTGTAAGGAGAAGTGCTTCTTCTAAGCGCCGCAATAGGAGCAATCAGACGCTGCGGTCTTCTAAATCCACTCTGTCGCGGTAACCCCATGACAGATTACACTGCAGAAGCAATATTCCAATGCTATTGAGATCCAACCAAGTCACTTTTGGATGCACAATTGCTGCAGTAAAAATGGTGTATAATATTTTCCTGCTTAGAACAATTTACAGGATTAAGAGCAAGAAGAATTTTATTAGCCCTAAGAAGGGGTTTAGTGTGATTTAGAGACTGCAGCTCCAAGGACATGCAATTCACCCTATCACACAATCCCTTCAGCACAATCTCTCCCTAAGTGCTGCTAACAGCAGTATTAATATTGATGTTCATTATCCCTAAGAAGGGCTGTTGTACTTAAAACAAATGTTAATGTGGTTGAATCCCTGGCTAATGCACAGCTATAATTCTGTCCCTCTTTCACCAGCACATCTCCCTGCTCTACTTGTTTGCGGATTACAGTGTGACGAGCATAGCGTCACTGGTCTTATATAGACCTGATGACGCTATGCGGCTAGCCAATCACAGTAATGCCACAACCAAGATGGCTACGGCATTACAGTGATTGGCAGGTGATCCCTACATCTTCATTGGCTGTCTAAAAAGCTCCAAACATGCGGGGTGGAGACGCAAGCTCATGCTGGAACATTAAAGAAATACTTGCCGAGTAACAAGCATCTCGAGCACACTGACGCACGAGCGAGTAACGAGTAGTGATGAACACGCTCGCTCATCACTCACATGCACCTCTTAATGAATTTGCCAAATTTTCCAACTGCCATGCGCCACTGCTAGAAACATTAATCCAGTTAGGCACTGAAGTACATTTTTAACAAAATTTATGGAAACTAAGTGACATAAATTATCATAAATTAGTCAGTAGAGATGAGCGAACAGCGCTTACTGAAGAAGCTGCAGCGGGAACCCGGACACCTGGTGCACCAATTACTGCATCAATGCAGCGTGGCATGGAGGTGATCAGTCTATGGCACTGCTGAGGTGTTATGGAAGCCCATGTAGCTTTGATAGCAGTCTTCAGCATGTCTGCATTGTTAGGTCTGGTGTCTCTCATCTTCCTCTTGACAATACCCCAGAGATTCTCTATGTGGTTAAGGTCAGGCAAGTTTGCTAGAGAATCAATCAGAGTGATACTGTTGTTTTTACACCAGGAATTGGTACTTTTGGCAGTGTGGACAGGTGCCAAGTCTTGCTGGAGAATGAAATTTTCATCTCCAATAAGCTTGTCAGCAGAGGGAAGCATAAAGTGCGCTAAAATTTCCTGGTAGACCGCTACGCTGATTTTGGTCTTGATAAAACACAGTGGACCTACACCACCAGATGACATGGCTCCCAAAACCACCATTGATTGTGGATACTTCAAACTATATATTCTTCCTTCACTATACTTCCTTGCTGGCTATAATTCAAAGTGGATTAGTGGTAAGGAGTTCCAGTTCATCAGTGAAGGGATTTTCCCTGATATTCAAACACCATGTGTATTTCTGCTGTGTGTTTGTCTGCCTTCCCAGCACATATCCTTTCTCCTTATTTAGTTTGGTGGAAGATTGTTCTTGTTTTATTTATTACTCTCCTTACTTCTCCTTAGATCCCCTACGTGCAGGTGCTTTAAGTTTCCTCACCTGGGTCCTTATATCTCTCTGCACATTTTCCCCCTTTTGGTTAGCTGTGAACAGTATCCTCCACTATAGTTTCTCAGAAAGTACAAGAAACCCTTCAATGGCTTTTTAGGAAGCCAGGTCTGAGGTGGTGTTTTTAGTTGTGTGGCTAGGGATTGTCTGTCTAGTATGTAAAGGGACCAGTAGGGTGTGAGTGCAGCTCCCTGTGTTGTAGGCTGTATTATTCCTGTTATCCGTATATGAGTGAGTTATGTGCATAAGAGTATTTTTGCCAAAATTCTGGCAAAAACTTCATGATGAATTGGACCCTTAATATGTATGGCCAACTTAAAGAGGAACTATCATTATTATTGTTGTTTTTCTGCTGCTCTCCATATCCAGATTTAGTTTTTTTTACCTCTTCCAATTATTTTAAATTTTAGCGCTTTGGTTTTTTTCTTGCTGTTACTGTGTTCATTGTGCTGTAAAATAATGACCTGACAACTTGATTTTCCTCGTCAGTACAATTATGGCAATACTAAACATGTATAGTTTGATGGTTTTTTATAGGGGTGAAAATAAAAATTGAAAATTTGTAAAAAAAAATATTGTGTCTTGTGTTGCAATTTCCTGACGTCTGTAACTTTTTTTTTAAGTTGATGTAGCGATGTAAGGATTGGAATTTTGGAGTTTCTATTTTTTTTCTCTATAGACCATGTTGCATGTACGTGTTCTATCTTTTTTTTTTCATGTATGGAACACGTACCCATTATAATTTTTCATGCTATTCAAATGTTTTTCTCCGGTATCATTGATGAAAAGTGACAATACAAATAATATTAATTTTATTTCTATAGTGCCGACATATTCTGCAGCACTTTACATTATAGAGGGACTTGTACAGACAATAGACATTACAGCATAGCAAACACAGATCAAAATAGATACCAAGAGGAATGAGGGCCCTGCTCGCAAGCTTACAATCTATGGGTCTGTGAAAAACACGTACAGCACACTGATGACATCAGTGTGCTTTCCATATTTAACAGTGCAAAGGATGGGAGAAGCTTTGTAGTTTATTTATTTATCCATCCATGAAAAACTCTGATGACACACTGATGGTAAAAATAGACATATGGACCACACACTGATGGCACACTGACCCAAAACACTGATGACACCAGTACAATTTTTTCACGCGCGTGTTTAACCATGGAACCAGGGGCGGAACTATCGTGGAAGCAGGGGAAGCAGCTGCCATAGGGCCCGGGCTAGCAGGGGGCCCGTCCCTGCTGCAGCTGTCTCCCCTGCGGCTGTGTTCCGCCGCCCATGGCCTGAGAGTCGGCGGTTCCCTGTGCTGGCTGTCATGCTGACAGCCGGCGCAGAGAAGCTGCTGCGTGCCGTCTCCCAGGAATCAATTGCACTGGTGTCTATACAGACGCCAGTACAATTGAAGCTCTGACCGCCGGGTCAGAGCGACGTCTGCAGCGTGATCATGTCATGTGATCACGCTGCTGACGTCACTCGTCGGCGGCGCCCAGAAGGGGACCAGCTCTGGTGGTGAGTGTGCTCCACTGTGGAGCTGAAAATACCACCGAAGATTAACGGGGGCACATACTGTGTGAGTGATAACTCTGCATTCTTGGCTGCATTACTACTTGAGGGGCACATTACTACTGATGGGAGAATAAGAGGGCTTATTACTAGTTATGGGGGCATAACGTGCCTGCATTAATAGTTATGCGGGACATGGTTACTAGTAATGGTAGCATAGGGGCTGCATTGCTACCAGTCCATTATATTATATTGTGTTTCCATAATGTCTGCTTTAAATACAGCTCTGATTTGGGCAAAAAGCTGGCCGTTATGAGACTGAAGAGTATTTTTTGGGCCTAGAGAATTGCTGTGATTTGCTCCGCCCACTGCTATTGGCTCCGCCCACTATCAGAACCCCGCCGCCCGTTTGGGAGAGGGGGCCCCGTTCAAAATTTTGCTGTGGGGCCCCGCCATTTCTAGTTACGCCACTGCATGGAACCCAACTTTTACTGATGCAGCAATATGAAATACTAGATGGTGGCCCGATTCTAACGCATTGAGTATTCTAGAATATGATATATACAAGGGTCCTTTATGTAGTAATAATAAGCCCAATAAGGGATTAACACTTCTTAAACACTATGGATAAGATACAGTTGTTTCCATATTCTCCATGAAATTGGTATGAAAACTAAATGAAGTGACTAGACAACAATTTGAACAATATATGTAAAAAAATATTTTTTTATTGAAAAATAAATAAAATTATAACAATACATTTATATTCAGAATACAGCATTGAAAATGGAGGATAATATCCTAACACAGTCAAAAAGAGATCAAAAATAGATCCATCTAAACGCCCAGCACAGATTGCAACATTAATTTAATGTACAAAAAACTAGAAATATGTAAAGTGCACAGCGCTAAATTTCATTTGCAAGGCATTTATGACAACTAAATGTAAGCACCACTAAGTGGCAATTTTATCATTTATAATATGTGCTACAGCCAATTAAATGAAGCTATAAAGTGCACTGTGCATAAATCCAATTTAGAAAGCAATAATGAAATTTATATATAGACACCACTAAATGGAAGTCTAGTTATTACAATATATGTTGCGTTTGTAATATGTACTATAGCCAAATTAAATAAAACTATAAAGTGCACTGTGCATAAATCTGATTAGAAAAACGTTAATAAGATTTGCATATGAACGCCACTAGGTGGCAATCTAATCAATCCATAATATATTACAACTAAATTAAATTTTTTTTTATAAAAATAAGAGAAATAGTGAACCCTCTCACCAAACATATATAGAATTCAATACCAATATCATATGTTATTGGTTAATGCCAATGAGAACAACAACGTGTTAAATGATATATAGTGATAAGGCTACTACTATGTCAAAACAATGAGAGACACAAAAAGTTATAAGGAATATAGCAGGAACTGATAATCATGTCATGCTGAACAAGAATATTCCTAGCAGCATCGCCTCAATAGTGAATGACAAACTAGCTATTTGTACATATTTATCAAAAAGGCAATTCAAAAGTGGCAAAGGTCATAGATTGTTACCTGATCAACTACAGACTGTGCTAGGAAGCCTCCCACCCCGACGAGCGCGTTTCGCCCGGTCTGCTTCTTAGGGGGGGGTGTCACGTTGATCAGGTAACAATCTATGACCTTTACCACTTTTGGATTGCCTATATATAAATTTCATTAATGCTTTCTAAATTGGATTTATGCACAGTGCACTTTATAGCTTCATTTAATTGGCTGTAGCACATATTATAAATGATAAAATTGCCACTTAGTGGTGCTTACATTTAGTTGTCATAAATGCCTTGCAAATGAGATTTAGCGCTGTGCACTTTACATATTTGCTAGTTTTTTGTACATTAAATTAATGTTGCAATCTGTGGTGGGCGTTTAGATGGATCTATTTTTGATCTCTTTTTGACTGTGTTAGGATATTATCCTCCATTTTTCAGTGCTGTATTCTGGTTATAAATGTATCGTTATAATTTTATTTATTTTTCAATAAAAATTAATTTTTTACATATATTGTTCAAATTGTTGTCTAGTCACTTCAATTTAGTTTTCATACACCCAATTTCATGGGAGACTATGGAAACAACTGTATCGTATCTAGAATATGTATGTAGTTTATTTATGCATGGCTCGCTCCCACCCTCCCATCCTATATACATGGCTCCGCTCCCACCCTCCCATCCTATATACATGGCTCTGTTCCCACCCTCATCCTATATACATGGCTCCACTCCCACCCTCCCATCCTATATACATGGCTCCGCTCCACCCTCCCATCCTATATACATGGCTCCGCTCCCACCCTCCCATCGTGTATACATGGCTCCGCTCCCACCCTCCCATCCTATATACATGGCTCCGCACCACCCTCCCATCCTATATACATGGCTCCGCTCCCACCCTCCCATCCTATATACATGGCTCCGCTCCCACCCTCCCATCCTATATACATGGCTCCGCTCCCACCCTCCCATCCTATATACATGGCTCCGCTCCCACCCTCCCATCGTGTATACATGGCTCCGCTCCCACCCTCCCATCCTATATACATGGCTCCGCACCACCCTCCCATCCTATATACATGGCTCCGCTCCCACCCTCCCATCCTATATACATGGCTCCGCTCCCACCCTCCCATCCTATATACATGGCTCCGCTCCCACCCTCCCATCCTATATACATGGCTCCGCTCCCACCCTCCATCGTGTATACATGGCTCCGCTCCCACCCTCCCATCCTATATACATGGCTCCGCCACCTCCTCCTAACAGCTCCGCTCCACCTCATCCTATATACATGGCTCCGTTCCCACCCTCCCATCCTATATACACGGCTCCGCTCCCACCCTCCCATCCTGTATACATGGCTCCACTCCCACCCTACCAATCCTATATACATTGCTCCACTCCACCCTACCATCCTATATACATGGCTCCACTCCACCATCCCATCCTATATACATGGCTCCGCTCCCACCCTCCCATCCTATATACATGGCTCCGCTCCCACACTCCTATCCTATATACATGGCTCCGCTCCCACCCTCCATCCTATATACATGGCTCCGCTCCCACCCTCCCATCCTGTATACATGGCTCCGCTCCCACCCTCCCGTCCTATATACATGGCTCCACTCCCACCCTCCCATCCTGTATACATGGCTTCGCTCCCACCTCCCATCCTATATACATGGCTCCGCTCCCACCCTCCCATCCTATATACATGGCTCCACTCCCACCCTCCAACCTGTATACATGGCTCCCCTCCCACCCTCCCATCCTATATACATGGCTCCGCTCCACCCTCCCATCCTGTATACATGGCTCCGCTCCCACCCTCCCATCCTATATACATGGCTCCACTCCCACCCTCCCATTCTGTATACATGGCTCCGCTCCCACCCTCCCATCCTATATACACGGCTCCGCTCCCACCTCCCATCCTGTATACATGGCTCCATTCCCACCCCCAATCCTATATACATGGCTCCACTCCACCCTACCATCCTATATACATGGCTCCACTCCACCCTCCCATCCTGTATACATGGCTTCGCTCCCACCCTCCATCCTATATACATGGCTCCGCTCCCACACTCCCATCCTATATACATGGCTCCGCTCCCACCCTCCCATCCTATATACAAGGCTCCGCTCCCACCCTCCCATCCTGTATACATGGCTCCGCTCCCACCCTCCCATCCTATATACATGGATCCACTCCCACCCTATATACATGGCTCCGCTCCCACCCTGCCATCCTATATACATGGCTTCGCTCCCACCCTCCAATCCTATATACATGGCTCCGCTCCCACCCTGTATACATGGATCCGCTCCCACCCTTCCATCCTATATACATGGCTCCGCTCTAACCCTCCCATCCTGTATACATGGCTCCGCTCCCACCCTCCCATCCTATATACATGGCTCCACTCCCACCCTCCCATTCTGTATACATGGCTCCGCTCCCACCCTCCCATCCTATATACACGGCTCCGCTCCCACCCTCCCATCCTGTATACATGGCTCCACTCCCACCCACCAATCCTATATACATGGCTCCACGCCACCCTACCATCCTATATACATGGCTCCACTCCACCCTCCCATCCTGTATACATGGCTTCGCTCCCACCCTCCCATCCTATATACACGGCTCCGCTTCCACCCTCCCATCCTATAAACACGGCTCCGCTCCCACCCTCCCCTCCTATATACACGGCTTCGCTCCTACCCTCCCATCCTATATACATGGCTCCGCTCCCACCCTCCCATCCTGTATACATGGCTCCGCTCCCACCCTCCCATCCTATATACATGGCTCCACTCCCACCCTCCCATCCTATATACATGGCTCCGCACCACCCTCCATCCTATATACATGGCTCCACTCCCACCCTCCCATCCTATATACATGGCTCCGTTCCCACCCTCCCATCCTATATACACGGCTCCGCTCCCACCCTCCCATCCTTTATACATGGCTCCACTCCCACCCACCAATCCTATATACATTGCTCCACTCCACCCTACCATCCTATATACATGGCTCCACTTCACCCTCCCATCCTATATACATGGCTCCGCTCCCACACTCCCATCCTATATACATGGCTCCGCTCCCACCCTCCCATTCTATATTACATGGCTCCGCTCCCACTCTCCCATCCTGTATACTGGCTCTGCTCCCACCCTCCCATCTATACATGGCTCCCTCCCATCCCTCCCATCTGTATACATGGCTCCGCTCCCACCCTCCCATCCTAATACATGGCTCCGCTCCCACCCTCCCATCCTGTATACATGGCTCCACTCCCACCCACCTATCCTATATACATGGCTCCACTCCACCCTACCATCCTATATACATGGCTCCACTCCACCCTCCCATCCTGTATACATGACTTCGCTCCCACCCTCTAATCTCTATAACATGGCTCCGCTCCCACTCTGTATTACATGGCTCGCTCCACCCTCCCATCCTATATACATGGCTCTGCTCCCACCCTCCCATCCTGTATACATGGCTCCGCTCCCACCCTCCCATCCTATATACATGGCTCCACTCCCACCTCCCATTCTGTATACATGGCTCCGCCCACCCTCCCATCCTGTATACATGGCTCCGCACTCCACCCTCCCATCCTATATACTTGGCTCCTCCCACCCTCCCATCCTTATACATGGCTCCGCTCCCACCCTCCCATCCTTTATACATGGCTCCCTCCCACCCATCCCCATCCCGTATACATGGCTCCACTCCACCCACCATCCTATATACATGGCTCCACTCCACCCTCCATCCTATATACATGGCTCCGCTCCCACACCTTTATACATGGCTCCGCTCCCACCCTCCCATCTATATTACATGGCTCCGCTCCACCCTCCCATCCTTATACATGGCTCCGCTCCCACCCTCCCATCCTATATATATGGCTCCACTCCCCACCCCTCCCATTCTGTATACATGGCTCCGCTCCCACCCTCCCATCCTGTATACATGGCTCCACTCCTACCCACCAAATCCTATATACATGGCTCTACTCCACCCTACCATTCTATATACATGGCTCCACTCCACCCTCCCATCCTGTATACATGCTTCGCTCCCACCCTCCAATCCTATATACATGGCTCCGCTCCACACTCCATCTATACATGGCTCTGCTCCACCCTCCCATCCTATATACATGGCTCCGCTCCCACCCTCCCATCCTGTATACATGGCTCCGCTCCCACCCTCCCATCCTATATACATGGCTCCACTCCCACCCTCCCATCCTGTATACATGGCTCCGCTCACACCCTCCCATCCTATATACATGGCTCCGCTCCCACCATATATACATGGCTCCGCTCCCACCCTGCCATCCTATATACATGGTTCCGCTCCCACCCTCCCATCCTATATACACGGCTCCGCTTCCACCCTCCCATCCTATAAACACGGCTCCGCTCCCACCCTCCCATCCTATATACACGGCTCCGCTCCCACCCTCCCATCCTATATACATGGCTCCGCTCCCACCCTCCCATCCTGTATACATGGCTCCACTCCCACCCTCCCATCCTGTATACATGGCTCCGCTCCCACCCTCCCATGCTATATACATGGCTCCGCTCCCACCCTATATACATGGCTCCGCTCCCATCCTCCAATCCTATATACATGGTTCCGCTCCCACCCTATATACATGGCTCCGCTCCCACCCTGCCATCCTATATACATGGCTCCGCTCCCACCCTCCCATCCTATATACACGGCTCTGTGTTATGATTTGGTAGCTGAGGAGAGCAGGCAAAAAAGGAAATACACCAGAGCAGTTGGAAACTATGAGATTGCAGTACCCTGACTAACCACCACAACTAGAGGCAGCCGTGGAGCGTTCCTACGTTGGTCCTAGACGCCTCGTCACAGCCTGAGAAACTAACTACACCTAAAGATAGAAAGAGGAAAGCTATCTGCCCCGGAGCAGATCCCCAAAGAACATAGAAAGCCCCCAAACATGTAATGGCGGTTAGACAAGAAGAAATACTGACACAGACAGAAAATAGTATGAGCAAACGTTGGGGCCCAAACTTACTAAATAGAAAAGGATAGGAAGGGCACTTACTGCAATCTCAAAAAACCCTGAAAAGCATCAACTCTACTAATTTCAAAAACACCTGAGATCACACGACCTCTACCACCTAAATTAGTTCTCTGGTGTAACCAAAAACAAAACAGCAGCCACTGAAAAAACTGGAAAAAGCAAATGAACAAACATCAGTGGCTGAACTGAACTGAGAGGGCAAAAGCCCCCAGAATGCAGGAAAAAAATGCAAAAATCAAGCACCAAAACAAAAAGAAGAAAATGTCTTATCTGTTAGCAGGAGATTCAGACACGACACAGCAGGCTACCAAGGAAACAGGAATCAAGGATTGAGACCAGAACAATTGATCACCGGCAACCCTGATGGGAAGGCGACTCCCTTATATAAGACCAGTCAGTAACACCTGATTCCCAATCCTCACAATCTTCACTGGACAGTCCAGTACTGTTTGTAACCACCAGAGGGAGCTTCTGCTCAGAACTCATTTCCAGCCTATTCACAACAGTACCCCCCCCTTGAGGAGGGGTCACCGAACCCTCATTTGAGCAACCAGGTCGGTCAGGATGAGTTCTATGATATGCACGGATGAGTCTCCTAGCATGGATGTCCGAAGCAAACACCCAAGAATTGTCTTCCTGACCATAACCTCTCCACTTAACCAAAAACTGGAGTTTCCGTCTAGAAAAACGAGAATCCAATATTTTCTCAACCACATACTCCAGATTGCCCTCAACCAAAACAGGGTCAGGAGGCACAGTAGTAGGAACCACTGGCTCAACAAACCTCTTCAACAAGGACTTGTGGAACACGTTATGGATCTTAAATGTCCCTGGAAGAAGCAAACGAAAAGAAACAGGATTAAGAATCTCCATGATCTTATAAGGTCCAATGAACCTAGGCTTAAATTTAGGAGATGCCACTCTCATAGGAATATTTCTTGAGGACAACCAGACCAAGTCCCCCACTTTAAACCGAGGACCATCAGTCCTATGCCGGTTAGCAAACCGCTGGGCCCTCTCCTGAGAGAGGGACAACCTCTCCACTACCTGATCCCAAATCTGTTGCATATGCTCCACAACAGAGTCAACACCTGGACAGACAGAAGCCTCCGTCTGTCCTGAAGAAAATCGAGGGTGAAACCCAGAATTACAGAAAAATGGAGACATCAAAGTGGCAGAGCTAGCCCTATTATTAAGAGCAAACTCAGCCAAAGGCAAAAAAGAGACCCAGTCATCCTGATCAGCAGACACAAAGCATCTTAGATAAGTCTCCAATGTCTGGTTTGTTCTCTCAGTTTGACCATTGGTCTGAGGATGAAACGCCGAGGAGAAAGACAATTGAACACCAATTTTAGAACAAAAGGTCCTCCAAAATCTGGAAACAAACTGGACTCCTCTGTCAGACACAATGTTCTCAGGAATGCCGTGTAAACGAACCACGTGCTGAAGGAACAAAGGCACCAATTCAGAGGAGGAAGGCAACTTAGGTAATGGCACAAGATGTATCATCTTGGAAAACCTATCGCAAATCACCCAGATGACGGTCATTCTCTGAGAAACAGGGAGGTCGGAAATGAAATCCATAGAGATATGGGTCCATGGTCTCTTGGGCACAGATAATGGCATCAACAAACCACTAGAACGAGAGCAAGGCTTGGAGCGAGAGCAAGTCCCGCAGGACTGCACAAACTCCCTGACATCACGAGACAAGGTAGACCACCAAAAGGACCGACTAACCAAGTCTCTTGGTACCAAAAATTCCGGGATGACCGGCCAACGCGGAACAATGAATCTCAGACATTACACTCCTTTTCCACTGGTCCGGGACAAACAATTTCCCAACAGGGCAGCGCTCGGGCTTATCCTCCTGACACCCCTCCAGAGCCAGTCTCAAATTGGGCGAGATGGCGGAAAGAACTACACCCTCTTTCAAAATAACAGAAGGATCAGATAACTCAGGAGAGTCCGCCAGGAAACTCCTCGAGAGGGCATCCGCCTTAACATTTTTAGTGCCAGGAAGAAATGAAACCACAAAATTAAAACGTGTGAAAAACAAGGCACCCCTGGCCTGTCTAGGATTAAGTCGCTTGGCAGATTCCAGATAAACTAGATTCTTATGGTCCGTAAGGACCACCACCTGATGTTTGGCTCCCTCCAGCCAATGTCTCCACTCTTCAAAAGCCCACTTCATGGCTAATAACTCCCGATTACCCACGTCATAATTACGTTCAGTGGGAGAAAATTTTCGAGAGAAAAAGGCACAAGGGTTACTTTTAGAGGTCTCTGGATCTCTTTGGGACAAAACGGCACCTGCCCCAATTTCAGAGGCATCAACCTCCACCTGAAATGGTAGAGAAACATCAGGCTGCCGTAGAACAGGAGCAGAAGTGAATCTCTGCTTAAGTTCCTGAAATGCAGAGACTGCCTCAGGAGGCCAATTCACCACATCAGAACCCTTCTTGGTCAAATCAGTTAATGGTTTAACAATAACAGAGAAATTACCAATAAATTTACGATAAAAATTGGCAAAAGCCAAGAATCTTTGAAGAGCCTTTAATGGAGTAGGTTGGACCCAATCACAGATGGCCTGAACTTTGACCGGGTCCATTTCAATAACAGATGGGGACAAAATGAATCCAGAAATTAGATCCTCTGAACGCCAAAAAGACACTTTGATGCCTTCACATACAGAGCATTCTCTCTCAAAATCTGGAACACAGTCCGAACATGTTTTACATGAGAGTCCCAGTCATTGGAAAAAATCAAGATATCATCCAAATAAACAATCAGAAATTTATCCACAAAATCCCTGAAAATGTCATTCATGAAGGACTGGAAGACAGAAGGAGCATTAGTGAGCCCAAAGGGCATCACAAGGTACTCAAAATGCCCTTCAGGGGTATTAAATGCCGTCTTCCATTCATCCCCGTGCTTAATGCGAATAAGGTTATATGCCCCCCTGAGGTCAAGCTTGGTAAACCAAGTAGCGTTTTTTCACCCTGGAAAACAGATCAGAGATCAAGGGTAAAGGATATTGATATTTCACAGTAATATTGTTCAAGAGATGATAATCAATACACGGCCTTAATGAACCATCCTTTTTGGCCACAAAGAAAAAAACGGCACCTAAGGGTGAAGAGGATGGTCTGATATGACCCTTCTCCAATGACTCCTTGATATAAGACCGCATAGCGTCATGTTCAGGTACAGACAAGTTAAAAAGGCGACCATTAGGGAATTTACTACCAGGCACTAATTCAATAGCGCAGTCATAGCTCCTATGGGGAGGTAAGGATGCAGATTTACTTTCGCTAAACACATCAGAAAAATCAATCAAAAAGTCAGGAACATCCTGAGCCTGGGGGGAGGCAGAAAAAACAGGAGTGTTGGTATTAACACATTGGCAGCCCCAACTGGTAACAGACACAGATTTCCAATCCAAAACAGGATTATGAGACTGTAACCAAGGGAAACCCAGTACGATAATGTCATGCAGATTATACAGAACCAAAAATTTGCAACTCTCCTGATGATCAGGTTCTACCCTCATTATCACCTGAGTAGAGAACTGAGGTTTATTCTCAGCCAAAGGGGTAGAATCGATCCCCAGTAGGGGAATAGACTTCCGTAGGGGTATCAAGGGAAACCCACAACGTTTAGCAAAATCAAAATCCATCAGGTTAATAGCTGCTCCAGAATCAACAAAAGCCTGAGCAGAAAATGAGGACAGAGAGCATATCAGGGTAACAGTTAATAAAAACTTAGTCTGAACACTACCCAAGACAACTGAGCGTGCAAAACGTCTTCCCCGCTTAGGGCAGACTGAAATAGCATGAGAGGCATCACCACAGAAGAAACATAACCCATTGCGCTTTCGAAATTCATGACGCTGTGCCCCAGAAACCACTCTATCACACTGCCTGGATTCAGAAGCAGGTTCACAAGGCAACATTATTCCACGCATACCTTTCCGCTCACGCAAACGTCTGTCAATTTGAATCGCTAATGACATAGAATCATTGAGACCAGAGGGAACAGGGAATCCCACCATAACATCCTTTACATTATCTGACAGTCCCTTCCGAAAAAGAGCTGCCAAAGCGTCGTCATTCCATTTGGTCAGGACTGCCCACCTACGGAATCTCTGACAGTATAACTCAGCGTCCTCAAGCCCCTGACTTAATGCCAACAAAGTTTTTTCAGCTTGATCAGTGACATTAGGCTCATCGTACAATAACCCCAAAGCCTGAAAAAACGCATCAACATCACTCAAAACAGGATCCCCAGGTGTCAGGGAAAGAGGCCCAATCCTGAGGGTCGCCGCGCAGGAGAGAGATGACAATTTGAACCTGCTGCGCTGCGTTCCCTGAGGACTTAGATTTTAAGGCAAAAAACAATTTACAGTTATTTTTGAAATTCAGAAACTTAGCTCGATCCCCTAAAAACAAATCTGGCATGGGAATCCTAGGTTCCACAACAGGCAACCTAGCAAGATAGGTAGCAATACTCCGAACCTCAGTGGCAAGCTGATCCACACGGCCAGACAACTGTGCAAACTCCATTGAGAGAGAAAAAAAAAATCCTCCTCAGCACCCAGAGATACAGAGGGAAAAAAAATGCAACAAACAGAAAAAAAAAAAAATCTCTGACAACTCTGACAACTTTTTTCTTTCCACAATATTTTTCCCTTCTGTGAGTACCATATAATTTTTAGTTTAGGCCGGTGATACTGTTATGATTTGGTAGCTGAGGAGAGCAGGCAAAAAAGGAAATACACCAGAGCAGTTGGAAACTATGAGATTGCAGTACCCTGACTAACCACCACAACTAGAGGGAGCCGTGGAGCGTTCCTACGTTGGTCCTAGACGCCTCGTCACAGCCTGAGAAACTAACTACACCTAAAGATAGAAAGAGGAAAGCTATCTGCCCCGGAGCAGATCCCCAAAGAACATAGAAAGCCCCCAAACATGTAATGGCGGTTAGACAAGAAGAAATACTGACACAGACAGAAAATAGTATGAGCAAACGTTGGGGCCCAAACTTACTAAATAGAAAAGGATAGGAAGGGCACTTACTGCAATCTCAAAAAACCCTGAAAAGCATCAACTCTACTAATTTCAAAAAACCCCTGAGATCACACGACCTCTACCACCTAAATTAGTTCTCTGGTGTAACCAAAAACAAAACAGCAGCCACTGAAAAAACTGGAAAAAGCAAATGTACAAACATCAGTGGCTGAACTGAACTGAGAGGGCAAAAGCCCCCAGAGGGGACCCTGAAGGCCCCCACAGAAGTGCAGGAAAAAAATGCAAAAATCAAGCACCAAAACAAAAAGAAGAAAATGTCTTATCTGTTAGCAGGAGATTCAGACACGACACAGCAGGCTACCAAGGAAACAGGAATCAAGGATTGAGACTAGAACAATTGATCACCGGCAACCCTGATGGGAAGGCGACTCCCTTATATAAGACCAGTCAGTAACACCTGATTCCCAATCCTCACAATCTTCACTGGACAGTGCAGTACCGTTTGTAACCACCAGAGGGAGCTTCTGCTCAGAACTCATTTCCAGCCTATTCACAACAGCTCTGCTTCCACCCTCCCATCCTATAAACACGGCTCCGCTCCCACCCTCCCATCCTATATACATGGCTCCGCTTCCACCCTCCCACCAGGTAAAAAATGGCTCCGCTCCCACTCTGTATACATGGCTCCGCCCCCACCCTGTATACATGGCTCCACTGGGGTCCCCCGTCCTCTCCCCATCATACTTACCCTCCTCGCTCCATCACTGCATCTCTATCCCCGCGGTCAGCTTCTTCCTCTGTGGAGCGGTCACGTGGTACCGCTCATTAAAATCATGAATATGGATGCCACGCCTATGGGAGTGGCTTTGCGTCCATATTCATGACCTTAATGAGCGGTACTACGTGATAGCACCGCACAGGATAGAAGCAGATGCGTCGGGACAGGGATGCAGCGACGGAAGGTGAGTATGCACTGGAGATGACCCGCGGCTACCGTCGGGAGATCAGCAGCTAGTGCCGCTGATCTCCCTACGATATCTGTGGCTGCGGGACTGTGCCTGTCACTGGAAGATCAGCGGCTAGCGTAGCTGATCTCCCGACGATAGCGGTGGTGTGCCAGGTTAAAATCCTGCGCCAATTCGCGGCCGGATGTGCCTGTCGCTGATTGGTCGCGTCCCGCAGGGCGAGACCAATCAGCGACGCAGGATTTCCGTTACAGACGGAAGTTAAAAGTTAGACAATTATATAGATAGATATTTTTTTTATTATTTTTAATGGGGAGAAAAGTAGGGAATTCGAATACATACAGTGCACATTGTAAGTATCTAACTGTACACAAGAAAAATTTCCAACATTTTCTAAAACATTTTTTAACCCATAACAAGGATGTAAGGTTAACTTTCATTACAAAATCTTCAGTTTTACTCAAATTAGTTGATGATAAAATGAATAAACCCCACATCAAAAACTTCTACATATAGTATTTCGTATGATCTCCATGCTATTGAAGGATAGCACCAAGTCTTCTAGGCATGGAGTGAACAAGTTGGTGACATATTGCAACATCTATCTTTTTCCACTCCTCAAGAACGACCTGCGTTAAGGTACTGCCACACTTAGCGATCTCGTTAGCGATCACGATAACGACGCAATCGTTGGTGTGATCTCTTTTAGGTCGCTAGTAGCTGCCAAACAGGAGATCTCATAAATGACACATCAGCGGTCAGCGATCTCTTTAATGACTTTGGCAGTCGTTAGGATGTCATTAGCATGTACTGAGCGCTTCTGATTCATAGGAATTTCCAGCTTCGCTCCTGCTCTCTGCGTCCTGCTAGCCTGCTTTGCAACTTCTGCGATCCTCTCTGTGACGCAAAAGAGAACTTACAGATATTGCGATCCACTCCGTGATGCAAAACAGTCATATGCGTCACAAACGAGGTCGCTCGTCGTTCGCAAAAGGTGCCAAACAGCGATTCAGGCTCACCAGCGGGACGCCAACGATCAAAAAACGGTCCAGAACTCTAGTGAACGATCAGCGACATCACAGCAGGGGCTACATCGTTGCTACATGCCACACACAACGAGGTCGCTAACGAGATTGCAAAATAGTGACGTTTTAGTGATCTCGTTAGTGATCTCGTTTGCGATCTCGTTTAGTGTGGCATACCCTTTAGAGCCTGGATGCTAGATAAGAGAATGCGGCTCAACTTGTCTCTTTAAAATTCCCCACAGGTGTTCGATTGGGTTCAGACCAGGAGAAATACTTGGCCATTAAATGAATTTCACCATGTTCTTCTTCAGAAATGCAACATTGGTCTTAGATATGTGTTTTCTATCATAGTCATGTTGGAAAATTGTATGTCTACAAAAGGTATGGAGTGATAGTGGCATCTCTTCAACCTATCGCTATCTTTTGGTACCTTCCCCTCTGCCTTCGAACATGCCACCATCACACCCATCCTCAAAAAAACAAACCTTGACCCAACTGCTATGCCTAGCTATCGCCCCATATCTGTCAGGAACACCGCACTATACTTGCTCACTGAGCCAGTGCGTGTGTCCTGAGTGAACAAACTGTGCCCAAAGATACCTGTAAAGCAGAGCAGCAGCAGGGAAGACGTGTGCTTCAGAGGACCAGGACCTGCAGCATGTGACTGCCAAGGGGCGGAGCCGGCCACAGGTCTCTCAGAGGCAGCAGTAGCAGATAGAGAATGCTTCAGACCAGAGGACCTGAAGCACGTGACTGCTAGTGGGTGTGGCCTAAGTTCCAGAGAGCTATGAGGTGAAGGAAAACTCCTAGAAGGGTAACTACGGGACACAGTTACCAAGGGGCATATACAAAACAGATAATCAGGACTTAGCCAAGGGGTCATACACATAGAGGGCGACGAAGTACAAGAGGAGCAGGCAGAGCGTAATCAGAGAATAGCCAAGGGTCAGACACAGAGAGAGCGGCGATGTACAAGAGGAGCAGGCAGAGCGGGGTCAGAATGTAGCCAAGGGTCATACACGTAGAGGGCAGCAGAGTACAAAAGGGACAGGCAAAACTCAAAACAGGGACACAGCCAAATCAGAACCAGACAGACGTAACGTAGCACAGGCACAAAGCACTGGCACAAGCACAACAGAGTCAAACACACTCGGCCAAGGGTCAGAGTATAAGCGACAGAGGATGGCCCCACAATAAGGCTATAAAAAGCCTCCCAGAATCCCAGAGTGAGGCCATTAACCCTAAAACCACCTAATCCCAGAAACTCAGCAGACCATGACAATATCACTGCTCCCGTTTGCTTCCAAACTCCTTGAGCAGCATGTCCATGCTCAATTTTCCCCCCACCTCTCATCTAAAGGTACTGTCACACTAAGCAAGATCGCTACTGCGTCACCGATTTTATGACGCAGTAGCGATCTCGTTAGCGACTTAGCTGTGTGTGACATGTAGCAGCGATGTGGCCCCGGCTGCGATGTCGCTGATCGCTTATGAATGTTCTGAGCCATTTTTTGGTCGTTGGTGTCCCGCTGGTGAGCCTGAATCGCTGAGTGTGACACCCTTTATGAACGACTTTACCAGCGTCGCAGGCGGGACTAGGTTTTCCCAACGACCGCAGAGGTCGTTATAGAGATCGCTGATGAGATGTGTTTGGAAGCTAACTAGCGACCAAATAGCGATCGCACTAGCGATCTCGCCAGGTCGTGTCGTTGTCGTTATCGCTAGTGCGATCGCTAAGTGTGACAGTGCCTTAACTCTCCTTGATAACCTCCAATCTGGCTTCCCCACCCCACCACTCCACCGAAACTGTCCTGACCAAAATTACTAATGACTTACTCACAGCCAAAGCTAATTAACAGTTCTCCAGCCTCCTCCTCGACCTGTCCTCTGCCAAAAATGTATGGTGATAACATTATATAGGTTTTAAATACAGCCCGTCTATACCAATCCAAAATGTATATATATATTCATTAAAACCCCAATCAATGAGCACACAAAAAAGCCCAAGAAATAGATGGTATAATTTTTATAGCAGGCGAACCAAACGTCCCAGAAAGGGGGTAGCTGGAGATGGCCCTTGACCACAAAGCAAAAATACTAAATATATTGAATATAAAATAAAATGCACAAAAGAGAATATATTGATAACACAATAAAAGACCCATGTAATGTGGGTCAAAAAATATAAATACACATGAGGTACCTGAAAGACAATAGGTGGCTTACTAGTAACATGAAAAATGTGCTGTTTGTGATTAAAGGCCTAGAAAAAAATAAAATTGTATACAAAAAATGCCAAAACAATAATAATAGGATGGATGGTATGCTGTTTGTAAAAGGACCTGAAAAAATCCATAGGAAAAAGCACTTGGGATATCCAAAAGGACAACCACCATTGGTAACCCAATAGTGATAAAGATGGTATGCTGTTTTATGATAGGAGACCTAAAGGATCCACAAAGGCCAAACATGGAACCCACTTTAAATGGTTAAGCCCCCGTCACACTAAGCGAGATCGCTGAAGTGTCACCGATTTTGTGACGCAACAGCGACCTAGCCAGCGATCTCGCTTAGTGTGACACGCAGCGACGACCAGCCCCCCTGCTGGGTATCGCTGATTGTCGTCGAATGGCTTGGACCATTTTTTCATCGTTGATCTCCCGCTGGCCAGCGCGCATCGCTGCGTGTGACAGCGGGAGACCAACGATCAGCGAGCTCCCAGCGAGTACAGCAGAAGCTGGGAGCTGGTATCTAGGGTACACATCGGGTAACTAAGGGCGGCACAATGCATAGTCCAAATAAAGGACCACAATCAAATAAAGAGAAGGGAATTTGATAAAACACAATGGGAAAGGGGACCAAAGCACAAGAAACTCACTCAATCATCAAGCTCCCTTAATATACAAAAGGACGGATGAATATTAGCATTAGGTTTGTTTATAAAACCCAGTAAACAACAAGTCTTCATTTAGAGCAGACGGAGTCAAACTATTGAGGTTAAAAATCCATTTAGACTCACGTCTAAGTAACTCCAAAGTAATGTTGCCACCCCTAATGTCCGGATGAACAGCCTCGAGCCCCATGACTTTAGACCCTCTAGAGTGGCAATCATGCATAAACATAAAATGCGTAGCAATAGACGAAAGTGTTTTGCCCTTCTCCTTATCCTTCTTGGCGGTGGCTATGTTGGAGAACTGTTGCTGTATCCTTTTTCTCAGCTCCTGAGTAGTTTGTCCAACGTAAATCTTCGGACACGGGCAGATCAGAGCATATACTAAATTCCGAGATTTGCAGTTAAAATAAGACTTGGAAACAATCTGAAATGGAAAAGTAGGGAGTGTAAGTATACTACAGCTGGTAGTAAATGAACATATAGTGCACCCACCACAGAGAAAAGTTTAATCTCACAGTGGGCCGGTTAAAGTGACTGAGGCTCAAACAATCTTTCAGGCTTTTGGCTCTCCTTGCCACAAGGCTGGGTTGTGAAGAGATTTGGGGCTTAAGCCTAGGCTCACTAAGCAAGATTCCCCAATGTTTGGATAAAATACCACGAATATCCTGCCATTGATTATTGTAGGTGGTAATAACCCCAGTGGTTTGGAGGGTTTAACAATACCGGGTTGTAAAAGTTGCTCCCTATTGGCATTCTTGGCAGCCAGCCGCGAAATTACCTTTGGGCTTGAATGCAGAGAAGTCCTTTGATAGGCTAGATTGGTCCTTTATGCTTCGCAACTTGCATCACTTTGGATCAATAGGACCTTTTGTCACAGCTGTGAAGGGACTTTACTCACATCCGAAGGCATCTGTACGTTTATCCCATGCACATACTACTGGCCTCTCCATAAAAAACAACACTTGTCAAGGATGCCCGCTCTCCCCTTCTACATGTACGTAGGTTACCCCTATTCCTGAAGCATTGAGTGAGATCCTTGGCCTGTGTCAGAAATTCCTCCTGTGCACTACAATTCCTTTTTAACCAAAAGAATTGTCCCTTAGGGATGCCATTCTTTAAATGTGACGGATGAAAGCTTAAAAAATGCAATAAGCGGTTAGTAGCTATAGGTATTCGATATAGGGTGGTGAAGATGCGTGAACGCTGGAGATGAAGCCTCAAATCCAAGAATTGGACCATTGTTGGAGAGAACTGTGCTGGGAGTTGTATATTACAAGGGCTAACATTCAACATTCCAACAACGTCTTGACAATCCTCCAGGGTGCCTGTCCAGAAAAACAAAATGTCATCAATGTATCAATACCATTTGACAATATGTGTAGAAAATGCCTCCAGACAGTACACCCTAATGATCTCCCACCATCCCAAAAACAAATTTGCATACGAAGGCGCATAGCGTGCGCCCATCGCAGTACCTGTAACTTGTCTGTAATAGACCCGATCAAATACAAAATGGTTCTAGTCCAACACAAAGTGTAAAAGATCCAGAATGAAAGAATCAAGTTTCCTATCACCGATGACTGTTGTCTAAAAAGAAGGAAACAGCTTGAATACCCAGATCATGCTGAATACAGGTGTAAAGTGACTCTACGTCTAAAGTTACCAACAGAATATTGGAAGAAAGAACCAGATCTTGCAGTTGTTGTATGAAAAAAGTGGAATCCCTCACATATGATCTAAGAGAAAAGACCAGTGGTTGAAAATAGAAGTCAAGGTACATACAGGGCCGTTCTAGCAAACCAACACTCCCTGACACAATAGGCCTACCTGGAGGTTCCTGAAGTGATTTGAGGACCTTGGGAAGCATATAAAAGGTCGGTGTCTTTGGGAGGTGGTTTGTCAAAAAATCCTTTTCACGTTTATTGAACAATAAACTAAATAAATATTACTTCAGTAAGATGATGTTACAGGCCCATGCAGTGTTCAATAAACGGTCCAGTCTAGCTTTAAAAGCCTGTGAGGGATCAGAAGGGAGAATCTGGTAACAAGTAGAATTGGTTAATTGCCTTTTAGCTTCCCTGAGGTACAAATTAACTGGCCAAATAACAAGATTCCCACTTTTAGCCGCCTCTCTAACCACAAAATCACCATTTGACCCCAATCTAGTAATAACCGCCTGTTCCACGATTTAGTCTCACCACACACGGTATCAAAAAAGCTCTGCACTGCCAGGAAAAGAGAAAAAGAGGGAGTGGCCTGTGACGGTAACCTACCAGAAAATCGTGTTCTTGTATGGCCTCCATCATATTCTTCCAAAAGATCTAATAAATCCCTGAACAACTGTAACTTGTCTGTAATGGACCTGATCACTGTGGCTGAGCTCCACAGATGCAGTAGGGAGATGGGAGAAAGTTCCACAAAGTCAACTATCACTGCAGCCCTCCACCAGTCGGGCCTTTATGGCAGAGTTGCCCGACGGAAGACTCTCCTCAGTGCAAGACATATGAAAGTCCGCATAAAGTTTGCTAAAAAACACATGTCTTTTATCCTTGTATATAGGTCCCATATAGAAGGTGGGACTTTTTTTTTTTACAAATCAAAACAAAATTAAACATTTTGCTGCTGTCAAGCGTTGGAGGAGAAGTCTGGTGCTACATTTATCTAAATCCCTTAGAAACACATTTAGAAGATATGCAATAGGGTCAAAATGAATTTGCCTATCTAGCACATTTCCCACTAGGTTCTCAACTTTAGTGATGAGCGAACGTGCTCGGATATCGTGTTATCCAAGAATGCTGGGGCGTTATCTGATTATCTTGGGTGTATTATTGGTAAGGCAATCCCCGCATGTGTTGCGGCTGTCTAACAGCGGTGAATCGTGAAGCTGCGGAACTTGAACATATTACTCGAGCATGTCCAAGATACTCGGATAACAATCACTACTCAACTTCCTTCCAATAGCCTGATAGCAAAGAACAGGTCGAAAATATATGATAAAGAGAGCCCTTCCCTGTGTTACATCTCTAACATGTGTCTGGAATTGCATGTTTAAACCTGTGCAGGAGTTCAGGGGTATGATACCAGGTCCTAAGTATTTTGATTTGATTCTCTTTGTAAAGCATATTAGTGAACAACCTAAATGACCTGGACCACTTGCCATAGGTGTAATGACAATTCTTTTCCTACCCAAGTTTCCCACCTCCCCATATAGGAATGTTTAAGAGTCTCAGTTGGGATGTAATTAATTAAAAGCCAGCATATATCAGATATTAGTCCTCTGGTTGAAGAACCTCTGGAACAAAGGCGTTCAAGCTGAGAAGGGCTTGGGATATCAACTGGTCTCATACCTGTTGAGAAATAATGGGTAATTTGTTGGTATGAGAAGTATGCTGAAAGAGGTAGTTTATGTGAATTACGTAATTCATTAAATGTTTTAGGTTTCCTTGTGAACGGGTTGACTATATCTCAAAAGCAGAAGAGTCCAGCATTCTTCCAGTATTCATATCATATTTCAGACCTTCTGGAAGATGTGGAGTACAAAGAAAAGGGGTCAAAAGTGATGCATGAGTATCCAATTGGTATTTTATTCTAAAACTGTGCCTGATATCTCTGGTAAAAGCCATTGTGCCTAATAAGTCCCGACAGGGAATATTATATGAAGTTTCCAAGACCAATAAGCTAGGATGTAAGGGAACAATCCAGAGCTTTTTGATTTCTGTCCATTTATTATATTATTATATGCGTATAAGGTCAACCAGGAAGACAAATGTCACAGGTGTGCTGCATAATAGTACAAGATAATGTCGGGGCAGGATAGGCCACCACGGGACTTATAGACACATAGCACTGAATTGAGAATACATTGTCTTCCAGGTTTGCCAGATAAATTTCAGAAGAAACGCCTGAATTTCTCTCAAGACTGCCATTGGTACTTTGGCCAATATTGTTTCAAACAGATATAGGAAACAAGGGTGGGTGGTCATTTGTTGGGCTGCTAGTTTACCTAGAAAGGAAATGTGGAGAGTCGACCATTTCTTTAGGTGCAAGTATACCTTCCATATCAAGGGTGGGAAGTTTGCCTGAAAGAGGAAGTTATATGTAGAAGTAATGTTAATTCCCAATTATCACAAAGATTTATCACGTCAGCTGTAAATGTAGGACTTTTTTAAATATTGAAGTTTAGGGTCCGGAGTATTAAGTGGCAAAGATTCCGGTTAGATGTAGATTAGGAAGTAAAATTAGGGAGTTCGTTAATTAAAGCATTACATCATCAGTGAACAGTGAAACTTTAAAGGATCTACCTCGAATATGGATTTCTTATATATCTGGGTTAATCCTTATTTGAGCTGCAAAAGGTTCAATGCTACGTACATGTAGAAGGGGAGAGCGGGCATCCTTGACGAGTGTTGTTTTTTATGGAGAGGCCAGTAGTATATGCATGGAATAAACGTACAGATGCCTTCGGATGTGTGTAAAGTCCCTTCACAGCTGTGACAAAAGGACCTATTGATCCAAAGTGATGCAAGTTGCGAAGCATAAAGGACCAATCTAGCCTATCAAAGGACTTCTCTGCATTCAAGCCCAAAAGGACCACCTCCATGCCACCCCTATTAGTCACTTCCACCAAATTCAGCAATTGTCTAGACTTGTCGCCTGCTTGCCAAAAGTGAATTAATCCCACCTGGTCTTTGTGAACCAATTGTGGGAGCCAGATTTTTTAGATGCTCTGCAAATAATTTTGTAAATATCTTTAAGTCTGAGTTTAACAAACTTATGAGACTATAGCTCACACACTTAGTGGGTTCTAGGGATAACCGTAATAAGTGAATGAAGTAATGAGTCTGGTATTCCTCCTCCATTCATAAATGAATTGAAGAGTTGAGCTATATATGGAGATAATATGTTCACATATCTTTTATAACTCATATGGGCTAATGGCCTGGTAGGTCTTTTATAATCGTTTCTATTTCCTCTGCCGATACTTTCTGATTTAAATCATCCAGTGCTTCTTGGTTAGTTTAGAGAGTTGACATGAGGATAGATATTCATCTAACATTTTGTTCTAGTCTGGTTGGGATATCGGCAATGCGGAAGGAAGCGCATGTAGAGATTAATAATTTGTATGAAAAATATGTACTACATTTGTGGGATCATAGTGTAGGGTACCTGCTGAGTCCTTAATTCCATAGGGGAAGCTAGTAGTTTTTGGTCTCTCAGCTTTTTGGCAAACATGGTGTGAGCATTATTACTGTATCTGTAATATCTTTGTTGAGAATAATGGAGCAATTTTTCAACTTTCATACAGGAAAGTGTTTTCAGTTGGGCTCTGAGATCAATTACCTTTTTAAGGAGACGTTTAGAAGGGTGGGTGTTTAATTGCGACTCAGTTCTTTTTCACAGAGAGAATACTTCAACCTAGCATCTTTCTTCAAAAGAGAGATCATTCTCCCCAAATACCAATATGTGGGTTTCCCAAAGGGTAGGACGTGAAGTGGCTGACAGTAAAGTTACTATGTTTCCAAGAAAGTAATCAATGTGACTATGAGATTGGTGAGGATAAGAGTAAAATGTATAATCTCTAGCTGTAAGGTTATCTACTCTTCATAAATCATACAGCATGGAGGTGCAAACAAGTCTACGGAACCCTATTGCTGTATGAGAATTCTTTTGTCCAGAGAGATTAGAGGAGAAGATGAGGTTATCCCTTGTTTCTGAGAATGATATATTGAAATCCACTCCAATAATTTGTGGAAAACTCTCTGCAAGAGGAAATTTAGAAAAAAATTAAGTTACGAACTTTACCTGATTAGAGTTAGGAGCACAAAGATTACAAAGTAGAACCAAAGATTCGCTCAGGTTACCATATAAGATTATACACCTACCCAGGGTTCTAAGTCTCAGCTTTAAGTTCTTGTAGCAGACATAGGCGGGAAATCAAAATGGCAACTCCGGCAGTTTTATTATTAGTTGCAGAGAATGATTGAAGAAACCAATGTTGTGTAAACTTGAAGGACCCGTTATCGGTGAGGTGTGTATCTTGTAAAAAAACTGAGATTTTCTAATTTCCTGATTTTCTATTTTCCTAATTTACCATTGTAAATTAATAGGGAGTATAGCGAATGTTTAGATATTACAAGTTTTGATTATACTAGATTTAGTTTGTGTTTACCTAGTGTGACACTAGTCACTTCTCATGGCCAAGCCGTGAGTCAGAGTGGTCAAGGAGTCCAAGGTCAGAAGCCAGGAGGGTACCTCATAAGCAAAAGGAAGAAACAAAAGCGTAATCAGGTAAAGTTCCAAGGTTAGAGTACTGGGAGGATAATGGATCAGAGCTGAAGGGGTTAAAGAGGCGGATGGTCAGAACGAGGTCCAAGGTCTGGCAACAGATCAAGTATACAGAACTCAAGGCACAGGAAAACACAAACCTCACAAGCTGAATGTACGTCTGGCAGAGTTCTGGGAGACACAGCTCTGTTAAGAAGCAAGGCAATTACCTGGAATAATGATCACCTCGAGACAGCCGACGCCTCACAGTCTCAGATTAGATAGTCGAGCTCTCAATAAAAACACTGACAGCTCAGCACACCCCTATACCAGATTGGACAGCCAAGCTGTCAATAACTGCATCCCAGACACACTGAGGGGTGGAACCATGACACCTAGATTATTCATGGTAAGGACCAGACTTTTCCCACACACCCAGCATCTCAGAAACCACAAAAATGATATGGAAATGAAATAACATTCAACATAATAAACAGACAGAAACATAATCAATTCAATATTTAGTAACTAAAAAGTGGAATCTAGAATTAGGTATTCCTAGTTAAGAGATTCCATTCCGGCAGGTGGGGAGGATTGATATTGAGAATCTGGTAGAAATCCCTTAGGTCATCTGGGGTTTTTAATGTTGCCAATTTATCATCTCTCTTAGCCGAAATACAAAAAGGGAATCCATATCTGTACAGTATATTATTTTCCCGTAGAAGATCCAGTAACAGGCGTAGGGCTTGTCTCTTCAGGGCTCGTCTCCAACTGGATCCAGACACCCTTGAAGTTAATTTGTTTAGGTGGGCAGGCTTTTGGCCATAATCTCCTCTTCTTTTAGTCGGATATCGTTGATATGGCAAATGATATCTTGTGATATCCAGGTCCTCCACATGGCGTTGTGTCTGATGAACACACTTCAAAGAACATATGCCCATAGCAATGAGGAATGCTGAATAATTGGTACTTAAAGGAATACAATCATATTGTTGACATCTATATAGGCATAAATGGAAATCTAAGGGACAGTCGCTAAAGCAATATAATGAACAAAAGAACAAAGAAACGACCAAACAGTCCCAAATAATTGCATATAAAAAAAGATTTTATTAATGAAAAAACAGGTGAGGAAACAAGGGGGGGATTTATGGCACCCCAACCAATTAACACATGTGGGACAACAGGACGCACATGGGATAAACCAAAAATAATTATGTCAAAGTGGATGTTAATAACATCTCCACACTATAAACAACAGGGTCATTGGTATAAACAAGATGGTAAAGCTGACTGCACAGAATTGTGTCATGTCAAATAAATTGTAGTGGATTCGCATGAGTCCATTGAGAGTGCAAAACAATACCAATGCATAGGGCTAATGCCAATAGAAATAAGAGGTCAGTGCCAAGATGATAGTTACCTGGTGTGAATAGGCAAAGAACACCCTGTGCGTCCACCCCACATATATTTTTAATTCCGATATTTTGTTCCCATAGACTTACATTGGATTTCAGGTATCGGAACCGGGTTTCGGTATCGGAATGCTCAACCCTAGTTACCAGAGTTATGTGTAATAGCTGCTCTCTGCTCTACTGATATCACTGCAGTGCTGTGTGTGATTATAAGGCCATGTCCAAACGTTCAGTATTTGGTCAGTATTTTACTTCAGTATATGTAAGCCAAAATGAGGAGTGGGTGAAAAATGCAGAAGTGGTGACGTGTTTCTATTATTCTATTCCTCTGACTGTTCCATTCCTGATTTTGGCTTACAAATACTGATGTAAAATACTGAGCAAATACTAAATGTGTTAACATAGCCTAACTTAAGGCTGGGTCTCACATAGCGATACACCAACGATCCCGACAACGATCAGGATCGCTGGTGTATCGCTATATTATCGCTGCTGAGCTGCCAAACAGGCAGCTCAGGCAGCGATCAGCACAAGGACACTGCGGGTAAACATCGCTAGTTACCCGCAGTGTACCTTGGATACCAGCGCCCTGATGCAGGGAGCTGGTAACCAAGGTACACATCGGGTTTCCAGGCGCTGCGCGGTGCCTGGAAACCCGCTGTGTACCTTGGTTACCAGCTCCCTGCAGCAGGGCGCTGGTATCCAAGGTACACAGCGGGTTTCTAGGCACAGCCCCGCGCCTGGAAACCCGCTGTGTACCTTGGTTACCAGCGGATCGCTGGTCTCCCGCCTGTCACAAGCAGCGATGCGTGCCTGTCAGCGGGAGACCAGCGATCAAAAAAATGTCCAGACATTTCAGCGACGATCAACGATACCTGGCAGGGGGCTGATCGTCGCTGAATGTCACACACAGCGATATCGCTGGTGAGCTCGCTGCTGCGTCACAAAACTAGTGACTCAGCACCGATCTCGCTAGCGATATTGCTATGTGAGACGGGGGCTTTACACATTCTCTAGGTGTCCTTTCAGCGCTTCCATCTCACAGGCAGTCAGTGTTGCAATATAGCAGAGCTGTAAGACCTGCAGCTGCTGACGTTTTAGTTATTTGTTAGAAGTTCAGTTCTACTGCTCTGTGTTAGTTGCATATCTCACACTGGTAATGCCCCATTTAGTTAAAATAAGCTCTGGAGTCAGATTCTCATGTAGATTAATGTCCGACCCATAGCCCTGAACAGATCATTTACATATAAGAAAAATGTGGATTTCTCTGAAATAAGACATCGAAGATATCAAGATATAATTTTATTCAGCTTCCTATGACCTACTGTACATGTCCTGTAGGGATCTTTACTCACTCAGCTGCTCTTGAGGCAAGCGCAGGAGGCGGTTTTTCATGCAATAGTCCAGGCAAGTTTATTTCACTTCATAAACCGCTCTGGGAGGCAAAACAAAACAGAGCCTTTTCTGGCACAAAGTGAAAACAAAACTTAAAACAAAGAGTCCATGTAGCATTGCGGGCCTGTCCGCTCAGGTCAATGCCTTTAGCAACACACACTGAAGGTATACATGAACTGCACGTAAATAGTCCATAAAGCCCTGCAGTTCCACCCACTCAGGTCAGTGTTTATGACAACACACACTGGAGGTCTCCTCACCTCCATCCACAGACACTGAATGAGAGACTCGGCCTCCATTTTATCTGTCAAAACACGCCCCTAGGGTTGGGGTATGTGATATGTCATTCCCACCCATCTCTTATGACCGCTCTTAAAATCCAGCCCTGGAATGGTCAAAAAACTCTTAGGTGCTGGAGCATACTACCGAGCTCATATCACCGCAGCTAACAGCAGTGATGACACATATCTCCCCTCAAGGACTTGTCAGGCGGCCCTCTTACAGCCCATATTGATGGCTTAGGAGGGTTGATCCTAATGACAGATTGCCTTTAAATGAGATTGGCCAATTCAGAACACAACCACATCCCCAATTATAAGAGTGTGTACACACTCATAAGTTTTTTCTTATTTTTCCCTTCAAAATGATTTAGCTTTGTTTCTCAACTGAATTGTACAAATTATAGGTGAAATTGAGAGCTTGCTCATGGGCCCCCCTGGTTCACGGGCTCCATAGCAGCTGCGTGGCCTGCCACCATTGACAGTACGCCAACATCTTCAATGTAAATACAATTACAAAATATAAAGCAGCAATGCATATGTTCTTGATTACAAGTATCCCACCATTACATGCATAGAGCTTCTATGCAGACCTATGTACATCGCTGGGTACAAACTACATGCACACGTTGTTGGGTCTGATTCTTCATTCTTCTGTTTTCTGTCCTATGCCAACATTTTAAATGAGATGGCTGAAGATAAATAGTCTTATTTTAGTGTTATAGCAGTTATACTATTGAATCATTAGTAAAAGGAGGTTGAAAGATTTTAAAAGGGTTCTGTATGACATAATTAAATTACATTTTATATGTATTAAATAAATGAGTTGCTGAGATGGGTAATTGATCTATATAGAGTCAGTATATCTGGCTACTGTTTATGCTAGAGAGGTTTTATTTATCTTCCTATGAATAATAATAGGATGAACTTGATATAATTCCTAATGGAACAGACTAGCATCCAAGAATCACTATATGGACCACCTGTACCTCCAAATGCTTATAATATTATACAGACGTACACATATATTCCTTGTAAAGCTGACATATATGCCATGCTTCATTAGAGGCGGTATATTGGATCTATAACTGGATAACTCCATAAGAAGATATATGTAACACCCAAAACTGGTGCACAGAATATGTACAGTTTCATGGAATAAAGTTGCCTAGATTGATATCCAAAGGTCTTCCTCAAGAGTATGTTTCTCATTTTTGGATAATAAATGGCTTCTCCAAAACTGGATTAAAAAGAAGCCCAATATGTCACTAATGAATTCAGGTAATGAAATGAACAGCAAGTTAGTAAATATTTGCTTTCACACCTCTGAGCTGATCTCTCTCCTGTGATTTGTGCATTCATTAAAAGGCTAGTGAATTCTTTTTAACTCTCTGTTGTATGCTGATCCCTATTAGCAAATTAATTCCCTCCTCTCCACTTAAGATCAGTTAAACAAACTTCTCCCAATTACTGCAAATTCAAAGGGGTGACATCTCTCCTCACATCCCCTCTGACAAACACATTGGATTTCACACCCCTTCTTCCTGATGTGCTTTTCACAGGTAAGCTGCCTTCACTGGAATTGAAGATGCACACTATCTTTTTTTCCTGTCCTAGTCCTTTCTTTTCACTGAAATAAAAATCCACTTAACAAGTGTTTGTTCAACACAGTCAAACAGCTAACACAAGTTAATTGATTTTCTCTTTTCATGTCATCCGTTTTTTTTACTCCAATGATACAAATATTACAATTCATCAGATTTCGAACAATTTTAAACATCTGCAAAAAATAATTTATGTAGCCTATGGCTCCTTTCACATTACATTTAGAGCCGGTATTTGGCAGTCATATTGTAAGAACAGGCTTCCATTCAATTGATAGTGAATACCGGACCGTTAGCTATGGAGGATAGGGCAGATTAAGTCCAATTCTTTTTTTTTTTTTTTTAACCAGTCTAGGACAATTAAAAGAAGATATTCCTTATAACAACCCATTAATGTGGTAAGAAATCTGTTTTAATAGACTAGATATACCCAATAAACTAGACAACTGCCCAACAAACCTCTGTATATAATAGCAAGTAATAGAAAAGACGAATCAACGTCTGATTTGTTTGAATTTATAAAATGTGTTGTCATAGGTATTTGCATGAAAGCATCATTAACAAAAGGCAAAGTAAATGAACAAAAGAAAAATATTAATCAAATAAGTGTGTTCATCTTTTGGCTTCAAAATAGCAACACAGCATCAATTCTTATAGACACACTTGCACACAGTTTTTGCAGGAACTCGGCAGGCATTTTGGAGAACTAACCACAGATTTTCTGTGGATGAAGTCTGGTGTTAATCCTTTTGTCTCTTCATGTAACCCCAGACACACTGGATGATGCTGAGATCAGGGTTCTGTGGAGGCCATATCATCATTTCCAAGACTCCTCGTTTTTCTCTATTCAGAAGAAAGTTGTTAATGACATTGTCGATATCTTTGGGGTTGTTGTGCTGCTGCTGAATACATTTTGCGCCAACCAGACACGTCACTGCAGTGGTCAGCCAACAAAACTTAGTGCTGCAGATGAAAGACACATCATGCTTATTTACTTTCAAAATATGAAGATGTCCAGCAGTATCATCAGCTCAGAACTGGCAGCAAGCTACCAGTGGGGCCCAGCTACTGTTTGGAAAAGTTTGGACAAAAGCAGTCTTCAGGGAAGAACTGCGGCCAAAAACCATAACTTTAACATGGAAACAAGGCCAAGCAACTCAAATATGCCAGAAAACATAAAAACTGGGGTGCAGAAAAATGCGTAAACTAATCAGCTAAAACTCAAAAAATCTGGTTGCAACAGAAAGCAGTTCTTTCATCAAAGGACAAAACACAGGTACAACAATGAATGTCTGTAGGCAATAATGCATTGCAGCAAATATAGTTGGGGCTATGGACAGGATTAACGGAGTCCTCAATGCCGAGATTTACAGGCAGATACATCATTCAATACTATCAGGGAGTCGTCTGATTGGCTTAGTTTTTTCAGTAACAGAATATTGACCCCAAATATACAGTCAATGTCATTAAGAACTATATTGAGAGTACAGAGGAACAGGGGTCGTGGAAGTGATGATATACACCCCACAGAGCTCTGATCTCAACATCGAGTCTGTCTGAGATTACATAAAGAAGCAGAAGGATTTTCGCAAGCCTACATCAACAAGAGATCTGTGATTAGTTCTCCAAAATGTTTGGAACCACATTTCTGCTGTGTATCCACCAGACTTCTGCACAACACAACTGATAGTCCCAACCCCCTTTATAAGGCCATAAATCGCACTTATTAAACCTGAGAGGGCACACCTGTGAAATGAAAACCATTTCCGGTGACTACGTCTTGAAGCTCATCAAGAGAATGCCAAGAGTGTGCAAAGCAGTCATCAAAGCAAAAGGTGGCTACTTTGAAGAACCTAGAATATAAGACATATTTTCAGTTGTTTCACACTTTTTTGTTAAGTATATAATTCCACATGTGTTAATTCATAGTTTTGATGCCTTCAGTGTGAATGTACAATTTTCATAGTCATGAAAATACAACAAAATCTTTAAATGAGGTGTGTCCAAACTTTTGGTCTGTACTGTATATACGCACTCAGTAGATAAAAAAGTCTACAAACAGTGGCTTGTGAAAGTATTCAACCCCCAACTTGGCTTTTTACCTATTTGTCACATTACATACTGTATTTACATTTTTTTGTAATCTGTTTTCTGTGTGATGCATTAGCACTAGAGTTGAGCGAAATAGGTCGGCCAGATTCATAAGTCGCCGACTTTTGCCAAAGTCGGGTTTCGCCGACAGAAACCCGACCATAGCGTGAAGTCGGCCATGCGGTCGGCAAAACAAGCGCCAAAGTTGGATTTCCCAGAATGCTTGCAGGTGCCTTTTTTTCAGCCATTGAGCAAGGACATACACTGTGGGCAACGAGATGACATGTGCAGCATCCACCACCATCGTAAAGGAGAGCATTGCAGTGATTGGCTTGCTTTGGGGGGCATTATAGTGTCTATAAAAGCCCTGACCGCCGACCTCCATTTTACTTCTGCCGATCTTAACAGTAGGGAGAGGTTGCTGTTTATCAGTAGGGAGAGAGTTAAGGTACTGCCACACTAAGCTATCCCGCTAGCGATCTCGTTAGCGTTGCATACTAATGAGATCGCTAGCGGGATTGTTTCTATATCGCTAAATGCTGCCGCATTTAGCGATATAGTTAACGACGCTATCGCCGTTAGCGATCTTCTTAACGACTTTAGCGGTACAAAAGTACCGCTAAATCGCTAAGAAAAGGTGCCACACAGCGATTAGATACTTACCCAGCGGGAGCGCCAGCGATGAAATAGGGTCCGGAACGATTCCAGCGACGAGCGAGATCACAGCAGGAAGCTCGTCGCTGGAAGCTGCCGCACTGAACAATATCGCTAACGGGATCGCTAAATAGTGACGTTTTTTAGCGATCCCGTTAGCGATATTGTTTAGTGTGGCATACCCTTAAGGGCTGTAAACAAGATATAAGAAGTTCTTATGTGCTTGTGCTGATAGCAATTGTGCTGTACAGTTAAGCCCCCCTCACACACAGCGATCTCGCTAGCGAGATCGCTGCTGAGTCACTAGTTTTGTGACGCAACAGCGATCTCCCCAGCGATATCGCTGTGTGTGACATTCAGCGACGATCAGCCCCCCTGCTGGGTATCGCTGATAGTCGCTGAATGTCCTGGACATTTTTTTGATCGTTGGTCTCCTGCTGGCCAGCACGCATCGCTGCGTTTGGCAGGCAGGAGACCAGCGATTAGCTGGTAACCAAGGTACACATCGGGTTTCCAGGCGCCGGGCGGCGCCTGGAAACCCGATGTGTACGTTGGATACCAGCGCGCTGCTGCAGGGGAGCTGGTAACCAAGGTACACATCGGGTTTCCAGGTGCCATGCGCCTGGAAACCCGATGTGTACCTTGGTTACCAGCTCCCTGCACCAGCGGGCTTGTATTCAACGTACGCTGCGGGTAACTAAGCGACGTTACCCGCAGTGTCGCTGTCCTGATCACTGCCTGAGCTGCCTGTTTGGCAGCTCACCAGCGATCATGTAGCGACACACCAGCGATCCTGACAAGTGCATATCATTGTCGGGATCGCTGGTGTGTCGCTATTTGTGACGGGGCCCTAAGTGTGCAGTGACAGGGGAAGATTTTCTTGTGTGTAGCAGCGCTGGTTATTAGGCTGCCTGATAGCAGTAATGCTGTATGTACACTGCTGTGCAGACTGCTTTTTACACAGCACTAATACTTTTATTCTTTTTTTCTGCACAGTTACCGACCGTTCATTTTTCCCACACCGTATAGAGCTGTACTCTCCTCACACACTACAGTGTACCGGCTGGTATCAAGAACAAATACATGCTGACTATCTGTGTGTGACTTCGGAAATAAATACGGAGATTTAAATTTTCCCCTACACCGTATACAGCTGTACGCTCCTCATGCAATACAGTATATCTGCTGGTATTACGGTCAAATACATACTGAGTGAGCGTCTGTGTATGACTCTGGAAATATATACGGAGATTTAAATTTTTCCCTACACCGTATACAGCTGTATGCTCTTCATACAGTACCGTATATCTGCTGGTATTTTTGGTACATTTTCCCAAACATGAGGAAGTATGGTGGAAGAGGCCACGGATGTGGGCTGGGGGGGCCAGCTGGTACTGATGGTGGTGGTGGTGCATCTGCTGGTAGTGCCAAAAGCACAATAGCACCTAAGGCAGGAGGTGTTGAGCCTGCGTCATCGTCTGGCTCCAGAAGGCCTCAAAGGCTCCCTTTTCTGGGAGTAGGTAAACCGCTTTTAAAGCCGGAGCATCAGGAACAGGTTTTGGCTTACATTGCCGAAACAGCCTCCAGCTCTATCGCCTCCTCTTCTGAAGTTTCAAAAACTGCAAGCACTGAGTCATCAGTGCAGGCTCCTGGTCTCGAACAACACCTTTCCTTGTGTCCTTCACCCCCACCAAAAGTGAAGGATGCGTCAGGCCACACTTCAGATTACTCCATGGAGCTCTTTTCACATATCATGCCTAACTTATCAAGTGAACTCCTGAATTCCCCAGTCCAAGATGAATATGACATCGAGTGACATCGATGACAAGGACAGTCTTTTTTGGCGCCAGAACTCTCCATCTTGTCAGACGCCATCTTGGAACCTGTAGCATCTTTCCTTTAGTCAAGTCCAGTACTTTAGTCACATCTGTTCTGTCAGACACCTCCATCTCTTGTAATTTTTCAGAGCATTCCTCCATCTCCAGATACAGGATAATAGCTTCCAGTGTCGCGGCTCCCATGTACTTCATCCTTGTTGCGGTGTCACTGCCAGATGGGCAGTGAGATCCCGCCGACTACGCCACTTGTAAAGAGACGGCCGTGGGGACGATACACTGGAAACTGTGTGGTGTTTTACCTCTGTAATGTCTATTGTTCTAGGGTGTTCTCCTCCCATGAGGGAGCGTACAAAGCAATTAGAGACAGAGTCCAGAATCACGTCAAACAGTTATGCTTTATTCTCCTCTGGGCACAGCACATCCAAGACACCATAAGCACTTCTTACACGATACCAGCAATACATTCTTCATAAGTCTGCTTCTTCTCCGCTGCCACACCAGAATGGACCAATAAGTATTGACTGGATGAGGAGCCCAGTGAATACGGCACTTCAATCTCTTCCCCTGGAGACACTTCAATCCAGCATAAGAAAGACACATCTACTAGGTCGTCCACCCCTCTCTGGTTATCCTGCCTGGGTACTTCTGATGGCCCACTCATTTCTACACTCATGCACGACCTCTTCTGCTGAGTGTTCCCACAGTGGTTCTTCCACTGGACTACTGCTACGTAAACCCACTCTCTTTGGGCTCACGTTTCCCATGGTGACTCCTTCACCGCCTTCTTCAGGGGTTGCTGGTCCCCTATTCTTCCTACCCTATGCTCAGGGCCTAGGAACGTGGACGTCTTCACATTAGCAAGGTCCACCCCCGACTGACTCCCGCTAAGAGGAAGTCTTCCTGACAGATTCCCGCTTGGAGGCAATCTTTCCCTAGCAACAAGTCCCTAACTATTGTACCTATCAGAATGGATGTGCTCAATGCCCCCTTCTAGTGACCAACCCTCATAACTGATTTAACTACTTTTTCTAACGTTCTAACTGGATCTCTAAAGTGCCCCCATTAGTGATACCTCGCAACTACAATTAACCCATGAATATATGCACTACCTTTTACAGTGCCCTCCTCTAATGACCCAGGATACACTATCTAACACTTTACCCTCACATATATATACATATAATATATACATAACATTATGCAGAGCACACATATATACAAGTTGACACAATTTAAAGGGGATGAAACCTTAAAGGGTTAATACCCTTTCACCTCCTTACATAGGCATAAATTAAATTTATGGGATCAAATAACTAAAAATTGGCATATGCATATGTATTCACCCCTTTTACAATGAAGCCCCTAAAATTTCTGGTGCAAGCAATTACCTTGAAAAGTCACATGATTAGTGAAAGAAAGTCACCATGTCTGCAATATATAAGTGTCAGATAGTCTGCCGGTATATATACCCACCTTTTCCAAAAGGACACATAGGCAGAAACACCATTAAGCAAGAGGTACCACTAATCAAACAACACCAGAGGAGATCTCCAAACAAGAGGGACAAAGTTGTTGAAAAGAACAAGTTAGGTGTTATGAATGTGCTAGAGACGGTTTCTGAGCAGAGGCTCCCTCTGGTGGTTACAGACAGTACTGAACCTTTCAGCGAGGAATGGCAATCTGGGATCACTGACTGGTCTGATATAAGGAGGTTCCCTCCCATGATGGTTGCCGGTGATCAATTGTTCTTGTCTCAATTGTGGTTCCTGGTTCATTTGGAAGTTTGCTGAGTAATGTCTGCATTTTCTGCTTTCAGATAAGATATTTTCTGCTTTTATTTTTGTGCTTGCTTTTTGCATAGTTCCCTGCACTTCTGTGGAGGTCAGCCGGGTCCCCTCCTGGGGCTTGTGCTCCTCTCAGTTTATCTGAAGCCACTGTTATTTGTTCATTTGCTTTTTCCTGTTTTTTTCAGTGGCTGCGGCTTAGTTTTGTTACACCAGAGATCTGATTTAGGTAGTAGAGATCGTGTGATCTCAGGTGTTTTTGCAATCAGAAGAGTTGGTATTTTTTAGGGGTTTTTTTGGATTGCAGTGAGAATCCTTTCCTGTACTTTTCTGTCTAGACAGATTGGGCCCCAGCGTTTGCTCATTCTATTTTCTGTCTGTGTCCGTGCTTCTTCTTGTCTAACCGCCGTTACATGTTTGGGGGCTTCCAATTTTCTATGGGGATCTGCTCCGGGGCAGATAGCTTTCATCTTTCTACCTTTAGGTCTAGTTATCTCTCAGGCTGTGACGAGGCGTCTCGGACCAACGTAGGAACGCTCCACGGCTACCTCTAGTTGTGTGGTTAGTTCAGGTTACTGCAATTCAATAGGTTCCAGCCTCTCTGGTGTATTGCCGTATTTGCTTTTTCTCCTCAGCTACCAAAACACAACAGTATCACCGGCCAAAACTGAAAATTATATGGTACTCACAGAAGGGAAAAATAGTGTGGAAAGAAAAAAAAAAAGTTGTCAGAGTTGTCAAAGATTTTTTTTCCTGTTTGTTCCATTTTTTTCCCTCTTTTTCTCTGGGTGCTGAGGAGGCTTTTTTTTTCCTCTCAATGGAGCTTGACAGTTGTCTGGCCGTGTGGATCAGCTTGCCACTGAGGTTCGGAGTATTGCTACCTATCTTGCTAGGTTGCCGGTTGTGGAACCTAGGATTCCCATGCCAGATTTGTTTTTGGGGAATCGGGCTAAATTTCTGAATTTCAAAAATAACTGTAAGTTGTTTTTTGCCTCGAGGCCTAAGTCTTCAGGGAACACAGCACAGCAGGTGACCCTCAGGATTGGGCTTTTTCCCTGACACCTGGGGATCCTGTTTTGAATGATATTGATGCATTTTTTCTGGCTCTGGGATTATTGTACGATGAACCTAATGTCACTGATCAAGCTGAAAAAACCTTGTTGGCATTAAATCAGGGTCTTGAAGACGCTGAGTTGTACTGTCAGAAATTCCGAAAGTGGGCAGTCCTGACCAAATGAAATGATGCTTTGGCAGCCCTTTTTCGGAAGGGGCTGTCAGAGAATGTAAAGGATGTTATGGTGGGATTCCCTGCTCCCTCTGGTCTCAATGATTCTATGTCATTGGCTATTCAAATTGACAGACATTTGCGTGAGCGCAGAGGTATGCGTGAGATAGTGTTGCCTTGTGAGCCAGCTTCTGAGCCCATGCAGTGTGATGGAGTGACTTCTGGGGCATAGCGTCATGAGTTTCGAAAGCGCAATGGGTTATGTTTCTACTGTGGTGATGCCTCTCATGCTATTTCAGTCTGCCCTAAACGGGGAAGACGTTTTGCACGCTCAGTTGTCTTGGGTAGTGTTCAGACTAAATTTCTGTTGACTGTTACCCTGATTTGCTCCCTGTCCACATTTTCTGCTCAGGCTTTTGTTGATTCAGGAGCAGCTATTAACCTGATGGATTTTGACTTTGCCAAACGTTGTAGGTTTCCCATGATACCCCTGCGGAAGTCTATTCTCCAACTGGGCATTGATTCTACCCCTTTGGCGGAGAATAAACCCCAGTTTTCCACTCAGGTGATAATGAGGGTTGAACCAGATCATCAGGAGAGTTGCAAATTTCTGGTGCTGCATAATCTGCATGACATTATTGTACTAGGTTTCCCTTGGTTACAGTCTCATAATCCTGTTTTGGATTGGAAATCTGTGTCTGTGACCAGTTGGGGGTGCCAATGTGTTAATGCTGACACTCCTGTTTTTTCTGCCTCTCCCCAGTCTCAGGATGTTCCTGACTTTTTGACTGATTTTTCGGATGTATTTAGTGAAAGTAAATCTGCATCCTTGCCCCCTCACAGGAGCTATGATTGCGCTATTGAATTAGTGCCTGGTGGTAAATTTCCTAAAGGTCGCCTTTTTAACTTGTCTGTACCTGAACACGATGCTATGCGATCTTATATCAAGGAGTCATTGGAGAAGGGTCATATCAGACCATCCTCTTCACCCTTGGGTGCCGGTTTTTTCTTTGTGGCCAAAAAGGATGGTTCATTGAGGCCGTGTATTGATTATCGTCTCTTGAATAAGATCACTGTGAAGTATCAATATACGTTACCCTTGATTTCTGACCTGTTTTCCAGAGTGAAAAGTGCTAGTTGGTTTACCAAGCTTGACCTCAGGGGGGCGTATAACCTTATTCGCATTAAGCACGGGGATGAATGGAAGACGGCGTTTAATACCCCAGAGGGGCATTTTGAGTACCTAGTGATGCTCCTTCCGTCTTCCAATCCTTCATGAATGATATTTTCAGGGATTTTGTGGATAAATTTCTGATTGTTTATTTGGATGATATTTTGATTTTTTCCAATGATTGGGACTCTCATGTTAAACATGTTCGGACTGTGTTCCAGATTTTGAGAGAGAATGCACTGTATGTGAAGGGATCAAAGTGTCTTTTTGGCGTACAGAAGGTCTCATTTCTGGGATTCATTTTGTCTCCGTCTGTTATTGAAATGGACCCGGTCAAGGTTCAGGCCTTGGTGAGTCGGTCCTTTTGGTGGCCTACTTTGTCTCGTGACGTCAGGGAATTTGTGCAGTCCTGTGGGACTTGCTCTCGCTCCAAGCCTTGCTCTCGCTCTAGTGGTTTGTTAATGCCATTACCTGTGCCCAAGAGGCCATGGACCCATATCTCTATGGATTTTATTTCCGACCTCCCTGTTTCTCAGAGAATGACCGTTATCTGGGTAATCTGTGATAGGTTTTCCAAGATGTTACATCTTGTGCCATTACCTAAGTTACCTTCCTCCTCCGAATTGGTGCCTTTGTTCCTTCAGCACGTGGTTCGGTTACATGGCATTCCGGAGAACATTGTGTTTGACAGAGGAGTCCAGTTTGTTTCCAGATTTTGGAGGACATTTTGTTCTAAACTTGGTTTGGTTGTCCTCAAGAAATATCCCTATGAGGGTTGCATCTCCAAAGTTTAAGCCCAGGTTCATTGGACCTTATAAGATCATGGTGATTCTTAATCCTGTTTCCTTCCGTTTCTTCCAGGGACATTTAAGATCCATAACGTGTTCCATAAGTCCTTATTGAAGAGGTTTGTCGAGCCAGTGGTTCCTATGGCTGCGCCTCCTGACCCTGTTTTGGTTGAGGGCAATCTGGAGTATGTGGTTGAGAAAATATTGGATTCTCGTTTTTCTAGACAGAAACTCCAGTATTTGGTTAAGTGGAGAGGTTATGGTCAGGAGGACAATTCTTAGGTGTTTGCTTCGGCCATCCATGCTAGGAGACTGATCCGTGCCTATCACCGCGCTCATCCTGATCGGCCTGGTTGCACAAGTGGGGGTTCGGTGACCCCTCCTCAAGGGGGGGTACTGTTATGAATGTGCTAGAGATGGTTTCTGAGCAGAGGCTCCCTCTGGTGGTTACAGACAGTACTGAACCTTTCAGCGAGGAGTGACAATCTGGGTTCACTGACTGGTCTGATATAAGGGAGGTTCCCTCCCATGATGGTTGCCGGTGAGCAATTGTTCTTGTCTCAATTGTGGTTCCTGGTTCATTTGGAAGTTTGCTGGAGTCTTGCCTGCATCTCCTGCTTTCAGATAAGATATTTTTCGCTTTTCTATTTGTGCTTGCTTTTTGCATTGTTTTCTGCACTTTTGTGGAGGTCAGCCAGGTCCCCTCCTGGGGCCTGAACTCCTCACGGTTTATCTGCAGCCACTGTTATTTGCTCATTTGCTTTTTCCTGTTTTTTCAGCGGCTGCAGCTTGGTTTTTTTCACACTGAGATCTGATTTAGCGGGTGGCGAGATCATGTGATCTCAGTATTTTTGCAATCAGAATTGTTGGATTTTTGTAGGGTTTTCTGGGTTGCAGAAAGTAATCTCTCCTTTCCTATCCTATTTAGTCAGCTTGTGGCCCCAGCGTTTGCTCAATCTATTTTCTGCCTATGTTTGTGTTTTCATCTTGTCTAACCGCCATTATATGTTTAGGGGCTTCCTATTTTTTTTGGGGATCTGCTCCGGGGCAGATAGCTTTCATCTTTCTGCCTTTAGATGTAGTTATCTCTCAGGCTGTGACGAGGCGTCTAGGATCAACGTAGGAACGCTCCTGTAAGGTTCTTTGTCTCTTTTGACATGTTCCTTGAAACTCAGTTTTCCGTCGGCCATTTTGCTTTCTGTCTTTCTGCAGCTCTTGCCCTCAGTTAATATGGAGTTTCCAGTTTTCATGTTCCCGCCCTGATTCTCTCCCTCTTGCTTCTTAAGCAGCCTCAGCTGAACAATCAGTGCTCCTGAATCAAGCCTCAGTCAGCCTGTGACCTGACTCCTGGAAACCTAGGATTTTGGACTCCAGCTATTTCCTACTGAGGAACTTTGGAACACTTTTGGACTTTGGAAACCTGCTGTCTGGTGAATCCATGTTTGCAGAGGAATTACGGTACAGAGAAGAGATCCTGAACCTGCTTGGAGAGTTATTGTAGAGCTTGAAGTTACTCTGGCCTGCTGTGTTCTCCTGCCTCTGTTCCTGCAAACTGTGTGACCTTTTCTGCATGCTTGTATGAAGTAATACAAGTCATTTCATATCAACCTATGTCTCATGTGTTTTCCTCGCACCCAAGCACAAGACGCTATAGGAACTGTACACTATACATGACAAGATTCAGGAGCCAATGTTTAGTGTCTGCTGGGTCTGGGAAAGCCGTGTCTGCTGTGACTGTGGATATCAGATGTCCGTTTAATACCTTCTGTGATGACAGTGGTTGTGACTTCTCACAACCATTCCAGGTGAGCGCATTCCCTTAAATGTTACACTGGAGTGTTACCACAGGTAAACACTATTGTTTTTTTTTTCCTTTCCTCTTCTCCTTCCAGCACTTCTGCCTTAAAAGATCTGGAAGATGGAGGCCCGCATAAAAGAGCTTTGCGGAGTGACTGATACAATCCTTGCAGATATACAGACTATAAAGACCCGTTTTGCAAGCCTACAGGACCTCACTAATCATAATTTGCAAGTGTTTGGACAAACTACTCAGGAATTACGAGCCAGGATTGAGGCTCTAGAGGAACGAGTCCAGGCTCCTGCCATAACCCCGAGTTCTGGGATCCCCAAGTTACCTCCTTTTCGTTTTGGCGGTGAACGTGAGAAATTCAGGGGATTTATTAACCAATGCAATCTATTTTTCTCTGCACATGCTTCACAATTTCCCACTGAACGATCCAAAGTGCTTACTATAATCATGTTGCTTACCAATAAGGCTTTGATGTGGGCAAACCCTCTGATTGAGACTGAGGATGATTGTTTGAATCACCTTGATGCTTTTATTTCAGCCATGGGGCAGGTGTTTGATGACCCCAATCGAGGTGCAACAGCTGAAGCAGCCATGTTAACTTTGCGCCAAGGTAAGCGTTCAGTAGCTGAATATGCCTTGGATTTCAGGAGATGGGCTCTTGATACCACTTGGGACACTTCCGCCAAAAAATCTATTTTTCGGAAAGGGTTGTCTCCACTGATTAAGGATGAACTTGCTCGTGCCGACCCTCCCACTGCGTTAGGTGACTTTATTAACTATTGTATCCGTATTGATGCTCGTCTGACTGTACGCAGACAAGAGAGATGGTTCGAAAATAATCGCACTAACCTTTTCCTACTTCCCTCCTCAGCTAAGGAACCTTTGAGTAGGATCACAAGGGAACCAGAACCTGAACCCATGCAGGTGGACTCTTTACAAAGACGGGTTAGTGATGCACGCAAAGAACATCGTATAAAGGGAAATCTATGTTTTTACTGTGGTAAGTCAGGGCACTTCATTATAAACTGCCCCAGCCGTTCTCGTAAGACTACTGCAGCAGTCATTCACTGTGAGTGTTGCGAGAGGAGCTCTGTCATGTCCGAGCCTCAGACTCCAGAGAGATCTGCTGCAAGAGATCTTGATTTTTCGGACTTAAACTCTGTTAGTTCTGGGGACAATGACGGTATAAACGCTGCAATTTTTCAAGTTTCCTCAGCGGTGTCCCAGCTGAGTTGTAAAAGAAATAATTCTCATTGCTTCCTTTCCATCAAACTCTGGGTGGACTCAGTCTGGGTGTCTAGCTCTGCTATGATCGACTCAGGAGCAAGTGGAAATTTTATGGATATCTCCTTTGCTCTGAAACAGGGGATACGTTCAGTGAAGAAGGCTACTCCAGTACAGATGGAGACTGTGGATGGCTCCCTGCTGACCTCTGGACCAGTGGATCAGGAAACAGAGCCTTTGAGGGTCCTTATGGGTAAAGATCATCAGGAGAAAATGTCTTTTATGCTTATCTCTTCTCCCCACTTTCCCATTATTCTAGGGCTACCATGGCTGCAGGCGCAGAATCCTACGATTAACTGGGAGACCAAGGAATTACACTTTCCGGAGAAACAGATGAGTCAAGGAGTTTCAGCTTGCTCTGTTCATAAAGGAACCATGTCAGTCCCTGAACTACCAGCTGTATACCAGGACTATGTGGATTTATGTGACAAGAAGAACGCTGATCAGCTTCCTCCTCACCGTCCATATGATTGTCCAATCGAATTATTGCCTGGAGCCGAGATACCTTTTGGTAAGATCTACCCCCTAACGGGGCCCGAGCTAAAAGCTTTGAAGGACTACATAGATGAAAATCTAGCCAAAGGCTTCATACGCCCCTCTTCATCTCCCGCAGGTGCACCCATCTTCTTTGTGAAGAAGAAAGATGGATCTCTGAGACCCTGCATAGACTATAGGGAACTCAATAAGGTTACTATTAGAAACCGTTATCCATTGCCTTTAATCCCTGAGTTGTTGGAGAGAGTGCGGCACGCCAAAATTTTTTCTAAACTGGATCTCCGTGGGGCCTATAACTTGGTCCGTATTAGACCAGGGGATGAATGGAAGACTGCATTCAGGTCACGCTATGGACACTTCGAATATCTAGTTATGCCTTTTGGTCTGAGTACCGCCCCAGCCACTTTCCAACACTTGGTGAATGACATCTTCAGGGATCTCCTAGATACATATGTGGTGATTTATCTGGATGATATTCTAATTTTTTCTAACTCCACAGAGGAACATCATGGACATGTGAGAATGGTCTTAGAATGCCTAAGACAAAACCATCTCTACATCAAACTTGAAAAGTGTGAATTCCATAGGACCGAAATTCAATTTCTGGGGTATGTACTATCTACGCAAGGGATTAGTATGGATGGAAGCAAGACCCAAGCCATCAAGGATTGGCCAATTCCTAGAAATGTGAAGGAGGTGCAGCGCTTCATCGGGTTTGCCAACTTCTATAGACGTTTCATTAGGAATTTCTCTGAGGTAGTGTCACCTATCACCCAACTTACCCGGAAACAGTCTAGGTTCTCCTGGACCCCGCAAGCTCAGGAAGCATTTTCCTGTTTAAAGGACAAATTTACCACCGCACCTATCTTAGTATATCCCAACCCCGAGCTTGCCTTCATAATAGAGGTGGATGCTTCAGACTGTGCCGTTGGAGCTATACTCTCTCAGAGAACAGGTGAGAAGAATGTCTTGCATCCCTGTGCCTTCTTTTCCCAGCAGTTGTCTTCGGCTGAGAGGAACTACGATGTGGGCAATAGAGAATTGTTGGCCATTATTGCCGCCTTCAAGGAATGGAGACACCTTCTTCAGGGAGCTGCACAGCAAATAGTCGTCCTGACAGACCATCGCAACCTTGAATTTATCAGGTCGGCTAAGTGCCTGACTCCTCGCCAGGCTCGCTGGAATCTTTTCCTAAACCAATTTAATTTTGTCATTTCTTATAGACCAGGATCGCGCAATGGAAAGGCTGATGCACTCTCTAGGATTCATTCAGCAGAGACACGTCCACTTACTCCTCCTAAGACTATTCTTCCTGACTCTAGATTCCTGGGAGTGATTCATAATCAAGACCTACTTAAGGACATCAAGGAAGCATACCATGCGGATTCTTTGTTGGCTCAACCCCCAAGGGACGTAAGTCTTGTCTTTAAGAATGGTGTGTGGATTCAGGGACAACGTCTGTATATACCTGAAACAGTCAGATTGAGAGTATTGCAACTCATCCACGATTCCAAGATAGCCGGGCATAGGGGAATTCTAAAGACACAAGAATTTCTTTCTCGTTTCTTTTGGTGGCTCACTTACAGGAAAGATGTTTTAAACTATGTCACTTCATGTGAAGTCTGTGCAATATGCAAAACACCTCGCTCCTCACCAACTGGTCTGTTACAACCTCTTCCCACCCCGTCCCGCCCGTGGGGATCCATTTCTATGGACTTCATTGTGGAGTTACCAACCTCTCAAGGGAAGAACACCATTCTAGTGGTGGTTGATCGTCTAACAAAGGCAGCTCATTTTATCCCTTGTGTCGGCTTACCCACTGCAAAACAGACATCAGACTTGATGGTTAAGAATGTGTTTCGCTTACATGGAGTACCGGATGAGGTCATTTCGGATCGAGGGGTGCAATTCACTTCAAGGTTTTGGCAAAATTTCTGTGCCGCATTGGACATTAAAGTAAACCTTTCTTCTGCTTTTCATCCCCAGACTAATGGACAGACAGAACGAACCAATCAGACCCTGGAGCAGTATCTCCGCTGCTTTATCTGCCACCTACAAGATGATTGGGTGGATCTACTTCCACTGGCTGAGTTCTCTTATAATAACTCTCAGAGCGCCTCCACTAAGCAGTCTCCTTTTTACTCCAATCTAGGTTATCATCCTAACATTCTTCCTCGATTTCCCATAGATACGCCCTTGCCGGCAGTGGCTGAAAGAATCACTTCTTTACAAAAGAATATGGATCTTCTAAAGGAAAATCTAGAATTGGCTCAGGAAAGGTACAAGAAAGCAGCAGATAAATTTCGTAAACCTGCACCAGCTTTCAAGGTAGGAGATTTGGTCTGGCTGTCAACCAGAAATCTTAAAATAAAGATTCCATCGTCTAAATTGGGACATAAGTACATTGGACCTTATAAGATCAGTAAGATTCTAAGTGCTGTTGCTTGTCGTCTTCAACTGCCCAGAACTATGAGAATCCACCCTGTCTTTCATGTATCCCTACTAAAGGCTGCAACACCCAATACGTTTCCTGGACGCTCTTCTCCTTGCCCTGACCCAGTGCTGGTCGATGGTCAGGAAGAATTTATGGTGGAAAGGATTCTAGATTCCAGGTTGTACAGAAATCAGTTGCAATATTTGATTAAATGGCAGGGCTACCCAGTGGAGGACAACTCATGGGAACCAGTCAATAATGTAAATGCTCCTCGCCTGCTCCGCCAGTTTCATCAGAGGTACCCTGACAAGCCTGGTCTGAGGTCAACCAGAGGTTGTCCTTAAGGGGGGAGTCATGTAAGGTTCTTTGTCTCTTTTGACATGTTCCTTGAAACTCAGTTTTCCGTCGGCCATTTTGCTTTCTGTCTTTCTGCAGCTCTTGCCCTCAGTTAATATGGAGTTTCCAGTTTTCATGTTCCCGCCCTGATTCTCTCCCTCTTGCTTCTTAAGCAGCCTCAGCTGAACAATCAGTGCTCCTGAATCAAGCCTCAGTCAGCCTGTGACCTGACTCCTGGAAACCTAGGATTTTGGACTCCAGCTATTTCCTACTGAGGAACTTTGGAACACTTTTGGACTTTGGAAACCTGCTGTCTGGTGAATCCATGTTTGCAGAGGAATTACGGTACAGAGAAGAGATCCTGAACCTGCTTGGAGAGTTATTGTAGAGCTTGAAGTTACTCTGGCCTGCTGTGTTCTCCTGCCTCTGTTCCTGCAAACTGTGTGACCTTTTCTGCATGCTTGTATGAAGTAATACAAGTCATTTCATATCAACCTATGTCTCATGTGTTTTCCTCGCACCCAAGCACAAGACGCTATAGGAACTGTACACTATACATGACAGCTCCACGGCTACCTCTAGTTGTGTCGTTAGTTTAGGAATCTGCAACCCATCAGTTACCAACTTCTCAGGTGTTCTGCTGCCCTGCTGTTTTTCCTGTCCTCCTCAGCTACCGAAACATAACAGAGCCTGAGAGCGTCATTATCTCACTCCTGAAATATATACGGAGATTTACAATATTTTCAATATACTATGTATACCTGGTATCCGGTGATACAGTACCCTTTTTCAGCTTTTTATATTCTTGTCTAATCCATACTGAGCCTGTAAGCGTCTGTCTGTTACTCCGGAAATATATATGGAGATTTACAATTACCCCTAGACTGTATACAGCTGTACACTTGTGATACAGAACCCTTTTTGTCAGAAAGTCCTCCTCCACCCACCACTGTAAGTGCATCATTGACACCTGGAACATTGGCCCCCATGTGTGATTATTTCTTGCGGATTTGCTTTTTATATTCTGGTCTAATCCATACTGAGCCTGAGAGCGTCTGTGTCTGACTCGTGAAATATATACGGAGGTTTTCAATATTTTCACTATACTATATATACCTGGTATCTGTTGATATAGTACCCCTTTTTCAACTTTTTATATTCTTGTCTAATCCATACTGAGCCTGAAAGCGTCTGTGTCTGACTCCTGATATTTATACAGAGATTTACAATATTTTCACTAAACTACATACACCTGTTATCTGGTGATACAGTACCCTTTTTCAGCTTTTTATATTCTTGTCTAATCCATACTGAGCCTGAAAGCATCTTTGTCTGACTCCTGAAATACATACGGAGATTTACAGTATTTTCACTATACTATATATACCTGGTATCTGGTCATACAGTACCCCTTTTTCTGCATTTTATATTATGGTCTAATCCATTCTGAGCCTGAGAGAGTTTGTGTCTGACTCCTGAAATATATACGGAGATTTACAATATTTTCACTATACTATATATATCTGGTATCTGGTGATACAGTACCCCTTTTTCTGCATTTTATATTATGGTCTAATCCATTCTGAGCCTGAGAGAGTTTGTGTCTGACTCCTGAAATATATACAGAGATTTACAGTATTTTCACTATACTATATATACCTGGTATCTGGTGATACAGTATCCCTTTTTCTGCATTTTATATTCTGGTCTAATCCATACTGAGCCTGTGAGCGTCTGTCTGTTACTCAGGAAATATATACGGAGATTTACAATTACCCCTAGACTGTTTACAGCTGTATGCTTGTGATACAGTACCCTTTTTGGCAGAAAGTCCTCCTCCACCCACCACTGCATCATTGACACCTGGAACATTGGCCCTCATGTGTGATTATTTCTTGCGGATCTGCTTATTATATTCTGGTCTAATCCATACTGAGCCTGAGAGCGTCTGTGTCTGACTCCTGAATATATATGGAGATTTACAATATTTTCACTATACTATATATACCTGGTACCTGGTGATACAGTACCCCTTTTTCTGATTTTTAAATTCTGGTCTAATCCATACTGAGCCTGTGAGCATCTGTCTGTTACTCCGGAAATATATATGGAGATTTACAATTACCCCTAGACTGTTTACGCTGTACGCTTGTGATACAGAACCCTGGTATCTGGTGATACAGTACCCTTTCCGGTGTCTGACTCCTGAAATATATACGGAGATTTACAATATTTTCACTATACTATATATATCTGGTATCTTGTGATACAGTGCCCCTTTTTCAGCATTTTATATTCTTGTCTAATCCATACTGAGCCTGAGAGCATCTGTGTCTGACTCCTGAAATACATACAGAGATTTACAGTATTTTCACTATACTATATATACCTGGTACTTGGTGATACAGTACCCCTTTTTCTGCATTTTATATTCTGGTCTAATCCATACTGAGCCTGTGAGCGTCTGTCTGTTACTCCGGAAATATATACAGAGATTTACAATTACCCCTAGACTGTTTACAGCTGTATGCTTGTGATACAGTACCCTTTTTGGCAGAAAGTCCTCCTCCACCCACCACTGTAAGTGCATCATTGACACCTGGAACATTGGCCCTCATGTGTCATTATTTCTTGCGGATCTGCTCATTACATTCTGGTCTAATCCATACTGAGCCTGAGAGCGTCTGTGTCTGACTCCTGAAATATATATGGAGATTTACAATATTTTCACTATACTATATATACCTGGTATCTGGTGATACTGTACCCCTTTTTCAGCTTTTTATGTTCTTGTCTAATCCATACTGAGCCTGAGAGCGTCTGTGTCTGACTACTGAAATATATACGGAGAATTACAATATTTTCACTATACTTTATATACCTGGTATCTGGTGATACTGTACCCCTTTTTCAGCTTTTTATATTCTGTCTAATCCATACTGAGCCTGAGAGCGTCTGTGTCTGACTCCTGAAATATATGCGGAGATTTACAATATTTTCACTATACTATATATACCTGGTATCTGGTGATACAGTACCCCTTTTTCTGCTTTTTAAATTCTGGTCTAATCCATACTGAGCCTGTGAGCATCTGTCTGTTACTCCGGAAATATATATGGAGATTTACAATTACCCCTAGACTGTTTACAGCTGTACGCTTGTGATACAATACCCTCTTTTGCAGAAAGTCCTCCTCCACCCACCACTGTAAGTGCATCATTGACACTTGGAACATTGGCCCTCATGTGTGATTATTTCTTGCCGATCTGCTTTTTATATTATGGTCTAATCCATACTGAGATTTACAATATTTTCACTAAACTATATACACCTGGTATCTGGTGATACAGTACCCTTTTTCAGCTTTTTATATTCTTGTCTAATCCATACTGAGTCTGAGAGCATCTGTGTCTGACTCCTGACATACGGAGATTTACAATATTTTCACTAAACTATATATACCTGGTATCTGGTGATACAGTACCCCTTTTTCTGCTTTTTAAATTCTGGTCTAATCCATTGTAAGGTTTTGTATATCTGTTTCTGAAACTCAGTTTGTTCGTCGGCCATTTTGCTTTCTGTTTTGCTGCAGCTATCTTGCCCTCAGTTAAAATGGAGTTTTTCAGCTTGTATGTTCCCGCCCTGATTCTCTCTGTTTGCTTCTTAAACAGCCACACCTGAGCAATCAGTGCTTCAGAATCTGGCCTGCAGTGAACCTGTGTTCTGACTCCTGAAGCCTTGGACTTTGTACTCCAGCCATTTCTACTGAGAAACTCTGGAGCTCTTGTGGACTCTGAACTCTGCTCTTGAAAGCCTCACGGTTGCATGGACTTGCGGTAACATAGAAGAAGATCTGAATCTGTTGTGGAGAGTTATTGATGAACTTAGATTACTTTGGCCTGCTGTGTCTCCTGCTTCTGTGTTTGCAACCTGTGTGTTTATTTTTGCCAATTTGTATGAAGCAATACAAGACTTTCTTTTTCAACCTGTGTCTCAAGTATTTTCATCGCACCCAAGCACAAGACGCTATATGAACTGTATCACATACATTACAAGATTCTGAAGCCAAACGTTAGTGTCTGCTGGGTCTGGAAAGGCTTGTCTGCTGTACTGTGGATATCGGATGTCCGGTTGTACTTTCTGTGATAACAGTGGTTGTGACTTCTCACAACCATTCCAGGTGAGCAATTCCCTTAAGTTTTTTTTTTTTTTTCTGCAGAGTTATCACAGGTAAACACTATTGTTTTTTTTTTTTCTCTTCTCTTTTGTCTGCTGAAACTCTGGATATCAGATGTCTGGTTGAAAGCTTTCTGTGATGATAGTGGTTGTGACTTCTCACAACCATTCCAGGTGAGCAGTTCCCTTAAAGTTTTTTCTTTCTTCAGTGTTGCCACAGGTGAACACTATTGTTTTTTTTTTTTCTCTCCTCTTCTTCCAGTATCCTGTCTTAAAAGATCTGGAAAATGGAGGCCCGCATAAAGGAACTTTGTGGAGTGACTGATAATATCCTTGCAGATTTGCAGAATATAAAGACCCGTCTTACAAATCTTCAGGACCTAAATAATCACAATTTGCAAGTGGTTGGACAGACTACTCAGGATTTGCGAGCCAGGATTGAGGTTCTGGAGGGGCAAGTCCAGGCTCCTGCCATGGCCCCGAGTTCTGGGATTCCCAAGTTGCCCCCTTTTCGTTTTGGTGGTGAACGTGAAAAATTCAGGGGATTTGTTAATCAATGTAATCTTTTTTTTTCTGCACATGCTTCACAATTTCCTACTGAACGATCTAAGGTGCTTACTATAATTATGTTGCTTACCAACAAGGCTTTGATATGGGCAAACCCTCTGATTGAGACTGAGGATGATTGTTTGAATCACCTTGATGACTTTATTTCAGCCATGGGGCAGGTGTTTGATGACCCCAATCGAGGTGCAACAGCTGAAGCAGCCATGTTAGCTTTGCGCCAAGGTAAGCACTCAGTAGCTGAATATGCCTTGGATTTCAGGAGATGGGCCCTTGATACCACCTGGGACAATTCCGCCAAAAAATCTATTTTTCGAAAGGGGTTATCCCCACTAATTAAGGATGAACTTGCTCGTGCCGACCCTCCCACTGCGTTAGGTGACTTTATTAACTACTGCATCCGTATTGATACTCGTTTAACTGAACGCAGGCAAGAGAGATGGTTCGAAAGCAATCGTACTAACCTTTTCCTACCTTCCTCTCCAGCTAAGGAACCTTTGAATAGGATTACACGGGAACCTGAACCTGAACCCATGCAGGTAGACTCTTTGCTACGACGGGTTAGTGATGCACGCAAGGAACATCGTTTTAAGGAGAATCTATGTTTTTACTGTGGTAAGTCAGGGCACTTTATTATTAACTGTCCCAGCCGTTCTCGCAAGACTACTGCAGCACTCATTCATTGTGAGTGTTGCGAGAGGGGATCTGTCAGGTCCGAGCCTCAAGCTCCAGAGATAGCTGCCGCAGCAGATCTTGATTTCTCGGACTTAAACTCCGTTACCTCTGAGGACGTTGACTGTGTAAATGCTGCCATCTTTCAAGTTTCCTCAGCGGTGTCCCAGCTGAGTTGTAAGAAAAACAATTCTCACTGTTTTCTTTCCATCAAACTCTGGGTTGACTCAGCCTGGGTGTCTAGCTCTGCCATGATCGACTCAGGTGCAAGTGGAAATTTTATGGATGTCTCCTTTGCTCTAAAACAGGGAATACGTTCAGTGAAGAAGGCTGCTCCCGTACAGATGGAAACTGTGGATGGCTCCCTGCTGACCTCTGGACCAGTGGATCAGGAAACAGAGCCTTTAAAGGTTCTTATGGGTAAAGATCATCAAGAGAAACTGTCCTTTATGCTTATCTCTTCTCCTCACTTTCCCATTATTCTAGGGCTACCATGGCTGCAGGCTCAGAATCCTACCATTAACTGGGAGACCAAGGAGTTACACTTCCCAGAGAAACAGATGAGTCAAAAAATTTCAGCTTGCTCTGTTCCTAAAGGAACCATGTCAGTCCCTGAATTACCAGCTGTATACCAGGACTATGTGGATTTATGTGACAAGAAGAACGCTGACCAGCTTCCTCCTCACCGTCCATATGATTGTCCAATTGAATTGTTGCCTGGAGCAGAGATACCTTTTGGTAAGATCTACCCCTGGCGGGGCCCGAGCTGAAGGCTTTAAAAGAGTACATAGACGAAAATCTAGCCAAGGGCTTCATACGCCCCTCTTCATCTCCTGCAGGGGCACCCATATTCTTTGTAAAGAAGAAAGATGGATCCCTGAGACCATGCGTAGACTATAGGGAACTTAATAAGGTTACTATTAGAAACCGTTATCCATTGCCTTTAATCCCTGAGTTATTGGAGAGAGTGCGACATGCTAAAATTTTTTCTAAACTAGATCTTCGTGGGGCCTATAACTTAGTCCGTATTAGACCTGGGGATGAATGGAAGACTGCATTCAGGTCACGCTATGGACACTTTGAATATCTGGTTATGCCTTTTGGTCTGAGTACCGCCCCAGCCACTTTCCAACACTTGGTGAATGACATCTTCAGGGATCTCCTAGATACATTCGTGGTAATTTATTTGGATGATATTTTAATTTTTTCTAACTCCACAGAGGAACATCATGGACATGTGAGAATGGTCTTGGAACGTCTAAGACAAAATCATCTTTACATCAAGCTTGAAAAGTGTGAATTCCATAAGACCGAAATTCAATTTCTGGGGTATGTACTGTCTACACAAGGAATTAGTATGGATGGAAGTAAAACCCAAGCCATCAATGATTGGCCAAGTCCTAGAAATGTGAAGGAGGTACAGCGCTTCATCGGGTTTGCAAACTTCTATAGACGTTTCATTAGAAATTTCTCTGAGGTAGTGTCACCTATCACCCAACTTACCCGGAAAGAGTCTAAGTTCTCCTGGACTCCCCAAGCCCAGGAAGCATTTTCCCGTCTAAAAGATAAATTTACCACTGCACCTATTCTAGTACATCCCAACCCAGAGCTTGCCTTCATAATAGAGGTGGATGCTTCAGACTGTGCCGTGGGAGCTATACTCTCTCAGAGAACAGGTGAGAAGAATGTCTTGCATCCCTGTGCCTTCTTTTCCCAGCAGTTGTCTTCGGCTGAGAAGAACTACGATGTGGGCAATAGAGAGTTGTTGGCCATTATTGCCGCCTTCAAAGAATGGAGACACCTTCTGCAAGGAGCTGCACAGCAAATAGTCGTTCTGACAGATCATCGTAATCTTGAGTTTATCAGGTCGGCTAAGTGCCTGACTCCTCGCCAGGCTCGCTGGAATCTTTTCTTAAACCAATTTAATTTTATTATTTCTTATAGACCAGGATCGCGCAATGGAAAGGCTGATGCACTCTCTAGGATTTACTCAGCAGAGACACGTCCAATTACTCCTCCTAAGACTATTCTTCCTGACTCTAGATTCCTAGGAGTGATTCATCATCAAGACCTAATTAAAGACATCAAGGAAGCATACCATGCGGATTCTTTTTTGGCTCAACCCCCAAGGGACGTAAGTCTTGTCTTTAAGAATGGTGTGTGGATTCTGGGACAACGTCTGTATATACCTGAAACAGTCAGATTGAGAGTATTGCAACTCATTCATGATTCCAAAATAGCCGGGCATAGAGGAATTCTAAAGACACAGGAATTTCTTTCTCGTTTCTTTTGGTGGCCCACTTGTAGAAAGGATGTTTTGGATTATGTCACTTCGTGTGAGGTTTGTGCAAGATGCAAAACACCTCGCTCTTCACCAACTGGTCTGTTACAGCCTCTTCCCACCCCGTCCCGCCCGTGGGATCCATTTCTATGGACTTCATTGTCGAATTACCAACCTCTCAAGGGAAGAACACTATTCTAGTGGTGGTTGATCGTTTAACAAAGGCAGCTCATTTTATCCCTTGTGTCGGCTTACCCACTGCAAAACAGACATCAGATTTGATGATTAAAGATGTGTTTCGTTTACATGGAGTACCGGATGAGGTTATTTCGGATCGAGGGGTGCAATTCACTTCTAGGTTTTGGCAAAATTTCTGTGCAGCATTGGACATTAAAGTAAACCTTTCTTCTGCTTTTCATCCCCAGACTAATGGACAAACCGAACGAACCAATCAAACCCTGGAGCAGTATCTCCGCTGTTTTATCTGCCACCTACAGGATGATTGGGTGGATCTACTTCCATTGGCTGAGTTCTCTTACAACAACTCTCAGAGTGCCTCCACTAAACAGTCTCCTTTTTTCTCTAATTTAGGTTATCATCCTAATATTCTACCACGATTTCCCATAGAGACGCCTTTGCCAGCAGTGGCTGAAAGAGTCACGACTTTACAGAAGAATATGGATCTTCTAAAGGAGAATCTGGAATCGGCTCAGGAAAGGTACAAGAAGGCAGCAGATAAATTTCGTAAACCTGCACCAGTTTTTAAGGTAGGAGACCTGGTCTGGCTGTCAACCAGAAATCTTAAGTTAAGGATTCCATCATCTAAGTTGGGACATAAGTACATTGGACCTTATAAAATCAGTAAGATTATAAGTGCCGTTGCTTGTCGTCTTCAATTGCCCAGAACTATGAGAATCCACCCTGTCTTTCATGTATCCCTACTAAAGGCTGCAACACCCAATACGTTTCCTGGACGTTCTTCTCCTTGCCCTGACCCAGTGCTAGTCGATGGTCAGGAAGAATTTGTGGTGGAAAGGATTTTAGATTCCAGGTTGTATAGAAATCAGTTACAATATCTGATCAAATGGCAGGGCTACCCAGTGGAGGACAACTCATGGGAGCCAGTCAATAACGTTAATGCTCCTCGCTTGCTCCGTCAGTTTCATCAGAGGTACCCACATAAGCCTGGTCTGAGGTCATCCGGAGGTTGCCCCTAAGGGGGGAGTAATGTAAGGTTTTGTATATCTGTTTCTGAAACTCAGTTTGTTCGTCGGCCATTTTGCTTTCTGTTTTGCTGCAGCTATCTTGCCCTCAGTTAAAATGGAGTTTTTCAGCTTGTATGTTCCCGCCCTGATTCTCTCTGTTTGCTTCTTAAACAGCCACACCTGAGCAATCAGTGCTTCAGAATCTGGCCTGCAGTGAACCTGTGTTCTGACTCCTGAAGCCTTGGACTTTGTACTCCAGCCATTTCTACTGAGAAACTCTGGAGCTCTTGTGGACTCTGAACTCTGCTCTTGAAAGCCTCACGGTTGCATGGACTTGCGGTAACATAGAAGAAGATCTGAATCTGTTGTGGAGAGTTATTGATGAACTTAGATTACTTTGGCCTGCTGTGTCTCCTGCTTCTGTGTTTGCAACCTGTATGTTTATTTTTGCCAATTTGTATGAAGCAATACAAGACTTTCTTTTTCAACCTGTGTCTCAAGTATTTTCATCGCACCCAAGCACAAGACGCTATATGAACTGTATCACATACATTACATCCATACTGAGCCTGTGAGCATCTGTCTGTTACTCCGGAAATATATATGGAGATTTACAATTACCCCTAGACTGTTTACAGCTGTACGCTTGTGATACAGAACCCTGGTATCTGGTGATACAGTACCCTTTCCGGTGTCTGACTCCTGAAATATATACGGAGATTTACAATATTTTCACTACTCTCGGGCAGAGCGTTGGAATGGGCAACGCCGCTGTGGGAGCGAGACGATCGTGTGGTGCGGAGTGCTCCTCGGTTTTTAGAGGCTCTAAAAAAGGTCTTTTTAGGACCTCAGGTCACGCACGATACTGCGCTTCAACTGCTGGCAATGTCACAGGGCTTGTCCATGGTCAGCCAGTTCTCAGTCCAATTTCGGACTTTGGCCTCTGAATTAGAGTGGCCAGATAAAGTTCTTATTCCAGTGTTCTGGAGAGGACTGGCAGATCATGTAAAGGACGCTTTGGCTACCAGGGAGATTCCTGCCACACTGGAGAAACTCATTTCTATATCTACCCGCATCGACCTCCGTTTTCACGAGCGGAGGTTAGAGCGGACCCAGTGTAGTCAGAGGTTTCGGCTGGCACCCACCTTTGCCAAGCCTCTTGAATTTCCCGTTCGGGCGTCTGACTCCCCAGAGTCCGTGGAGACTTCTCGAGTGGAATCTAAGTCTCGGACCACTCGAGTATCCGTGGTCTGTAGAGTGTGCCAGCAGCCAAGACATTATGCCAATAGATGTCCCCAGCGATCACGTACACGTTCGCGTCTAGTGACCATGGGAGGAGGTTCACTAGAGTCAACAGCATTCGCCTCCAAGCTGTCCTTTAAAGGGACAATCTCTTTTGGTCAATCCACTCTAACAGTTGAGCTTTGTGTGGATTCTGGAGCAGAGGGGAACTTTATGTCCTCTGCTTTTGCTCTCCGTCACACAATACCTCAGGTGATGCTCACCAAACCGGTGACTGTTCGAGTGGTGAATGGCTCCATACTGCCCTCACAGATCACACATCAGACAATCCCTCTCACATTAGCTATGTCTCCTTCCCATCAGGAGATTATTTCTTTCCTTGTCCTTCCTGAGGGTATAGATGAGGCTCTGCTGGGAGTACCCTGGCTTCGTCTTCACTCCCCACATATTGAGTGGTCCTCTGGGAAGATACGGGGTTGGAGTGAGTCTTGTAGAGGTAAATGTGTGAGGGAGTGTGTTCAGGTTGCTACTACAGGGATACCCGCAGATCTCTCTTCCCTGCCCAAGTGCTATTGGTCCTATGTAGACGTGTTCTCCAAAAAGGCTGCGGAGACTCTTCCGCCTCACCGCCCCTATGACTGTCCTATTGACCTCTTGCCTGGAGCAGAACCTCCCCGGGGAAGGGTCTATCCTCTCTCTCTCCGGAGACGGAGGCTATGTCCCAATACATTCAGGAAAATCTGGCAAGAGGGTTCATCAGGAAGTCAGTGTCACCTGCTGGGGCAGGGTTCTTCTTTGTGCAAAAGAAGAACAGAGAATTACGTCCCTGCATAGATTACAGGGGTCTTAAAGCCATTACCGTTAAGAATAAATACCCGCTGCCTTTAATTTCTGAGCTCTTTGATAGGCTTCGGGGAGCAAGGGTATTTACCAAATTAGACCTGCGGGGTGCTTACAACCTGATTCGCATCCGCGAGTGGGACGAGTGGAAGACGGCTTTTAACACCAGGGATGGGCACTATGAGTATCTGGTGATGCCCTTTGGGCTCTGTAACGCCCCAGCCGTTTTCCAAGACTTTGTTTATGACATCTTCCGGGATATGCTTTCCACCTCGGTCGCGGTCTATCTGGATGATATTCTCATCTTCTCTCCAGATATTGACTCCCACCGGAAAGATGTCTGCAGGGTCTTCGACCTCTTGCGGGCAAATTCCCTTTATGCAAAGTTGGAGAAATGCGTGTTTGAGCAGGAGTCTTTACCATTCTTGGGCTATATCATCTCCGCCCAGGGATTGGCTATGGATCCTGCCAAATTACAAGCTGTGATGGACTGGCAAGAACCTCATTCCCTTAAAGCGGTGCAGCGCTTTATGGGGTTCATTAATTATTATCGCCAGTTCATTCCCCATTTCTCAACTTTGGTAGCTCCCTTGGTAGCCCTCACCAAGAAGGGAGCAAATCCCAAATTGTGGTCTGAGGAAGTCTCCAAGGCTTTCATCTCAATTAAGTCTCAGTTTGCTAGCGCTCCCATTCTACGCCGCCCTGATGTTGATAAGCCATTCATATTGGAGGTGGATGCCTCATCCGTTGGTGCTGGAGCAGTCCTCTTTCAAAAGGATGCTCAAGGTCGAAAGCATCCTTGCTTCTTCTTCTCCAAGACCTTCACACCAGCGGAGAAGAATTATTCCATTGGGGACAGGGAGTTGTTAGCAATGAAATTGGCTTTCTCTGAGTGGAGACATCTGTTGGAGGGGGCTCGCTTTCCCTTCCAAGTCTTCACTGACCACAAAAATTTGGTATATCTTCAGACAGCCCAGCGGCTAAATTCTTGCCAGGCCAGATGGTCCTTGTTCTTCTCCCGGTTTCATTTCACACTCCATTTCCTCTCGGGAGAGAAGAATATTCGTGCCGACGCTCTCTCTCGCTCTGTGGTGTCATCTGAGGAGGAGGTGGAGGAGCCTTGGCTTATTGTCCCCACAGAGAGCCTGAGAACAGTGGCCCCAGTTTCGCTAGAGTCTGTGCCCCCGGGCAAGACTTTTGTACCTACCAACTTGCGACCGGAGGTACTCTCTTGGGCACATTCGTCCAGGGTGGGTGGACACTTTGGGGCAAAGAGGACATCTGAATTGCTGGCGAGGACATACTGGTGGCCGCATATGGTCCGTGACGTTGGGGACTATGTTCGGGCGTGTGTCTCCTGCGCCAAGAATAAGTCTCCACGACAACAGCCAGCTGGGTTACTTTACCCTTTGCCGGTGGCAGACAGGCCCTGGGAGATGGTTGGAATGGACTTTGTGGTGGGCTTGCCCAAGTCTCGGGGTTGCACCATCATTTGGGTAATCACCGACCATTTTTCCAAAATGGTGCATTTGGTGCCGCTACCACGGTTACCTTCTGCACGGGCTCTGGCAGCGTTGTTCGTTAGGCACATCTTCCGTCTACACGGCATGCCAGACAAAATTGTCAGTGACCGAGGTCCTCAGTTTGCGTCTCGGTTCTGGAGAGAGCTTTGTCGTCTACTCAGTATTGAGTTAAATCTCTCTTCAGCGTACCATCCTGAGACGAATGGGTTGGTAGAGAGGGCCAACCAGACCTTGGTCACCTATCTACGACATTTTGTCTCGGCCAGGCAGGATGACTGGGCATCCTTGCTACCATGGGCTGAGTTTGCACTAAACAATGCTGTGGCTGATTCCACCGGACAGACTCCATTCCTCCTAAACTACGGTCAGCATCCGCGGGTTCCGGTGCCCATGCCTGTGTCTTCCGCCGACTCCAGGGTGGCAGACTGGGCTGTGGAGGCACGGGACATTTGGGACCGTACCCAGGATGCCATTCAGGCATCCAAGGAGAGGATGAGGTCCTCCGCCGACGCACATCGGCGCCCCGCTCCAACATTTGCTCCTGGGGACATGGTGTGGCTCTCCGCCCGTAACATCAGGCTGCGAGTTGAGTCCATTAAGTTGGCACCCCGCTACCTGGGTCCTTTCAAGGTCCTCGAGCAGGTTAACCCTGTGGTATACCATTTGGCTCTTCCACCACGCCTGGGTATCTCCGACACCTTTCACGTATCCCTCCTGAAACCCGTGCTCACGTCCCGGTTTTCTGAGTCATCTGCCGGGACATCAGGTTCATCTATGGATGACCATAAGGTGAACGCCATCGTAGGGTGTAAGGTGGTACGGGGCAAAAAGTTTTATTTGGTGGATTGGAGGGGCTATGGGCCCGAGGATAGGTCTTGGGAGCCTGCCGAGCATGTTCACGCTCCGCAGCTCATCGCTGCCTTTGAACGCAGCGAGGCCCAGAGAAGGAGGGGCCCTAGGAGGGGGGGTAATGTTAGGGTTCGAGTTCCCGCTGCTGCACAAGGGGAGTCTCGAACCAGCCCCGCTGCAGTCTCCCATTCATCTCCGGCCGCAGTGGAGCCTGCTCTGCAGAGACGTCGGTCCAAGCGTCTTGCCCACTCCAGTACTGTGCAGTGACTTGCTGCTGCCTTTCCTGGATCTGCTATTATAGCCAGTGCTGGAGCAGACGTCTTTGGGACAAAGTCCTGCGTTTTCCCTTCTGAGCATGCCCAGAGTGAGATCTCTCATTGGAGATCAGGGGTCACATGCTCAGGTGCTACGGCGGCTCCTATTGGTCCACCAGGAAGGCCCTGTTACTACTGGTGTTCTGGAGCAAGTTTCATTGGTCCTTGTTTCTGGCAGGTCCTGTAGCTGTTGCTATAAAAGGGTAGCATGGCTGGGCCGCCATGCGCTAATATCAACCATTGTATGCTATGCGCCAGTGTGGTCATGCGTGTGTGTGGTTAGGGACCCGGCTGAAATAAGCCACTAGAATACCGACTTAATCGGTGAGGAGTTTGGTATGGTAGCTGGTCAGGGTTGGTGTCCTAGATGCCCTAGATTACCGGCATAACCGGTGAGAAGTTTTGATTGCCGTATTCAGGGTCTGGCGTTCAGACGCCATAGATTGCGGGTGACTCCCGCGAGGACATTAGCACATGATCACGCTTTATGTACGCTTAGCACTTAACTGTGTACCTGAGAGCCTGACAGGACACAGTGCTTTTCCTCAGCGGCCCTGTGAGGTAACAGGGTTCGCTTTCAACGCTAGACAGCGCCCTAGCGTGTTTTCTTTGCGACTCAGTCGTGTCTAGTGAGTTCGCACACATCGCCATATAGCGCTGCGGCTCTCCTTCTAGCGGCTCTGTGGAATAACAGAGTTCGCACTTATTGCCACAGCGCATTACGGCGTTTATGTAGGCGACTCTGCGGGATAACAGAGTTTGCTTCTCGTGCCATTTTTACTAGCAGCAGGCTCCGCTTGCACGGTGGACCCGGGCTGCGAGCGCACCTCTCTACATTATACATTTGGTGCGTTCCGCAGACCCTTAACACTTGTCTTATTCATACAGAGCCTGAGAGCGTCTTTATCTCACTCCTGAAATATATACGGAGATTTACATTATTTTCAATATACTATATATACCTGGTATCTGGTGATACAGTATCCCTTTTTCAGCTTTTTATATTCTTGTCTAATCCATACTGAGCCTGAAAGCATCTTTGTCTGACTCCTGAAATACATACGGAGATTTACAGTATTTTCACTATACTATATATACCTGGTATCTGGTGATACAGTACCCCTTTTTCTGCATTTTATATTATGGTCTAATCCATTCTGAGCCTGAGAGCGTCTGTGTCTGACTCCTGAAATATATATGGAGATTTACAATATTTTCACTATACTATATATACCTGGTATTTGGTGATACAGTACCCCTTTTTTCAGCTTTTTTTTATATTCTTGTCTTATCTATACAAAGCCTGAGAACGTCTGTGTCTGACTCCTGAAATATATATGGAGATTTACAATATTTTCACTATACTATTGTGAGACAGTGAAGGAATATGTGGTGAATGAGGTGTATATTTCACCTAAGTACCTTGCTGACTGGTATGAGCGAAATGTGTGGCTTTGTAAACCTGGTGGTAAAGAAAGGTCACTACACCTGCCATTCAGTACACGCTTGCAGCTCAGACCTGAATCCACTCAGGTGTTGATTAGGAAGCCAGAAGTAGGTGTCTGCAAACACAATCTGAGAGCTCATTCAGTCTGGACAAGGGGTCTAGGCACAGAAGGTGTCTCCAAGAGTGTGGGAGCTGTCTTTAGCCCGGACACAGGGAGGTGTCCTGGCACAAGGAAGCAGTCTCTAAGAGTGTGAGCTATCTCAGTCTGGGTGCAGGAAGTACCCCGGACACAGGAGTAGTCACAGTGAGAATCCGTGCGAATAGCGACTGAATAGGAGGTGACCTCTCTCAAGTCTGGACATTGGAGTTGCCTTCGGACATAAAGAGGAGTGTCTGTGAAACTCCATACTGGTAACATATGTGATATGTGTTGTTTTGGGCACAGACTGGTAGAGTCTGGGTCCCGGATAGAGAGGGCCATCTATCTAAGTGTAATTTAGTGGCTAGACAAGCCCAGGTTTTCTGTTTATGATTTGTTTTTATCTGTGTGCTGTGGACTTTAATAAAACTGGTTGCGGCCAGTTTTCACCAAACTGCTGTCTGAATGAACTGTTTCCGTGCCATTCTGTCTACCCAGACAGCGATCCTAGAGCTAAACCCCCCGGAAAGGCTACAGTTGACGGAGAATGCTGGGGCAGCGCAGGGCCTGGTACAGTTAGTGCTGGAGTGTGCATGCAGCACAGTGGCGAGAGACAGCATTAAAGGTGAAGTCTATTGAAATAGCAACAGAAAAAAAAAAAAAAAGTGTGTGTCAGCAGAAACGTCTGTTTGGAGCAGTCTTGGAGAGACAGTGGCCCTGATAGGGTCTGCAGAGAGAAAATGTATGCACAGCAAAGCTGAACTTGTTGTGAAAATGACTGTGGAATGTGCAGCAGCAAAAGAAAAGTTTGTGGAGCAGTCTTAAAGAGACAGTAGCCCTAATAGACTTTGCAAAAGAAAAAAAAAAAAAAAAGTGGTTGCACAGCAAGGCTGAATTTTCTGTGGAAAAAAAGCTGTGTAGTGTGTATGTCTTGAGTGAAGACTGCCGTTGTTGAGACAGAGAAGTCTGACAGCATGGATGACAGCATGGAGGCGCTGTTTGAACAAATGGCACAAGTTAATGTGCAACATAAAACTGCCGTGGTTGAGACAGATAAGTCCGGCAGTATGGAGGAACTCGTTGAGTACCTGGCCCAGGTCCAGCGAAGCATGGAGCAGCAGCGCCTGCAGCACCAGCAGCACATGCAGCAGGCCCAGCAGCAATTCCTGCAGCAGCAGCAGGAGAATAAGGCCTCTTTCACACATCCGGCGGGCGCCTAAACGGCGCCCCCGGCATTTTACCGCAGCGCCGCATGTGAAAAGCTTTCACACTTCCGGCGCCCAAAATGCGGTTTTTTGCCGGATGGTTTCTGATGCTTGGAGAGATAAGAAACCATCCGGCAAAAAAAAAAAAACGTTGCATGCAGCGTTTTGTCCGGCCGCCGCAATGTACATTTGCGCCGCATCCGGACAAAACCGCATGCAACGCATTGACATGCGGCGCCATGCGGCGCTAATGCATGTCAATGCGAAAAAAGCCGCATGCGCCGCATCAGATTTTCAGATGCGGCGCTGCGGGAAAATGCCGGGGGCGCCGCAAGGGGAAAAACGGATGTGTGAAACCAGCCTAACCGGTTATTTGTTGAGCAGATGACAGCACCAAAAAAGGATTTCGGTGCCGCGTCCCGAAGTAATGTTGTGAAGGCACCGGCGTTGTCCGCTATAAAGAAGGCGGTAAGACGGTCCTTGAGAAAAATGACACCTCGTGATGATGTGGAGGTATATCTTACTAGGTTTGAGAGACTGGCAGAGAAGGAGAATCTGCCACTATCTGAATGGGCCATGGCGGTCGTACCCTATCTGATTGGGGAACCCCAAAAAGTCTGGGCTGACCTGACCAAGCAGGACAGCGAAGACTATGCCAAGTTGAAAGCGGCGATTCTTACCCGGCTGGGTGTTACGGTGACAGCCCGTGCCAGGGGAGTTCGTGACTGGAGATACAGTTGGGAGTCTGCAGTCAGCAGGCCTGATTATGGAGTTGAAAAGGTGATAGTGGACCGCTACACCCAAGCACGTCCTCCTGAGGTACAGCCGTCTGAGAGGTCGTCACTTCGGAGTTCCCGGACGCTGAACTCTCGCGGTAAGAGCGTTCCAGCTGTTGGGGACATGGGGTATGCTGATAAGCGGGTTCAGGCCCGAGGGGACATGTGGGTGGGAGAGTGTGATGGACAGTGTTGGAGCTGGCGTGAAATTGCAGCCAACTGTCCAATAGAGGGGGAGCCTATGTGTTGTGATGATGGCAGATCCCTCTCTCTCTGCGCAGAACCTGTGTGTGTGTCCACCTCAGCCGAAGAGACTGGACCACAGGGGTCCCCGGTGGTTGTAAGTGACTGCCCAGCACAGGCCCTCTTGGACTCAGAGAGTCCAGTGACTTCCGTATGTGACAGCCTGAGTGATAGGGACTTCATCCCTGATAAGCACCTGAGTGTGGTGTACATCCATGAAGACACCAAAGTCTACCCAGAGACTGCCGTGGACTTGGTCCCCAAACTCGGGGAGGTTTCATATGAAGTGGGGGTAGTGAAGACCCTGGTGCACCCCGTTATATGGGGTAATGACTTTCCCCGGTCTAAGGATCTCTGGGGGAAAAATGTTTCTGATGGACAGTGTGATGAAGCTCCTACTGAGGGTGCGCAGTCCCGAGGGGCGGAACACAATGCTAGTGGGCCGTTAAACTTATGTGATAATGATGATGACCATGATAATATTGATAATGATAATGATCATGATGATGATGACCATGATGAGGATGCTGATATTGATAATGATGATAATGCTAATCATAATAGTGATGATACTGATGATGACCGTGATAAAGATGACATTTCTTTGCAGGTGATGTTGGGAGACGAGGATGGTGGTTCTCGGGAACCGAGTGTCCCTGACCTGCCTGGCTCCTGTGACAATTTTGGGAGTGAGCCGGTGCGAGACCCCACTCTTAAAACGGCACAGGAGAATGTAATTGTTCTGAATGAGGTTCCCCAAGAGCTGGCTCTGAGGAAAGGTTTCCTCATGCTGCCATGAACAATAACCTATTGTATAGGGACACTGAAGTCCAGGGAGAGGTCGTGAGTCAGCTCCTGGTACCTGAGCTATATGGAAGTATAGTGCTGGGGTTATCACATAGTCACATACTTGAGGGACCACCTGAGGGAAACCAGGGACCAGATGGTGAAGTTAATGTTGTGGATGACATGTTAACTAAGGTTCCCGATCAAGATGTGAATGAAAATGAATTGTATAACCCTGACAGTGAGCCGGATGTGAATGAGAATGAATTGTATAACCCTGACAGTGAGCAGGATGTGAATGAGAATAAATTGTATAACCCTGAAAGTGAGCCAGATGTGGCTGAGAAAAGGGGGTCAGACAGGGATAGTGGTGGTGATAGTGAGTCATCTGATGACAATAAAGCAACCAGTGCAAGTGAGGAAGGCATGGTAGCAGAGGAGATTGAGAGTCCTGAGAGGAAGGCTGAGGCTGACCTTGCAGTCGGACGGAGGATGGCATCTGAAGATGTTGTACAGTTGGTCGGTTCCCTGGCGAAGACTAAGGTGAAAGACAGGACTCTGAAACTGAACACAGCACAAGTGGATGCTGTTGAAAATGAGAAGTTATCAATGTATGGTGTGGATCTGCATCAGGCCAAGGACTCTGAAGGTGATGCTGCAGAGGTGGAAAAAGCCATGGAAGTGGTGGTCACCAAGCCAGATGCCTCATCAGAAGCTGAGGTTTCAAGTGAAGCTGTGAGGAGCAAGACTGAAGATATGGGGACTGACTCTGTCCAGGAATCTGTTTCTGCCGAAGACAGCGGCGTGGACGGGTTACGGTCCGGATCAGTAGCTGGCATTGGTGAGCTCAAGCGCACTTTCAGGGAGGCTACATCGGAGCCACGTCCCAACAAATGGGAAAAACGATGTGTCACTCCGTTGCCACTGCAGACACACGGGAGCCCAGATGGGATGCAGAACGTGGCTGAAGAGGTAAAGAAGACTGATGGTAGGGCTTCTGAGCATGTCCTACCAGAAGAGCCTGAAGAAAGGGCCGAAGACGTAAAGGACGTCCAACAACTACAGGAGAAGATGCGTAGCCATGAGGATCTCCTGGAGAAAGAAGTAAGAGCTCTGAGTCTTATGCAAAGTGAGCCTGTACCAGAAGAGGATAAATTATGTGTACCGACCAAGAAAAACGATCAGCTCCTCTACAGTGCCAATCGTTTGAACAGTGTGGCTCGGAATGGTCAGAGACCATGACAGAGGCGCTTGGGTTCTGTGAGGTAGAATTTATGAATCAACTGATATTTAAGAAAGTAGATGTGCTAAAGAAAGTTCAGGGGGAATTAGAGAAAACCCCTATACCTCCTGTGACAGTTGGTGACACAGGGTCAGTGCCCCAAAGGCAGGAGGTACGAAAGTTTCTGAGGAAGAATCAGCAGAGCTGTTCTGACGTGCCTGGTCGTACTTATCTGGTGAGCCACTATACCGAGACTGAGGCTGGCACTAAGGTCAAGATGAAGCAGTGCAGGATACCCGAGGCCCGCAGAGAGTATAGGCCTGGGAGGGTACAGGGTAGTGCGGATGCTTCAGATGAAGAGAAAACTGATGTTGGCTATGACAGTGGTGAGGATGAAGCTGATGAGGGCCATGACTGGTCCAGAGTTCACTGTCTCTGTTGGATTGTTGACCAGCCCTCCGGTCTGGATGACCAGCCCTCCGGTCTGGAGAAGAGGGAGGGGATATGTGAGACAGTGAAGGAATATGTGGTGAATGAGGTGTATATTTCACCTAAGTACCTTGCTGACTGGTATGAGCGAAATGTGTGGCTTTGTAAACCTGGTGGTAAAGAAAGGTCACTACACCTGCCATTCAGTACACGCTTGCAGCTCAGACCTGAATCCACTCAGGTGTTGATTAGGAAGCCAGAAGTAGGTGTCTGCAAACACAATCTGAGAGCTCATTCAGTCTGGACAAGGGGTCTAGGCACAGAAGGTGTCTCCAAGAGTGTGGGAGCTGTCTTTAGCCCGGACACAGGGAGGTGTCCTGGCACAAGGAAGCAGTCTCTAAGAGTGTGAGCTATCTCAGTCTGGGTGCAGGAAGTACCCCGGACACAGGAGTAGTCACAGTGAGAATCCGTGCGAATAGCGACTGAATAGGAGGTGACCTCTCTCAAGTCTGGACATTGGAGTTGCCTTCGGACATAAAGAGGAGTGTCTGTGAAACTCCATACTGGTAACATATGTGATATGTGTTGTTTTGGGCACAGACTGGTAGAGTCTGGGTCCCGGATAGAGAGGGCCATCTATCTAAGTGTAATTTAGTGGCTAGACAAGCCCAGGTTTTCTGTTTATGATTTGTTTTTATCTGTGTGCTGTGGACTTTAATAAAACTGGTTGCGGCCAGTTTTCACCAAACTGCTGTCTGAATGAACTGTTTCCGTGCCATTCTGTCTACCCAGACAGCGATCCTAGAGCTAAACCCCCCGGAAAGGCTACACTATATATACCTGGTATTTGGTGATACAGTACCCCTTTTTTCAGCTTTTTTTTATATTCTTGTCTTATCCATACAGAGCCTGAGAGTGTCTTTATCTCACTCCTGAAATATATACGGAGATTTACATTATTTTCAATATACTATATATACCCCCTTTTTCAGCTTTTTATATTCTTGTCTAATCCATACTGAGTTTGAGAGCGTCTTTGTCTGACTCCTGAAATATATACAGAGATTTACAATATTTTCACTAAACTATATACACCTGGTATCTGGTGATACAGTACCCTTTTTCAGCTTTTTATATTCATGTCTAATCCATACTGAGCTTGAGAGCGTCTTTATCTCACTCCTGAAATATATACGGAGATTTACAATATTTTCACTATACTATATATATCTGGTATCTTGTGATACAGTGCCCCTTTTTCAACTTTTTATATTCTTGTCTAATCCATACTGAGCCTGAGAGTGTCTGTGTCTGACTCCTGAAATATATACAGAGATTTACAATATTTTCAGTAAACTATATACACCTGGTACCTGGTGATACAGTACCCCTTTTTCTGCTTTTTATATTCTGGTCTAATGTATACTGAGCCTGTGAGCGTCTGTCTATTACTCCGGAAATATATACGGAGATTTACAATAACCCCTAGACCGTAAACAGCTGTACGCTTGTGATACAGTACCCTTTTTGGCAGAAAGTCCTCCTCCACCCACCACTATAAGTGCATCATTGACACCTGGAACATTGGCCCACATGTATGATTATATCTTGTGGATCTGCTTTTTATATTATGGTCTAATCCATACTGAGCCTGAGAGCGTCTGTGTCTGACTCCTGAAATATATACGGAGATTTACAATATTTTCACTATACTATATATACCTGGTATTTGGTGATACAGTACCCCTTTTTCAGCTTTTTTTATATTCTTGTCTTATCCATATTGAGCCTGAGAGCGTCTGTGTCTGACTCCTGAAATATATAAAGAGATTTACAATATTTTCACTATACTATATATACCTGGTATTTGGTGATACAGTACCCCTTGTTTCAGCTTTTTTTATATTCTTGTCTTATCCATACAGAGCCTGAGAGCGTCTTTATCTCACTCCTGAATATATACGGAGATTTACATTATTTTCAATATACTATATATACCTGGTATCTGGTGATACAGTACCCTTTTTTAGCTTTTTATATTCTTGTCTAATCCATACTGAGTCTGTAAGCGTCTGTCTGTTACTCCGGAAATATATATGGAGATTTACAATTACTCCTAGACTGTTTACAGTTGTATGCTACTGTCATGGGTGCATCGCCACAAAGATCGTCGCGATTGCACATTCTGACTTCTCACAGCTGAGTTGCTGGTTTTTTGTTTTTTGGTAATGAGAGAGTTAATTTTACCTAGCTCTTTGCTAAGGCTAGGTGCAGCCTCGCCCGGCTGCTTTTGATTATGTTCTAATTAGTTTCCTTTATATTCCTGCCAGTCTGGGTGTTAGACGCCGGTGAAAGCATTCATGTAGTCTAGCAGACTGGATCGGTTCTGAGAATACTTAAGCTAAGAGCTCCTTAGTTGTTTTTACTCTTACAGCTTATAGTTTTTCTCTGAGACCTTAGGTGTTCCTACTGTGTGTGAGTGTTGTATGTAAGACTTTATTTACTTTATTTCTTGTCTTTCTTGTATGTCTTTCTGTTCATTAACCGTTACCTGTTCATTCCCTTTGGTGGTATTCAGGGTCCTTCTTAGGACTAGAATACAGTTGGCAGGGATTGATAGGAGACAGGGTTTACGCTGGTGGCCTGGACCTCTGTACCTTTAACAGTACCTCCAGGTTGAGGGATTAGTTAGGACCCCAGTTTAGGGTCAGCTTAGACCCCGGTCACCCTCTAGCCGGAGACAGCGTATAACAGATTCCGTTTTGACCCACTGGACATTCTGTCAGGTAAATCTATGTTATCATACATCTATGCGCATGTTATATAGGATGTTGCCCTTTTGATATAGATTACTGACATCACATATATATATCTGCTATACAGCGTGACAGCTTTTGATACAGTACCCTTTTTGGCAGAAAGTCCTCCTCCACCCACCACTGTAAGTGCATCATTGACACCTGGAACATTGGCCCTCATGTGTGACTATTTCTTGCGGATCTGCTTATTATATTCTGGTCTAATCCATACAGGGCCTGAGAGCGTCTGTGTCTGACTCCTGAAATATATATGGAGATTTACAATATTTTCACTATACTATATATACCTGGTATCTGGTGATACAGTACCCTTTTTCAGCTTTTTATATACTTGTCTAATCCATAATGAGCCTGAGAGCGTCCGTGTCTGACTTCTGAAATATATACGAAGATTTACAATATTTTCACTATACAATATATACCTGGTATCTGGTGATACAGTACCCTTTTTCAGCTTGTTATATTCTTGTCTAATCCATACTGAGCTTGAGAGCGCCTGTGTCTGACTCCTGAAATATATATGGAGATTTACAATATTTTCACTATACTATATATACCTGGTATCTGGTGATACAGTACCCCTTTTTCAGCTTTTTATATTCTTGTCTAATTCATACTGAGCCTGAGAGCGTATGTTTCTGACTCTTGAAATATATATGGAGATTTACAATATTTTCACTATACTATATATACCTGGTATCTGGTGATACAGTACCCTGTTATGATTTGGTAGCTGAGGAGAGCAGGCAAAAAGGCAATACACCAGAGAGGTTGGAATCTATTGGATTGCAGTACCCTGACTAACCACCACAACTTACGGCAGCCGTGGAGCGTACCTACGTTGGTCCTAGATGCCTCGTCACAGCCTGAGAAGCTAACTACACCTAAAGACAGAAAGAGGAAAACTATCTGCCCCGGAGCAGATCCCCAAAGAACATAGGAAGCCCCCAAACATGTAATGGCGGTTAGACAAGAGGAAATACAGACAAAGACAGAAAATAGTATGAGCAAACGTTGGGGCCCAAACTTCCTAGATAGAAAAGGATAGGAAGGACACTTACTGCAATCCCAAAAAACCCTAAAAAGTACCAACTCTACTAATTACAAAAACACCTGAGATCACACGACCTCTACCACCTAAATTAGTTCTCTGGTGTAACAAAACTAAACAGCAGCCACTGAAAAAACTGGAAAAGGCAAATGAACAAATAACAGTGGCTGAACTAAACTGAGAGGAGCACAAGCCTCCGGAGGGAACCCGGCAGACCCCCACAGAAGTGCAGGACAAAATGCAAAAAGCAAGCACAAAAAACTAAAAGAAGAAAATGTCTTATCTGTTAGCAGAAGATGCAGGCACGACACAGCAGGCTTCAAAGTGAACCAGGAATGAAAGATGAGACCAGAACAATTGATCATCGGCAACCTGATGGGAGGGAACCTCCCTTATATAAGACCAGTCAGTAACACCTGATCGCCAATCTTCACAATCTTCATTGAATGGTTCAGTACTGTTTGTAACCACCAGAGGGAGCTTCTGCTCAGAATTCATTTCTAGCACATTCACAACAGTACCCTTTTTCAGCTTTTTATATACTTGTCTAATCCATAATGAGCCTGAGAGCGTCTGTGTCTGACTTCTGAAATATATACGGAGATTTACAATATTTTCACTATACAATATATACCTGATATCTGGTGATACAGTACCCTTTTTCAGCTTTTTATATACTTGTCTAATCCATAATGAGCCTGAGAGCGTCTGTGTCTGACTTCTGAAATATATACGGAGATTTACAATATTTTCACTATACAATATATACCTGATATCTGGTGATACAGTACCCTTTTTCAGTTTTTTATATACTTGTCTAATCCATAATGAGCCTGAGAGCGTCTGTGTCTGACTTCTGAAATATATACGGAGATTTACAAAATTTTTCACTATACAATATATACCTGGTATCTGGTGATACAGTACCCTTTTTCAGCTTTTTATATTCTTGTCTAATCCATACTGAGCTTGAGAGCGTCTGTGTCTGACTCCTGAAATATATATGGAGATTTACAATATTTTCACTATACTATATATGCCTGGTATCTGGTGATACGGTACCCCTTTTTCAGCTTTTTATATTCTTGTCTAATCCATACTGAGCCTGAGAGCGTATGTGTCTGACTCTTGAAATATATATGGAGATTTACAATATTTTCACTATACTATATATATCTGGTATCTGGTGATACAGTACCCTTTTTCAGCATTTTATATACTTGTCTAATCCATAATGAGCCTGAGAGCGTCTGTGTCTGACTTCTGAAATATATACGGAGATTTACAATATTTTCACTATACAATATATACCTGATATCTGGTGATACAGTACCCTTTTTCAGCTTTTTATATTCTGGTCTAATCTATACTGAGCTTGTGAGCATCTGTCTGTTACTCCGGAAAAATATACGGAGATTTACAATTACCCCTAGACTGTATACAGCTGTACGCTTGTGATACAGTACCCTTTTTGGCAGAAAGTCCTCCTCCACCCACCACTATAAGTGTATCATTGACACCTGGAACATTGGCCCACATGTATGATTATACCTTATATACAGAGATTTACAATATTTTCACTATACTATATACACCTGGTATCTGGTGATACATTACCCCTTTTTCAGCTTTTTATATTCTTGTCTTATCCATACAGAGCCTGAGGTCGTCTTTATCTCACTCCTGAAATATATACGGAGATTTACAATATTTTCAATATACTATGTATACCTGGTATCTGGTGATACAGTACCCCTTTTTCAGCTTTTCATATGCTTGTCTAATCCATGCTGAGCCAGAGAGAGTCTATGTCTGACTCCTGAAATATATACGGAGATTTACAATATTTTCACTATACTATATATACCTGGTATCTGGTGATACAGTACCCCTTTTTCAGCTTTTTATATTGTTATCTAATCCATGCTGAGCCTGAGAGCGTCTGTGTCTGACTCATGAAATATATACTGAGATTTACAATATTTTCACTACACTATATATATGTGGTATCTGGTGATGCAGTACCCCTTTTTCAGCTTTTTATATTCTTGTCTAATCCATACTGAGCCTGAGAGCGTCTGTGTCTGACTCCTGAAATATATACTGAGATTTACAATATTTTCACTATACTATATATGCCTGGTATCTGGTGATACAGTACCCCTTTTTCAGCTTTTTATATTCTTGTCTAATCCATACTGTGAGCCTGTGAGCATCTGTGTCTGACTCCTGAAATATATACGGAGATTTACAATTATCCCTAGACTGCATACAGCTGTACGCTTCTGACACAGTACCATATATCTGCTGGTATTTTGGGTACATTTTCCCAAACATGAGGAAGTATGGTGGAAGAGGCCGCGGACGTGGGTGTGAGGGGCCAGCTGGTACTGATGGTGGTGGTGGTGCATCTGCTGGAAGTGCGAAAAGCACAAGAGCACCTAAGGCAGGAGGTGTTGAACCGGCGTCATCGTCTGGCTCAAGAAGGCCTGGAAGGCTCCCTTTTCTGGGAGTAGGTAAACCGCTTTTAAAGCCGGAGCATCAGGAACAGGTTTTGGCTTACATTGCCGAAACAGACTCCAGCTCTATCGCTTCCTCTTCTGAAGTTTAAAAAAATGCAAGCACTGAGTCATCAGTGCAGGCTCCTGGTCAGGAACAACACCTTTCCTTGTGTCCTTCACCCCCACCAAAAGTGAAGGATGTGGCAGGCCACACTTCAGATTACTCCATGGAGCTCTTTTCACATACCATGCCTGGGTTATCAAGTCAAATCCTGAATTCCCCAGTCCAACATGAATCTGACATGGAGTGCACTGATGCACAGCCACTGCTAGATGATTCTGCTGGTACATTCACCCAGAGCACTACATTGCCCTCGCTGTCCACTGAGCCAGAATCTGTCCCTGATGAAACTCAGGTTCCCCTTCCCACATACTATACCACCTTACACGGTGTCACAGAGGAAGGTGCAGATGAAATTGAAGAGGAGGTGATGGATGACCCAGTTGTTGACCCGGATTGGCATCCATTGGGTGAGGAGGGTGCCGCTGGCAATAGCTCAGAAGAGGAGAAGGATCCGCAGCAGGCATAGACAATGCAGCAGCGGTTATCTGGCAAGCCCGTAGCAGTCCAAAAACGTGTTAAAAAACAAAAAGAGTTGCAGGACAGCTTGGCCAGATGGTCAAATTAGCACAGCGTGCAAGCCCTGAAAATTTATACCATAGTAGGAATAGTGCAGTGTGGCACTTTTTTGACCAAAATCCTATTGATGAGGCAAAGGTTATCTGTAAGAAGTGCGGAAGGACCTTTAGCCGAGGAAACATTTCCGAAATTTGAATACCAGTTGCATGCTTAGACATTTAATGAACATGCAAATGCAAGCGTGGACGCACTACAAAACCTCAGGTAGCACATGTGCACCTGCTCCGACTGCCAGCAACACTCCATCGCTTCCCCCATTGTAAGCCCACCGGTTAGCACACCACCAGCAAGAAATGTTGAGGTGTCGTCGCAAGGCCAAAGCAGTCAGGGAATCACAATGTTTTTGCAACGAAAGACTGAATCTAGGCCATCACCACCACCACCACCATCACCAACCCCCTCTCAGTCCGTCATGTCCACCCCTAGTTCACCCATATGCAGCTCTCAAGTTCAGCTCACCCTAGCAGACACTCTGAGTAGAACAAGAAAGTACTCATCCGCGTACACTGGCTTTGAACGCCTACATTGCCAAACTGATCTTATTAGAGATGAGGCCCTTCCGTTTGGTTGAAAGCGCAGCGTTCCGAGAGCTCATGGCCTACGCTGTCTTACGCTATGACCCAGTCGGCACTTCTTTTCTAGAAAAGCCATCCCTGCCCTCCACCTGCATGTGAAAGACCGCATTGTCCATGCACTCAAACAATCAGTGAGTGGAAAGGTGCGCCTCACAACAGATGCATGGGCCAGTAGGCATGGCTAGGGCCGTTAGGTGTCCATCACTGCACACTGGTTAATGTGGTGGATGCAGGGTCCACAGGGGACAGCAGCGGTGGGACAGTGCTGCCTAGCCCATGGTATAGGCAACAGGCAACAGTAGGCTGTAGGCATTCGACCCTCCTCCTCCTCCAGAAGCGAAAGCTCGTCGACAGAGTGCAGTCGCACGAGCACTCCATCTGCAGCTGCCAGTGTTGCACACGAGGTGTCCCACTATCGAACAGCTAGTGGTAAGCGTCAGCAGGCTGTTTTAAAGATGATGTCTTTGGGCGACAACAGACACACCGCGGAGGTACTGGTCGACTGCTTGCAGCGAGAAACTGAGTCATGGCTGGGCAGTCTACATCTTGCGCCAGGCAAGGTAGTCAGTGATAACGGCCGTAATTTTGTGGCAGCCATAGCCCTGGCAAAACTCAGACACATTCCTTGCCTGGCTCACACCTTGAACCTTGTGGTGCAGTGCTTCCTTAATAATTATCCGGAGTTAACAGCGCTGCTCCATAAGGTGCGAAGACTGTGCTCGCACATCCTTCGCTCGCCCGTAGACTCCAGTCATGTGCAGAGGCTGCAGTGATCACTCCACCTCCCCAAGCACCGCCTAATCATAGACGTTGCAACAAGGTGGAACTCCACCATGCACATGGTTGAGAGACTGTGAGAAAAGAGGCAGGCTGTAATGCATTTGTGGGAGGATACACGGGCAGGCAGTTTGAGGGCAGACATGGAGTTGTCGGGTGTGCAGTGGTCAAAGCTGAAAGACCTCTGTAAAATCCTTCAGTGTTTTGAGGAATGCACACGGCTCTTAAGCGCAGACGACGCCATCATAAGCATGAGCATCCCACTTATGTGTCTGCTCATGCAAACTTTGGCGCACATTAAGGATCAGGAATCTGCAGCGGAGGAGGAAGAGGAGGAGGAGGTAAGCCTTGATGACAGTCAGGCATTGTCTGCTCAGGGAACTATCCTGGACGAGGTGGAGGAAGAAGAGGAAGAGGAGGAGGAGGATGAGGAGGATGATTATTTTGGGGAGGAGGATGCTTCTCAGTGGGCAAGAGAAAATGTTGGGTTGCCAAGGTCAGGTACAGGGTTTGTGCATGACTGGAGGGATGTGGATTTGGCAGAAAGTGCTCCTCCACCCACCACTGTCAGTGCATCATTGACACCTGGAACATTGGCCCACATGTGTGATTTTTTCTTGCGGATCCTAAAAAGGGACCCCCCATTGCCAAAATTATGAAGGATGACGACTACTGGTTGGCCAGCATCCTTGATCCACGCTATAAAGGCAAATTACAGAACATCATGCCACAAGAGAACCTAGAGCTAATGTAGGTGAACAAACAAGCAACTCTGGTAAACCGTTTGTTAGAGACATTCCCAGCACACAGCAGCGGTGCAGGTTCTACCACGAGCCGTACTGGGCCAAACGGAAGAGGTGTTCGTGGTGCACACAACTGAAGTGGCGTTGGAGACAGGAAAATTGCGACGCTGAGGAGTCCAGAGTAGAGCAGTGCCCAGGGAGGAGAGGTATTTCATTTTGTTTAATGTTTGGCGCAATATATGGGGAGCATTATACACTGGAGAATTATATATGGGGCCCATCACACACTTGAGCATCATAGATAGGGCCCATTACACACTGGAGCATTATAAATGGGGCCCATTATATATGGAGCAGTATATTGGCCCATAAGACACTGGAGCATCATCCATGGGGCCCATCATATACTGGAGCATTCTAAATGGGCCACATCAGACACTGGAGCAGCATATACGGGGCCCATTATACACTGGAGCATTATAAATGGGGCCCATTATATATGGAGCATTATATTGGCCCATAAGACACTGGAGCATCATCCATGGGCACATCATATACTGGAGCTTTCTAAATGGGGGACATCAGACACTGGAGCAGCATATATGGGGCCCATTATATATGGAGCATTATATTGGCCCATAAGACACTGGAGCATCATCCATGGGACCCATCATATACTGGAGCATTCTACTTGGGGGACATCACACACTGGAGCAGCATATACAGGGCCCATTATACACTGGAGCATTATAAATGGGGCCCATTATATATGGAGCAGTATATTGGCCCATAAGACACTGGAGCATCATCCATGGGGCCCATCATATACTGGAGCATTCTAAATGGGCCACATCAGACACTGGAGCAGCATATATGGGGCCCATTATACACTGGAGCATTATAAATGGGGCACATTATATATGGAGCATTATATTGGCCCATAATACACTGGAGCATCATCCATGGGGCCCATCATGTACTGGAGCATCATATGGGGCCCATTATATATGGATCATTATATTGGCACATCATACACTGGAGCATCATCCATGGGGCCCATCATATACTGGAGCATCATATGGGGTTCATTATTTATGGGGCATCATATAGGGTATGGAGCATCATATGGAGCACATATGGGGCCTATTCTGTATTGAGCATTATATGGAGCCCATCCCATTCTGTATGGAGCAATATATGGGGCCCATCATATACTGTATGGAGCTTTATATGCGACTCATTATACTGTATGGAGCAATATGTGGGGCTAATTCTACTCTATGGGGACCGTCCTATACTGTATGGCACATTATATGGGGACCATCATATACTGGAGCATTATGTGGAGCTCATCATATACTGTATGAAACATTATATGTGACCAATTATGTATGGAGCAATATATGGGGCTCATTATTCTGTATGGCGCACTATGTGATGGCCATAATACTGTATGGAGGAATATACTGTCCGGTTTTTAAGCTATTGTAGATTTTAAAATAGATATCAGTCATGTAATGTAAGAAGTGAAGTATTTGTCATTGTACTATACCTATATTTCTGTGCCATATCGGAGCATCATGAATTGTGGTATGTGTTAAAGGGGCCCACTGACACTCTTTGGCCAGGGGCACACGAAAACCTGGAGCCAGCCCTACCCCCACACACAACTTTAGCCAAATAACCCCCAGTTTTCAATGCGTAACTATTATTATAAAGTAAATTAAGGTTGCCAAACTTAAGGAATAAGAATTGATGTCGTTGTCATTGAAATGGGCACTGTAGGTGTGTTTACTGTCCTCCACTCCCTGCCGACTTTGCTTCCCCATTGACTTGCATTGTGTTTCGTGTTTCAGTCGGACCACCGACTTTTCCCGATAGTCGGCCGATTTAGTTCGATGTGACTTTTGAGAAAGTCGGGTTTCATGAAACCCGACTCGACCCTAAAAAAGGCAAAGTCGCTCATCTCTAGCTCTCATTTCTCGTCACTACTGGTGGCCTACTCTTCGCCAGGACGTGGTTGATTTCGTTGCCTCTTGTCCTTCCTGTGCAAAAAACAAAGTACCACGGCGGCCTCCATCTGGCTTGTTGCTTCCTTTGCCAGTCCCTGCGGTGCCCTGGGAACACATCGCCATGGATTTCATCACCCACCTGCCCCGTTCGTCCGGTTGTACTGTGATCCTGGTGTTGGTGGACCGCTTCTCCAAGGTGGCACATTTTATCCCTCTGACCGGACTTCCCTCAGCTCCTGAGCTAGCCAAAGTCTTCATCCACCAAATCTTCAGACTCCATGGACTACCTCTATGCATAGTGTCTGACCGAGGAGTTCAATTTACTTCCAAGTTCTGGCGGGCACTTTGCAAGCTCATGAATGTATCACTAGATTTCTCCTCCGCTTACCATCCACAGTCTAACGGGCAGGTGGAGCGAACTAACCAGGCGTTAACTGGGTATCTGCGTCACTTTTCCAACGCCCACCAAAACGACTGGGTTGTCCTACTTCCCTGGGCTGAGTTCGCCTACAACAACCATACTAGTGAATCCTCAACCAAGTCTCCGTTTTTTAATGTGTTTGGCCGTCATCCTGGTGTTCCGCTTCCTGTAGTCCCTGCTTCAGAGGTACCCGCGGCCAACTCCTTGTCCTCGGAGTTTTCCAAGATCTGGGCCGAGACCAGCATGGCACTTATAAAAGCCAGTGATCGGATGAAGAATCACGCCGACAAGAGGAGACTGGATCCTCCACCGTATCATACCGGGGATAGAGTCTGGCTCTCATCCAAGTATATCTGACTAAAGATGCCGTCATGTAAGTTGGGCCCGCGGTACATCGGCCCCTTTGAAGTCCTAGGATGTGTCAATGACGTTGCCTACAAGTTGAGGTTGCCTGCTTCGCTCCGAATTCCGAATACCATCCATGTCTGTCTCCTGAAACCTGTTGTGCTGAATCGGTTTCATTCCACACCCGACTCTGTTTCCCAACCGGTTGGTACCGACAATATCTTCGAGGTAAGAGATATTCTTGCCATGAAGAGGGTCAGAGGGAAGACCTTTTTCCTTATTGACTGGAGGGGCTTTGGGCCTTAGGAGAGATCCTGGGAACCCCGGGAGAATATCAATGCTCCCAGCATTCTCAGATTTTTTGCCAATCTCAGGAGGGGGCGGCTTAAGGGAGGGGGTACTCTTACGGCCGCTGCAGCACGCCTGCATACTCACCTCTACGTTACAGCGCCGCAGCCTTCCTCCGGCCGACAGCCGCGCCGTCCTGCTCCTCTCTCTCTGGTCCGTGGCCGGCGGCGTCACTGCACGCTATGCGGCCGCGTTTCCCTCTACCTCTTTGAGCTCCGGCAGTGCCCTGACCCGGAAGCACCGCCGGACCAATGGGAGGCTACCATGGTGTATATCAGGCCGCCCTCCTGTAATAGAGGCGCCTGATCTTTGTGTCTTTACAGCACGTTAGGCCTGTGCTTGTTATTTCCCTGTGGTTTACCCTTCCCCTGCTTGTGTCCCTGCAGATCCTGCTGTCCCGTGGTCCTGTCTCCGTTCCCTGCACCGTCCTGTCACTCCGTACTCCCCCCGCCTGCAGTCCTACTATGGTCCTGTCTCCTGCTGTCCCATGGTCCTGTCTCCGTGCCCTGCTCCGTCCTGTTGCTCCGTACCTCCCCCGCCTGCAGTCCTACTCCGGTCCTGTCTCCTGCCGTCCCGTGGCCCTGTCTCCATCCCGTTGTTCCGCGGTCCTTGCCTTCAGTCCTATTCCAGGCCCTTTCCTTTTTGCTCCGCCTTGGTGCTCCGTACCCTGTCTGTCCCGTAGAGGGGGCTCCCTGCTTCCCTAGAGAGCCGCCCCTCTTGGTCACCGGCTATCGTGGTACCCGAACTTCTGGGCCTGCTCCTAACGATCCCTGTACAGGGGTCGGCTTCACCTGGTCGCTCGCCCGGAGGCCCCTCGGTGCCACGATCCAGAGGGTCCACTCCTGGAGGCTTGCCTCACTGAGCTTGGGTGCTAACAGAGGTGTCCAGTTTTGATGTGTATCCAATGCACCGTGTAGACAAACTCATTGAGCGACTGGCGCCTGAAGGTACATCACAACCCTCGACTTGACGAAGGGGTACTGGCAGATCTCCCCATGTCCCAGAGCGCCAAGGAGAAGACGACCTTCTCGACGCCGGATGGTCGTTTCCAGAACACCAGAATGCCTTACAGACGGCATGGGTCCCGAGCTACCTTCCAGAGGGCGATGGCTCGAATCTTGGATCCACATAAGAAATATGCTGCAGCCTGCCTTGATGACATTGTTGTCTTCAGCCCCGAGTGGAGTACTCATCTGCCAAAGGTACAGGTAATTCTTGATGCATTGAGAAAAGCTGGGTTCACAGCAAATCCAAAAAAGTGTTCCATAGGGAAGGAAGAGGCCATGTACTTAGGCTACATTGTCAGGAGAGGTGAAATCAAGCCTGTTAAATAAGATCGAGGTAATTCAGAAGTGGCCACAACCACTCTCCAAGAAGCAAGTAACGGCATTTCTCAGAATTGTGGGGTATTATCAGTGATTTATCCCAAATTTCGCCATAATTGCCACACCGTTAATGGATCTTCTTATGGGCACAAAGTCGGCGATGGTGAAATGGACTCCTGACACAGAGATGGTATTTTAAGAACTTAAGCAGGCTCTGTGCAAGCATCCAAACTTTAGCAAATAATTTGTGGTCCAGACGGATGCTTCAGAAGTTGGGTTAGGAGCCGTGCTGTCTCAGGAAATAAATGGAGAAAAGCATCCCATCCGCTATCTGAGCTAGAAACTCTCTTTTTGCAAGAAGAACTACGCAATTGTTGAGGAGTGCTTAGCCATAAAGTGGGCCGTGGACACACTGAAGTATTATGTTCTAGGCCATAGGTTTAAGCTTGTGTCAGACAATGCCCCTCTGAGATGGTTAAGAGAGAAGAAGGATAAGAACGCCCGGGTGACTAGGTGGCTATTAGCCCTTCAAAACTTCAGTTTCCACATAGAGCATAAGCCAGGGAAGTTACATGGTAACGAGGATGCTCTCTCCCGAATCCCGATTGGTGTCTGAAGTTGCTAAATCCCCCAGCTTTGGGCAGAGGGGGGGAATATGTGACAGGGTCACTGGCACAGTGTATGAGGGAAGATATGCGTAACTGTGCATAATGACTTCAGTGATGTGAAACCTGGATATTTTTCCTCCAGCACACTAAGTGTTGAAAGGGTAAAATTAAAGTTGCATACAAGGGCTGGTTTTATGTGGGCACTCATAGAGTGGGTGGGAGGGTGTTCACCATATCTCCACCTGCAATACCGACACCAGCATGTGTACTGACAGGACTTTAGATGATGCCACGATCAGGTGATCATCACATGGTCTGCCTTAAATAGCCTGTCTTGAGAGTCAAGGGGTGTTGTGTCTTGGGAGAGTGTAACGGGTCTGGGAGGCGGAACCTCTGAACTACTATACAAAGGGGCGGACCTTGTAAGGGAGCGGGTGGTGACCAGGGTGGACGGGCAGGTAGTCACAGCAGATAACCGGGGTAGTCTCTGGATGAATGGGCAGGAAGTCGCAGCAAGTGACCGAGGCAGTCTCTGGATGAGCGGGCAGAAGGTCACGGCAAGTGACCGGGGCAGTCTCTGGATGAGTGGGCAGAAGGTCACGGCAAGTGACCGGGGCAGTCTCTGGATGAGTGGGCAGGAGGTCACTGCAAGTGACCGGGGCAGTCTCTGGATGAGTGGGCAGGTCACGGCAAGTGACCGGGGCAGTCTCTGGAAGAAGGTAGATACGACCTGTGATGGCTGAGCCTCCCGGTAGGCTAGCAGGAAGATAGAAGATGAGCGCTCCCAGGTGAGCGAGAGTCACTGGAATAGCAGAAGATCACAACCCGTGACGGCAGAGCCTCCAGGTAGGTTAACAGGCAGGTAACAGAGGAGCGCTCCCAGGTGAGCGGGCGAGAGTCACTGGAATAGCAGAAGATCACGGTACGTGACGGCAGAGCCTCCAGGTAGGCTAGCAGGCAGGTAACAGATGAGCGCTCCCAGGTGTGCTAGCAGGCAGGTAACAGATGAGCGCTCCCAGGTGAGCGGGCGAGAGCCACAGGAATAGCGGAAGATCACGGTACGTGACGGTAGAGCCTCCAGGTAGGCTAGCAGGCAGGTAACAGACAGCAACCTGGCAGGAATCAGACAGGTATCTGGCAAGGACCCTGAGGACTGAAGCAGAGTAGTGAACAGTGCAACAACATTGCTCGGGCACCTCCATTTTGGAGGAGGGGCCTTATATAAGGTGAAGTCCTCCGGCCATTGGCCGGGGACTCTTTAGGACGACACGCGCGGGCCCTTTAAGAGGGAGGGCAGCGCACGCGCGCGTGCCCTAAGCACAGTGGCAGGAAAGGAGCGCGCGCCGCCAGCAGAGCGGGAGGAGGACGCCGGACCTGGAGCAGAGAGGTGAGGGGAACAGCGTCCCTGCCTGGCAGAGGGCAGGGACGCCGACGCCGGCGCTACAGTACCCCCCCTTTAGGCCCCCCCTTTTTTAGGCCAGAGAGAAATTTAGCTAGGATGAGAGGGGCATGGATGTTCTCCCAAGGCTCCCAGGTTCTCTCCTCAGGACCAAACCCCTTCCAATCCACCAAAAAATAGGTCTTCCTTCTTACCCTTTTGGTGGCCAAAATGTTCTCTACCTCAAATTCGTTTTCAGCTGAAACCGGAGCAGGAGGCGTACCTGTAGACTTGGAAAAAGAGTTAAGTACCACCGGTTTGAGGAGAGATACATGGAAGGAGTTAGGGATCCGCAAGTTGGCCGGAAGTTTCAATTTATAGGCCACTGGGTTGATCTGACTGATGACCTCCAAAGGACCGATGAATCGAGGCCCTAACTTATAGGAAGGAATCTTGAGCCAGACATACTTGGACGAGAGCCAGACCTTATCCCCAGGACGGAATTGAGGAGGATCCAGACGTTTTTTGTCAGCATGTCTTTTCATACGCTCGGATGACAGAAGGAGTGCGGACCGGGTATTCTCCCATATGGAGGAAAATTTGTTAACAAGAGATTCCGCAGCCGGATTGTCCACTGAGATGGAGACGGGAAATGGGATCCGAGGATGCTGACCGAAGACTACAAAAAACGGGGATTTGGAGGAAGATTCGCTCTCGTGATTGTTGTAAGAAAATTCGGCCCATGGCAGGAGATCCACCCAGTCAGAATGGTGGACATACATTAACGAAGTGCCGGAGGTAACTGGTCAGGATCTGATTGACCCGCTCCACTTGACCATTGGACTGTGGGTGGTAGGCGGAGGAGAAGTCCAAGGTGACGTCTAGCAATTTACAAGTGGCTCTCCAGAAACGTGAGGTGAACTGTACCCCTCGATCCGACACGATGTGACGGGGCAGGCCATGAAGACGGAAGATGTGGCGGATAAAGTCTTTAGCCAGCTTGGGTGCAGATGGGAGGCCTGGCAGGGGAATAAAGTGAGCCATCTTGGAAAAGCGGTCAACGACCACCCAAATGACCGTACAACCAGCAGAAACGGGGAGGTCCGTTATGAAGTCCATGGCTATATGCTGCCAGGGAGCAGCGGGTACAGGAAGCGGAAGGAGGCGACCGGCAGGCAGGTGTCTCGGAACCTTGTTGCGGCCACATGAGGCACAGGCAGAAACAAAGTCTATTACGTCCTTGTGCAGGGTAGGCCACCAGTAATGCCGGGTAATAAGCTGGAGGGTCTTTTTTTGACCGGCGTGGCCAGCTAATTTAGACGAATGACCCCAGTGTAGGATTCTCTCCCGATCGGGTACCGATACGAACGTCTTACCGGGAGGGAGACGATTTAGACTCACGGGAGCCACCTGCATTACTCTGGCGGGATCGATGATATGTTTAGGTTCCTCCTCGAGATCCGACACCAGGAAGGATCGGGACAAGGCGTCCGCCTTGATGTTCTTGTCTGCCGGGCGAAAATGTAGAACAAAATCAAAACGAGCAAAAAACAAGGACCACCGGGCCTGGCGCGGGTTAAGTCTCTGGGCATGCTGGAGGTAAGCCAAGTTTTTGTGGTCAGTGTAAATAATTACCGGATGAAGAGCCCCCTCGAGTAGGTAACGCCACTCCTCCAATGCCAGCTTGATGGCCAATAACTCTCGGTCTCCTATGGAATAATTGCGCTCAGAAGAGGAGAAGAGTTTGGAGAAGAAGCCGCAAGTTACCATCCTCCCGGAAGATGATTTTTGAGTAAGTACCGCTCCGGCTCCAGAGGAGGAAGCGTCAACCTCCATGAAGAACTGCTTGTTGCCGTCCGGGCGATGCAGCACCGGGGCGGAAGAGAAGGCCTGCTTTAAGGAAAGAAAGGCCTCCTCTGCTTCGGGCGTCCACTCTTTGGGGTTAGTGCCCTTACGAGTGAGTGCGGAAATTGGGGCAGTCCGGGAAGAGAAGTGCGGTATGAAGAGGCGATAGTAGTTGGCGAAGCCCAGGAACCGCTGAATGGCCTTCAATTCCTCCGGTCGGGGCCATTTCTCGATGGCAGACAGTTTCTCTGGATAAATTCGTAGGCCGGTCTGAGAAATAACGTAGCCCAAAAACGGCAGCGAGGTCTGCTCAAAGAGGCACTTCTCATATTTAGCGAAGAGGTGATTCTGCCTGAGCCTGAGCAGAACCTGACGAACGTCCCTCCGGTGAGTCTGGAGATCCGGAGAGAAGACCAAGATGTCGTCCAGGTACACCACTACGCAGGAGTAGAGAAGGTCCCGGAAGATGTCATTGACCAACTCTTGAAAGACGGCAGGAGCATTACAGAGACCAAAGGGCATCACTAGATATTCATAGTGGCCGTCCCGGGTGTTGAATGCAGTCTTCCATTCATCCCCTTGACGGATACGGACCAGGTTGTACGCCCCACGGAGATCCAGTTTGGTGAAGATTCTAGCCCCCCTCAGACGATCAAATAATTCTGGAATGAGCGGAAGGGGGTACTTATTCTTCACCGTGATCTGGTTAAGGCCTCTATAGTCTATACAGGGGCGGAGAGAGCCGTCCTTCTTTTTTACGAAAAAGAAGCCTGCTCCTGCCGGGGAGGTAGATTTCCGGATGAATCCCCTGGCCAAATTCTCCTCGATATATTCGGACATCGACCGGGTCTCAGCAGCGGATAATGGGTAAATACGCCCACGAGGAGGCGTAGTACCAGGTAACAGGTCGATAGGACAATCGTATGGTCTGTGAGGAGGTAATGTCTCTGCCTCTCTTTTATTAAAGACATCAGCAAATGACCAATAGGGAATCGGAAGTCCAGGTAGATTAGTTGGGGTAGGAGAAGGACAGACAGGATGAACAGGAACCAAACACATCTTATGACAATCCTGTCCCCAGCGAAGAACCTCTCCGGTCTGCCAGTCGAGCACGGGTCCATGTCTCTGGAGCCAAGGTAGCCCTAGTAAGAGGGCGTGAGAGAGTCCAGGCAGAACATGAAAAGAGATGCTCTCAGAATGCAGCATTCCCACTTGCAGAGTTATGGGTTCGGTGATGAGTTGGATGGGGTGTGGTAAAAGACCCCCGTCCACAGCAGCGACTGATAATGGTACAACCAGAGGTTTGGTGGGAATGCGGTATTTTTCTACCAGGGACTGTGACATAAGATTCCCGGCTGCTCCAGAGTCAAGTTGGGCTAGTTCAAAATAACGATTCTCCCCACAGAGAATTGAGACTGACAGCAGCAGAGATGGAGAGGCTTTCTCCTTGTCTAGGTCGACCTCTCTGAGCGAACCTAGACACAGGCGTTTCCCGACCTCTCCGGACAGGTACGAATCCGATGCTCCTTACTGCCACAGTAGAAGCAACTCCCCTCGGCACGGCGTAAGTCCTGACGGGTTTTGACCATCTTGGTCTGGTCGACCTGCATAGGCTCAGGAGAGTGTAATTAGGGAGAAACGGAGGGAGTGACGGGTTTCTGAAACGTAGGAGCTAGACGTGGAAACCTCCTCTCACGGGTGACCTCTTTGGCCCGCTCCTGGAACCGTAGGTCAATCCGGGTGGCGAGAGTTATAAGGTCATCGAGAGTGGTAGGAATGTCCCGACCGGCGAGTTCATCTTTAATACGGCCGGACAAACTCTCCCAGAAAACGGATACCAGAGCGTCGTTGTCCCAGGCCAGCTCCGACGCAAGGGTACGAAACCGTATGGCATATTGGCCCACGGTGAGATTTCCCTGACGGAGGCGTAGCAGAGATGATGCGGATGAGATCTTTCGTCCGGGTTCGTCAAAGACTTTCCGAAAAGCCGCGAGAAAGGCAGACAGGTCGGACACCAGAGGATCTCCTCTCTCCCAAAGAGGATTCAGCCAGGCCAGGGCCTCCCCGGTGAGATGGGACATGATGAAGGCAATTTTGGCCCGGTCGGAGTTAAACTGGTGGGAGAGGAGTTCAAAGTGCAGAGTGCACTGATTAATAAAGCCCCGAGCCTGAGCAGGGTCGCCTCCGAAGCGAGGAGGTGCGGAGAGCCGGGGTCCGTGACAGGAGCCCATGGTATTGGGGAGCAGGGGGGCTGCTGTATTACGAGTCATGGCACCAGCGGTGGTTGCTGGTGGAGCTGTCAGAGTGTCCAGGCGAGAACTGACATTCCGCAGGTGACCCAGGATGGACTCCTGTTGGGACTTCTGACGGGACAGTTCATGACACAGGTCCGAGATGGAGGGAACTTGGGCGCCACCGGGTTCCATGGCCCGAGTAAACTGTAACGGGTCTGGGAGGCGGAACCTCTGAACTACTATACAAAGGGGCGGACCTTGTAAGGGAGCGGGTGGCGACCAGGGTGGACGGGCAGGTAGTCACAGCAGATAACCGGGGTAGTCTCTGGATGAACGGGCAGGAAGTCGCAGCAAGTGACCGAGGCAGTCTCTGGATGAACGGGCAGAAGGTCACGGCAAGTGACCGGGGCAGTCTCTGGATGAATGGGCAGAAGGTCACGGCAAGTGACCGGGGCAGTCTCTGGATGAGTGGGCAGGAGGTCACGGCAAGTGACCAGGGCAGTCTCTGGATGAGTGGGCAGGTCACGGCAAGTGACCGGGGCAGTCTCTGGAAGAAGGTAGATACGACCTGTGATGGCTGAGCCTCCCGGTAGGCTAGCAGGAAGATAGAAGATGAGCGCTCCCAGGTGAGCGAGAGTCACTGGAATAGCAGAAGATCACAACTCGTGACGGCAGAGCCTCCAGGTAGGCTAACAGGCAGGTAACAGAGGAGCGCTCCCAGGTGAGCGGGCGAGAGTCACTGGAATAGCAGAAGATCACGGTACGTGACGGCAGAGCCTCCAGGTAGGCTAGCAGGCAGGTAACAGATGAGCGCTCCCAGGTGAGCGGGCGAGAGCCACAGGAATAGCGGAAGATCACGGTACGTGATGGTAGAGCCTCCAGGTAGGCTAGCAGGCAGGTAACATACAGCAACCTGGCAGGAATCAGACAGGTATCTGGCAAGGACCCTGAGGACTGAAGCAGAGTAGTGAACAGTGCAACAACATTGCTCGGGCACCTCCATTTTGGAGGAGGGGCCTTATATAAGGTGAAGTCCTCCGGCCATTGGCCGGGGACTCTTTAGGACGACGCGACCGGCCCCTTTAAGAGGGAGGGCAGCGCACGCGCGCGTGCCCTAAGCACAGTGGCAGGAAAGGAGCGCGAGCCGCCAGCAGAGCGGGAGGAGGACGCGGACCTGGAGCAGAGAGGTGAGGGGAACAGCGTCCCTGCCTGGCAGAGGGCAGGGACGCCGACGCCGGCGCTACAGAGAGGAGGAACTCCCATGTGGCTCCTGGAGGAGCTGAGAACATTGTGTGTTACCTCCGGGTGAAATCCTGCAAGGAAAGGACTCTTTGGACTTTATCTTTGTTTTGCTATTAGGCCAGAAAGGACACGTTTACTTTATTTAACCCTGCTATGGTTTATGCTGTTCATTAATAACCCAGCGGGTGATTTTACTCAAAAGACATTCCTGAGTCTACCTTTACAAACAGCCAAGTGACTCAATGCTTCACACATGATACAATGATACAGTTAAGCAGGTAACATTCTCCTAGTAGTTGCCAAAACCAGATTTATCCATCAGACTATCAGGTAGAGAATAGTGATTTGTCACTCCACAAAACACGCTTGTGCTGCTCCAGTGGTGGAATGCTTTAAACCACTCCATCCAACACTTGGCATTGTGCTTGGTGAAGTAAGGTTTGCATGCAGTTGCACAAGGATGGAACCTACTGGCATGGAAGCTCTTGGCACAAATTTTTTTTATGCTGAAGTAAATGCCAGACAAGATTTTGAATGCTGAGATGCTGTGGTTCCTAAAAATGTCTACACTTTCAATAATACCACTCACAGTTTATTGAGTTGTGGAATATTTAGGAGGGAATAAATTTCATGAACTCACTTGTTGCAATAGTGACTCCTATTACAGTATCGTGCTCAAATTAATTGAGATTTTTATAACAAACCCATTCTTTTAAAATGATTGAAAAGCAGATTGCATGACTAGTTGATGGGGCTTAATAACTGTAGCAATGTGACTTAACAAAAAAAGTAAATTCAATGATTAAGAGGCGTGTCTAAAACTTTTGTCTATAGCTGACTTTGGCTTTGTGTGACCTGTGAGGATGCACAGGGAGCTGGTCGCCAGTCTGCAGGCACATACCGTCTATAAGACGAGCTGGAGCATAAGACGCACCCCAAATTTTCAGAAGGAAAATAGGGGAAAAAAAATAATGTGTCAAATGGGAGTCCATCATAATAACATGATAAGGAGAAAAATCGGTATAAAAAATGATTTAACTACTAGTGCGTAGATTAGGGTAACATGAGCAATAGATAGCATCATAAATAGTTACTGTATATACTCGAGTATAAGCCGACCCGAGTATAAGCCGACCCTCCTAATTTTGCCACAATAAACTGGGAAAACTTACTCGAGTATAAGCCTAGGGTGGAAAATGAGATTATGCCCTATATGCTGCCCATGTATTATGCCCCCACAGATGCTCCATAGATTGTGCCCCCATAGATGATCCATAGATTGTGCCCCCATAGATGATCCATAGATTGTGCCCCCATAGATGATCCATAGATTTTGCCCCATAGATGCTCCATAGATTATGCCCCCATAGATGCTCCACAGATTGTGCTCCCATAGATGCTCCACAGATTGTGCCCCCATAGATGCTCCATAGATTGTGCCCCCATGGATGCTCCATAGATTGTGCCCCCATTGATGCTCCATAGATTGTGCCCCCATAGATTGTGCCCCATAGATTATGCCCCCATATATGATCCATAGAGTGTGCCCCAAAGATTGTGCCCCCATTGATGCTCCTTAGATTGTGCCCCATTGATGCTCCATAGATTGTGCCCCCATAGATTATGCCCCCATAGATTGTGCTCCCATTGATGCTCCATAGATTGTGCCCCCATAGATTGTGCCCCCATAGATTGTGCCCCCATTGATGCTCCATAGATTGTGCCCCATAGATTGTGCCCCCATAGATTGTGCCCCCATTGATGCTCCATAGATTGTGCCCCCATAGATTATGCCCCCATAGATTGTGCCCCCATAGATTATGCTCCATAGTATAGGCCTCAATTGCTGCCGCTGCTGCTGCAACCGAAAAAAAAAAAAAGACATACTCACCTCTCGTTGCTGGGGGCCAGGTGCCGGAGTCCTGAGCAGGCGGGGACACCGGCGCACTATGGGGGACAGGTGCCGGTGTCACCGCTCGCTCAGGATCCCGACACCTGCGATATTTACCTGTCACCCGTTCCGCCGCTGTCTTCCGGGTCCTCCAGCAGTCAATGATCAGGCAGAGGGCACTGCGTGCAGTAACTACGTCATCGCGCCCTCTGCCTGAACATCGCAGCAAGAGGACCCGAGGACACAGCGGAACGGGACAGGTAAATATCGCTTATACTTACCCTTCCGCCGGCGCGTCTCTGCCCTGCTCTTCTTCCACGGTCCCGGCGCCAGTGTTCAGCGGTCACGTGTTACAGCTCATTAAAGTCATGAATATGTGCATATTCATGACTTTAATGAGCGGTACCAGCTGACCGCTGAACACAGGCGCCGGGACCGTGGGAGAAGAGCAGGGGCTGCAGAGACCTCGCCGGCGGAGGGGTGAGTATATAGGACAGCTGCGCTCCCCCTCCCCCGCCGACCCCCTAGTATATGACTCGAATATAAGCCGAGAGGGGGACTTTCAGCCCTAAAAAATGGGCTGAAAATCTCGTCTTATATTCGAGTATATACGGTAAATACAAAATAATCCATAATAATATATAATCCCTGTACGGACTCGCATACATCAATAGTACATACAATTCCAATGGTATATCACATAGACATAATTAGAGATTTACCTAAGATATTGTGCAGCCAGGTACCCCTACGCACGTTTCGGCACAATTAGCTTTCTTTCAGGGGAGTCTTCTTGTTGCGAATCTTATTGGTGTCCTTATACACATTACCTGCCAGTGGATCCCACCAAAAAGGTTTTGCAAATCTTTGCAGCATTAATGAAACCTTAAGATAACTATAGCCTGCACTATGTGTTTGTGCAGTTGTCCTGTATTTCAGCTACATATTTTGCAAAAATAGCCACAGATAAATATTTATTAGGGTATATTCATCCATGATAGATTCATCATGATAAACATCTGATTACAAAGCCTTCACTACAGCTCTAAACTTTAGACCTATGCACAAGCCAACCTCTGAGATTCATTCATTTCATTTATCTGAATATCCACAAGATGAGTATAGTATAAAATAATGCTGGGCAGATGCCTGAGGCCATGTTCCCACATGTAAAAATCCTGTGTTTATGTTTGTTCTTTTTGTTGTTTTTTTTAAAGTATGGTGTCTGCACAAAAATATATCATAATAATCTCCTCTGATTATTTAGGTTTTGGAGTCTTTTACTATTTCTTCTTGTGTATTGTTGTAGATCTGATACAGCTTTTAAATTTTATGTATTTTTCATGCAGAAATGCTAAGATTCTGCACTTTAAAGCTCAACACATTTTTTACGTGCGTTTTCATGCTTTCCATAGAGTTATGTGGCAAAAACTATGCACTAAAATCTCACAGTACAACAGTGAGCATGAGTTTTCATGAAATCAAATGTTCTTGAACAGTTAAATGCTGCGATTTTCTGAACAAAAAATGCTGAAAAAATGTAGCAAGTTTTAGTACTTAAAGGAGCATGCAAAGAAAATTAGCCTCCAGAAGGTGTATATGTTAAAAATAATGCACAATCGGGCAGTACAAACAGGCTGCCAATTACCCAATGAACAAGCAAAACAGTTATTTATTGGGTGAAATCATCACTCTTGGCAGCACATAGTCCTCTATAAACAGGACATGTGCTGCTGAGAAGAATGATGGCCTATGTGCACAGAACGATCTATTACGATCATTCTGTGCATATGAGAAGCACAATTGGCCAGTCTAAACAGACCATAAAACAACTTCCGATCTGCAGACATGTAGCCAATTGACAGTCATTTATGGCCACAGTCATCCAATGTAAATGCTCCCTTACACATATATTTTAAAGCCTATGTACACTGAGGAATATTTGCTGGGATTCTTAGCCTCTATTTACACACATCGTCAAAACTGTTGGTACCCCTCATTTAATGACAGAAAAACCCACAATGGTGACAGAAACAACTTGAATCTGACAATAGTAATAATAAATAAAAACAATCTATGAAAATGAACAAATGAAAGTCAGACATTGCTTTTCAACCATGCTTCCACAGAATTTTTAAAAAAATAAAACTCATGAAATAGGCCTGGACAGAAATGATGGTACCCCTGAAAATAATGTGACAAAAGGGTCATGTTAAATCAAGGTGTGTCCACTAATTAGCATCACAGGTGTCTGCAATCTTGGAATCAGTGAGTGGGCCTGTATAGAGGGCTACAGATACTCACTGTGCTGTTTGGTGACATGGTGTGTATGACACTCAACATGGACCAGAGGAAGCGAAGGAAAGAGTTGTCTCAGGAGATAAGAAAGAAAATTAGAGACAAACATGTTAAAGGTAAAAGTTATAAGACCATCTCCAAGCAGCTTGATGTTCCTGTGACTACAGTTGCACATATTATTCAGAAATTTAAGCTCCATGGGACTGTAGCTAACCTCCCTGGACGTGGCTGCAGGAGGAAAATTGATGACAAATCAAAGAGACGGATAATAGGAATGGTAACAATAGAGCCCAGAAAAACTTCTATACAGATTAAAGGTGAACTTCAAGCTCAAGGAACATCAGTGTCAGATTGCACCATTCATCGTTGCATGAGCCAAAGTGGACTTCATGGGAGATGACCAAGGAGGATACCCTTGTTGAAAAAAAACATAGAAAAGCCAGACTGGATTTTGCCAAACTACATGTTGACAAGCCAAAAAGCTTCTGAAAGAATGTCCTTTGGACAGATGAGACGAAAATGGAACTTTTTGGCAATGCACAGCAGCTCTATGTTCACCGACGGAATAATGAAGCATATCAAGAAAAGAACACTGTCCCTACTGTGAAACATGGAGGAGGATCTGTTATGTTATGGGGCTGCTTTGCTGCATCTGGCACAGGGTGTCTAGAATCTGTGCAGGGTACAATGAAATCTTAAGACTATCAAGAGATTCTAGAGAGAAATATGCTGCCCAGTGTCAGAAAGATTGGTCTCAGTCGCAGGTCATGGGTCTTGCAACAGGATAATGACCCAAAACACACAGCTAAAAACACCCAAGAATTTTTCAGGACAAATTGGACAACAACTTTTGTGGTCCTATTTCTTTTGTTACCCTTGGGAAAATAAAAAATTGGTGACTAAAAGATAATTTTTGTGTGAAAAAAATAGGATTTTTTGTTTTCATGCCCGGGCATTATAAACTTGTGTGAAGCAATTTGGGGTTCAAAGTGACCACCACAGATCTAGATAAGTTCCTTAGGGGGTCTAGTTTCCAAAATGGGGTCACTTGTGGGGGGTTTCCACTGTTTAGGCACATCTGGGGCACTGCAAACGGAACATGACACCCATCAAAGTCTGCATTCCAAAACGTTATTACTTCCTTTCCAAGCCCTGCCGTGCACCCAAACAGCTTCCCCCCCGCATATGGGGTATCAGCGTACTCAGGACAAATTGGACAACAACTTTTGGGGTCCAATTTTCTTGTGAAAAATCAAAAATTGGGGACTAAAAAATCATTTTTGTGGAAAATTGTTTTTTTTTTTTTTCACACCCAGGCATTATAAACTTTAGTGAAACACTTGGGGGTTCAAAGTGCTCACAACAGATCTAGATAAGTTCCATAGGGGGTCTAGTTTCCAAAATGGTGTCACTTGTGGGGGATTTCCACTGTTTAGGCACATCAGGGGCTCTCCAAACCCGACATGGCATCCAATCTCAATTCTAGCCAATTTTGGTTTGAAAAAGTCAAATGGCACTCCTTCCCTTATGAGCTCTGCCGTGCACCCAAACAGTGGTTTTCCCCCACATATGGGGTATTGGCGTACTCAGGAGAAATTGTACAACAACTTTATCTGTCCATTTTCTCCTTTTACCCTTGTGAAAATAAAAAAAATGTTTGTAAAAGATCATTTTTGGGACTAAAAAGTTAAATGTTCATTTTTTCCTTCCACGTTGCTTCAGCTCATGTGAAGCACCTGAAGGGTTAATAAACTTTTTGAATGTGAATTTGAGTAGCTTGAGGGGTGCAGTTTTAAGAATGGTGTCACTTTTGGGTATTTTCTGCTATATAGACCCCTCAAAGTGACTTCAAATGTGAATTGGTCCGTAAAAAAAATGGCTTTGTAAATTTTGTTGTAAAAATGAGAAATCGCTGTTCAACTTTTAACCCTTATAACTTCCTAACAAAAAAAATTTTGGTTCCAAAATTGTGCTGATGTAAAGTAGACATGTGGGAAATGTTATTTATTAACTATTTTGTGTGACATATTTCTCTGTTTTAAGGGAATAAAAATTAAAAGTTTTGAAAATTGCAAAATTTTCTAAATTTTCGCCATAGTTGCGTTTTTTTTTCAAAAATAAACGTAAGTTTTATCAAAGAAATTTTACCACTAACGTGAAGTATGTCACGAGAAAACAATCTCAGAATCGCGAAGATCCATTGAAGCGTTCCAGAGTTATAACCTCATAAAGAGACAGTGGTCAGAATTGTAAAAACTGGCCTGGTCATTAATGTGCAAACAACCCTTGGGGGTTAAGGGGTTAAACAAGGGGTACCAACAATTTTGACCACGTGTGTACATGAACCAATTTGGAGCACGATATAACCGCCAATTAACCCAGTTTACATAAGCAGACCAAGGTAAAAGAGACTCACTAAAGCATCTATTCTAGATGGCTTAGTGCCCTATAGACTGCCATGGTTCTCAGTAATGTGAGTCCTGTTTACACAGGATAATGTATCACCAAGAATGATGATTTTTGCACTACACAAAAGATAATTTCATCCAAAGAATGAGAGCTAATATACAAACTTTTTAAGGAATAATATCATCAGAAAATTCCTAATTGTTTAAATCATTTTGTGCTACGTCTTTAAAAAATATTTTCAACGTTGTTTTTCTTCATATCATAATATTTATTAAAAAACAACCCTAAAATTAGTAATCGTGTAATTTTCATACTGGTCACTGGGGCTTTTTTTAGACTCATACGAGTTTTCAGCAAGGCTCCTTATCATGAGAGGCAGGATTAGGCTATGTTCACATGTCCAGTAATCATCCGCTCGAAAGGATCCAGCAGCAATCCGTTGGGAAAAAAGTTGTGCTGACACAACTAGTTTGTCTGTCTTAAAAAAACCTGATTTAAACTGGATCCAGTTTTTTAACATAGACACGGTTTTTGCTTACTGGATCAGTTTCAAATTGAACAAAACAGATGGATATTTAATGGATGCGTTTTCCATACATTTCAACGTAAAAAAAAACTGATCCAGATGAAATCAGTTTTTTTAAAGACAGGCAAAAAAGTTGTGTCTGTACAACTTTTTTTGACAATGAATTGCTTCTGGATCTGTTCTAGTGGATGATTACTGGACATGTGAACACAGCCTTAGACCAGTGTCACACTTGATGCGAGAGACTTGCACGAGTCTCTCGCATCAACACCCGACACTCGGACCGGAACGTGTGGCTACTAGTATTTCTATGCAGCCGCACGCTCCAGTCCGAGTGCCGGCTGTAGTGCCGGGTGTTGACTCCAGAGACTCATGCGAGTTTCTCGCATCACACACATAAGTGTGACACCGGCCTTAGAATGCTTCTTACTGCGATTTTCTCCATGTTCATGGGTCCCGTCGGACTGCGCCATTTGGGCTATAGACTATAATGGTGCCAGCAGAGCGAACATGCCCTCTGTCGTGCATTATTTTCGGATGTAAACTACTGGAGGTGGGCACCCAGACATAGTAGACTTCGTCTGAGCGTCTGCCTCCAGTAGGTGTATAAACCAGTCAGAGACAACGTTCACTCTGTCGGCACCATTACAGTCTATGGCCCCATCGGCAATTATGGTCAGATCCCGTTTCGTGGGTAGTGCAGACGTAAAATCCCAACAGGACCAACAAACAAGTACTAGGAAGCAGTGTGAAGCACAGGCAACACTTCTATAATAATAATAATAATAATACAGAATCCACCAATCACAATAGATGATATCACAGCTGACCCTGCTCCCCCTCCATTCACAATAATCTATGCACAGGCTGATTAGATGCAACAAATGCTTCAAAACAAAAGCTTCAGATTCTGTTAATTGTGGCTAATGTCCATGCGTTGTTTTTTTTTTTATTTGTAAAACAGGAAAGATACAGACTCACCTCCTCAGTCCGTATCAAAGGCAGGGACCTGACACATCATCTCCTTCTAATGCTTCAATACCATTACACTACTAAGATTAAACTGACTCAACAGGATGTACAATGCCAAAATTATTGCTACTTCCAGCCTTAACTAGTTCTCATTTTATCAAAAATAGAAACAACAGGTGAAAACAGGAAAAACTGAATAAAGCATTGTTGGTGTGCTGCACACACTTTTCAGATACAAGATAAGACTAAATATGGTTCAAACTCTTGCCGTCTTGTGGAAGGAAAGAAAAGCAATATCTTAAGGATAAAAAAGATGTGTACATCAAGGCAGGCTGACTTTCTTAGCAATATATTATATTAGAATGCAAACTTTGCTTTCTCAGTTAAATGACTGAATTTTTACATTTGATAGCTTGTTTTAATTTTCTGATATGCAGTAAATACCTGTTCTAAACATACTTTGGAAGATATATATACTACATACAAACACTCAAATAAGCACAAAAAGATCTTCATACTTCATGAATTACCCAAAACCTATATTGTCGATCACTCATGTCCAAATTCTTTCATCTCTAGACACCATCAAGCACTTTCTTGCATCCTTCTATCTTTCTGAATTGACATCTAAAGAACATTATGCCTTTTATCCCAGAAAACTGCGATATTAAAGTTACAAATTTTAGCCAAAGCAAATATTTCTGGTGCATGGCAGACCATAAAATGTACCATAAACCTTAAGGAACATTTGCCTCTTAATGAATTTGGCGCTTCTTACTCTAATGGTCTTGTCTTTCAAAAACCAACAGCACACTGCATGTGCCAATATATATACAGCTCTGGCAAAAATTAAGAGACCACCACATCAAAACCCTGTCATGGGCAGCCCATTCTCCAGACCTGAACCCCATTGAAAATCTCTGTAATGTAATCAAGAGGAAGATGGATAGTCACAAGCCATCAAACAGATCTGTTGCAGCTCATCCATCACTCTCCCTAAGAAGCAGGCTCCCTGATCAGAGTGGATTCGTTGCAGGCATCCATATACCTGAATGAAGTTTTTGCAGATGGCATGGGCAGCCGACTCCACCGTTTGATCTCGAGTGGTTGTTAGTTACTACAGCGAACTTCGAGAAATGATCAATCATCACTAGACAGTGGTCATATCCCTGATGAGCCGGACCGATGGTCAAGTAGTCAACAGTCAGCAGTTCCAGGGGTGCTGACGTCACAATAGTCTGTGTCAGGGCCCTTTGTTCTGGAGATTTGGCCAATTCACATGCCTGGCAGAGTTTACAAGCCTCTTCAATTTCTGTTCTTAACCGAGGATGGTAGACAAAACACTGTAGCCATTGAAAGGTTTTCTCAGCACCGAAGTGAGCCCTTTTGTGAGCTTCAGCAGTGATTTTAGATAGCACCGTCTCTGGGATCACCACCTGCCAAGGGCCCCTAGTTCTTTCTGTAGCTGGACCTTTCGATATAACAGCCTATTTCTCATCTGGAGTTGCTCCCACTGTCAAAGTATTTTCAGCGCTTCTGGAGTAAGAGTGCTTCTTTGTTCTTGTCTGGGCAATTGTTTCACAGTCACCCATTGACGAAACAGAGCGAGTTCACCGTCTTCCTGCTGTAAGTGGACCCATTCATCCCTGGACTTTCCCAACACTCCTTCACGCAGGGGGGTCCAAATTTGATCCAGCGTAGCTGCCACTGTCCCAGCAGTCTCTCGAAATCGGGGAACTTCCTCATCCTCCAGCATCTCATCTTTGCTCTTTCCAGTTGGTGCATGTCTTGCTCTGGACAAGGCGTCGGCGTGGGTGTTTTTTCAGCCCCCCTTCTGTAGGCAATCTTATACTGAAACTTTGCAATTCGGGCTACCCAGCGTTGTTCGAGGGCCCCTAACTTAGCCTTCTCCAGATGCGCCAACGGATTATTATCGGTGCGCACCAATATTTCCGAGCCAGACAGATATTCCACGCACCTCTCCGTCATAGCCCACACCAACACCAGCAACTCCAGCTTGAAAGAACTATAGTTGTCCGGGTTGCGTTCGGAATCGTGAAGGGACCGACTAGCGTAAGCGATCACCCTCTCCTTCCCATCCTGCACCTGTGAGAACACAGCCCCCAACTCGTGTAAACCTCTGTCAGTGTGGAGAATGAACGGCATAGAAAAATCCGCATAGGCCAGCATCGGCGCTTCAGTCAGGGCTTTCTTCAAGTCCCGAAAAGCTCCTGTTTTTCTTCCCAGTGGATGGGCCGGCCTTTTGCATTCGGGGGTACCCCTTTCAAAAGCTCTAGCAGGGCCTGCACCACATGGGCAAAGTTCTTCACAAAACGACGGTAGTACCCCGTCAATCCCAGGAACGCTCGAACGTCTTTCACAGTCTCAGGGGTTAGCCAGTCCTGAATCACGCTGATCTTCTCCCGGATGGTTCAACTCCATCCGCTGAGACGACATGACCTAGATACTCAATCTGAGTCCGGAATAAGTGGCACTTCTGGGGTTTCATCTTCAGTCCGTACTTCTGTAGGCGGCTCAGTACTTGCTCTAGTCTCCGCAGGTGATCATCAAATGAGCAAGCATACACTATGATGTCGTCCAAGTATATGAGTGTGGCCTCAAAGATCAGGTAACCTAAGCACCTCTCCATCAGACGTTGGAACATACCGGAGGCGTTGGCCAAGCAGAAGGGCATCCTGTTGAATTCAAAGAGACCCATAGGTAGGATAAAAGCCGTCTTCGCCTGGTCCTTCTCCGACATGGTCACTTGCCAGTACCCGCTAGGGAGATCCAACTTCAAGAAGAATTTGGCATTCCCCAAAGCGGATAAGGACTCTTCAATGTGAGGCAGAGGGTATGAGTCCCGCACGGTGCAGGCGTTATGTTTACGATAGTCTATACAGAACCTCAACGTTCCATCCTTCTTCCGTAATAACACGATGGGGCTGTCCAAGGACTTTGGCTCTCCCTGATGACACCTGCCTGTAGCATCTGACTGAGCATCTCTCAAACTTCCTGGTATAACTGAGGAGGAATTTGCCAGTAACGTCCTCTGATAGGCGCTGTGTTCGCTGTTGGTATTTCATGAGTAATAGCTGTAGTACATCCAAAATCGTCCTCATGACTCACAAACACAGGCCTGTGTTGCCCCAGTACTGCCTCCACTTGTTGTACTTGGACAGGCGTGAGTTCGGACAGTTCGGCATGCATTTTATCTAATATGTGTCACCCCTCGTGGATGTACAGTATTGAGGCTCCGGCGTTGGAGAAGTGGTGACCGTCACTGACCACGGGTCTTCCTGTTTAACTGACAACTGTATGGCCTGGGGCAGAATGATCTCCTCAGGCATCCCTACGATCTGTGCCACTTCACTCCTGGGTGGCATTACTACTTCTTGATCTGTCAAGTTAACGCAGTGCACAATCACTGTTCCATCTCGTACAACGGCCAAAGTTCGTGCCACCAAAAGTCCTGCTGGCAGTGGTTCAGTTAAAGGGGGTTCTAGGTGTACTTCCACCCCCTCCAACGGGGCGTGGGCTCGAACAGGTAGGGTCAGCACAGTTTGTCCCGGTGGTAGGGTGAGTTTAGCGAAATTCGGCACTATCACCTTTCCCAACATTTCTCCATGGCTAGATGACTCCTGAGCTTGAGCAGCACGAAGCAGTCACTGAAATACTTGTCACTGGGGGGTATGTGTGCTCCACTGTTTCAGGAACGAGTGAGCAGGTGCATCCAGGAGCAGTTTTCCGAATTCTTTCAGGACGTTCATCCCCAGGGTGACAGTATGACTGAGACCGGCTTCACCCTGAGTCAACACTATACCTTTCCGTCCAAGGTCCTGGTCACACAGGGAAACTTGCATCCACTCCACCCCTGCAACTGGGATGGGCAGGTGGTTTGCCGCTGTCAGCTTTACTACTGGGCCCCACTCGGGCCGAAGAGTCTACGGAAAGTGTCGACGGAAATATGCTTAAGGTATCGCGGTCAACTGAGACCCAGTATCCACCAGACAACGCACTGCCCGTCAGTCAAATTCAGCCCAGACCAGGGGGCACGTGGACACCAGGTTTGTGGGACTTTCACCACTCCTTCCTTTCTTTTCTGGCTCCGGGCGATGTCCCTGAGGCTCGGAGCCCTCTAGTTTAACGACTGGCGTGGCCGAGGTCCGCCCCGCCATGGGCATTCTCGAGCTATATGTCTTATCTCTCCACAGTTGAAGCAGGTGAAAGACCTCGGTCGGCGGGACCTTCAGGCATCATTACTGGCGTCCACACCACTTTGGCCCCCTGCTGCGTTCGGGTCACTCTCAACTTTTTTCTTCATCTGAGCCAATTCCCTTGGATATTCAGCAGCTCTTTCCTCATCTCTTCAACCCAGGGGGGTTCAGTGACTGTATTTACTGCTGCTTCCCCACTCTGGACCTTCCTTACCTTACTTGCTCACGTAAGCGGGCCTCACTTCCTATGTCAGCAAAAGTGGTGCGGGGGTCTGCCCGTACCTGCTCCCTCTGGGTCTATTTGGTCAGTACGTCCCATAGCCCAGTCACCAACAAGTCACGTAACACAACATCTGCCGGCCCTATCCCCACTCCGTCCTTTCTGACAATGGCGGTGTGCAACTCTTGTAGAGCATTCATATACTGCATCACCGTCTCCCCCTCCCTTTGCATATGGCTAAACAGGCGAGTCCTAAGTTCCCCTACCTCAGTAGGGGTCCCCATGGTTCGCTTCCAAAATCTAAAGTACTTTGGTTAATGTGTCACGGGCTCGGGGGGCATGTAGCATCACGGAGTCTCTAGCCTCTCCATCCAGGGCCATAATGGACACCTCAGCCTCTAGCGCGGGAGTCATTGGGTGCATTCTCAACATACCCCTCATGCGCTCTGTCCAGCTCCACAACATGGTGTTAGACCCCGTAAAATTTGGCAAATTACTTAACATGGCCCCCAAGGAGATACTGGTTCTGGGCCCAGCTGCCTGTTCTGTCGACTCCATGCTGCTGGACTGCATCCTGCCGGCTACACCAAAAATGTAAAGGTTCGTTGGATGCAGTAAAGAGCAGGAGGCAGACAAGGGGTTAACAAGAATTTACTTAAACAATTTCTGTGTAAGAATTTAGGGAAACCTCCACGCAGGGAGATGGTTAGGCAAATAACACACCAGGATAGTACTGAACTCACATAAACAGATACACAATAAACGAAATGAGATGGGGGGAAATGAGAGTAATGAAATGAGAGAAACGCACAACTCCCGACGTCGTCGTAATCCGTGAACAAAGTCTCTGGCTCTGCTGCGTAGGAACGAGATACACTGTCTCCTGACCATGACGAAGTATCCGGATCTGTTGGTCTTGGGTCCGTTGATCTTGGGTCCATTGATGCGTGGATACAGTTCCTTCTGCTGGTTCCTGGAGGGTGACGCAGTACATCGGGAGCACAATGCCGTACAGGCCGCATGAGTGACAAGGCCTCGCACAGAATCACAAAGTTCAGGAAAAGACGAGACGTCTGCTGCACTGCATGTTATGGGCCGGGTTCGTGGAGGGGCACCCGGTAATGGATGTAAGAGTCGGTCAGTCTGTAAATGGCTGACGTCAGTGGCGGTAAAAATAAGAGTTGAGGAGAGGGAGTCAACCTTTGTTCTACTCTGTAGTCGCCTTCCCACCAAGTCCCTCTCGTTCCCGCGCTTTTATGTCCCCCACGCCTCCTTCTGTCAGGTGCTCAGGCCCTCCCCACACAGACAAGTTGTCCCTCTGCAACAGTGATGACGGCCCCGATAGTTCTGGCTCTAGAGCGTATCTCGAACCGACAACACTGTTCCTGTTCATCTCCTTACACTGCCAACAATGAAGATTTTTATGCCAATAACAACATGAACAATCAAATGTCCTTTTTTGCTTGTTCATGGGCTGATTGGTGCCTTGTTTTCCCAGGCCAATGATCGGAAACAAGATCTTATAAACAGTCATTTGCTGATTATCAACCTGTAAATGAATCTTAACTGTACTCCAAAGCTTGCAATCAAATTTTGTAAATACAAAAAAATCCAAAAGTTAAATAGTTTAGGCTTGATTACTAGTTTCAATCATAGTTAAACATTGACAATTATGCTTTCTAAGGACAAACTAATGAAGAAAGATGAGACCTAATACAAGACATGAATCAATGTTGTGTTACCAAGCTATAAAGACGTGATTTCATGTGTACAGAAAATTTGCAAAGGTTTGAGAAGAAGCAATGGTGTGTAAATAAATAACTCAAGATGTTTTCAGCCCATGATGGTTAACCTTGGTCTCCACTGGTCCATACATGGCATGGCATTATGGTAGCTCTAGGCTAATGTCCAGGAAGGAAATTAATGTTATTTTGAGAAAGCTGCAGGGATTCTCTGACAGGAAAGGGAAAAGCTCAGCTGCCGGAATAGTGGTTGCTTATCAGATACACAAAGACGACTGCATTGTCACCAAGAGTATCTCTGTTTGTACAGTGGAGTCTCATACACATTATACAGCTTCTAGTTCTTTGCTAATGAAAAGTGCTTCACTGAAAACTGCTTTTGTCAGCGATATGCTACAGATGCAAACAAATCCCATAAGTCATTTCGCTTTGATTGGAATTCATATTTTTTGCTAAATTTCTCTGAAAATAAAAGATAATCTTTTAAGTACAATTCCTAAACTATATGTATCAGGCCAATGTGCCTACCATAAAAGCAGGGGCGTATATAGAAATCATGGGGCTCCATAGCAGAAGTTCTAATTGACTCCCCACCCTCCAAAAAACCTTAATATTCGGCGGGGTCACAGAAGAGCATATCTCATAACTTTGCAGCTCTTAGGCCGGTTTCACACGTCCTGATACTTCCGGGACCAGAAAAAACAGTACCGGAGATATCAGTGTCCGTGTCTATGTGTGTGTACTACGTGCGGCACATGTGTGGCAACCGTGTGCCACCCGTGTGCCACATCAGTACCACACGGACGGCTGCCGGGGAAGTAGCGCTACTGTTAAGCCGCTGTCCCCCGGCGGCTGGTGCTGAAGCCGGCTGTCATTCTCCCTGCTCTGCCTGCGACCAGAGGAGAACGATGAGCGGTATATTAAAGTCTGAACGACAGAAGGTGTTGGATAATGGGGTAACAGTCCCAAAAGCCCCCACCTGCTGTCGTTCGGACTTTAATATACCGCTCATCGTTCTCCTCTGTTCGCAGGCAGAGCAGGGAGAATGACAGCCGGCTTCAGCACCAGCAGCTGAGGGACAGCGGCTTACAGTAGTTCTACTTCCCCGGCGGCCTTCCGTGCACACGGAGGACAGTGTGCACTATTCTCCGTGTGCGGCACGTTTTGCAGTCCGTGTGTCTATGTGAAAACGGACATGTCTGCGTGTTTCGCCCGTTAAAACACACTGACATGAACATAGACCAATTCATTTGAATGGGTCTACATGTGTCAGTGTCTCCGGTACGTGAGAAAACTGTCACCACACGTACTGGAGACACTGATGTGTGAAAGGGGCCTTGGATAGTAATTTTCCTCATAATGAAGCCCCTAGATTGCCCTCTCATTGCCCCCTAAACTATGATGCCAAGTGTAGTGTTCCCTCGAAACAATATTATACCCCCACAGTGAATTTTTTCACAATACCCACCACACACACAGTATGATGACCCTACTGTACCCCTCCACTTCAAAGATCCCCCGGGAAAGTTTTGTGACCATAACACAGTTTGATGCCTCAACTGTGATCGCCACACTGCTCTCCATGCAGTATAATGGGCCCCTCACCCCTCCATTCAGTATTATGGCCACAACACAACCATCCACACTGCATAATAGCCCCCACTAACCCTACAAACAGTATATTGGTCCCTTCAAAGCCCTCTAGACAGTATGATGGACCCCTCAAAAACCTTCACATTGTATAATTGCTTGCATACAGTACAATGGCCCGCATATAGCCCTACAAGCAATACAATGGCCCTACATAACCCTCCAAACAGTAAAATGGTCCCCAAATAGCCCTCCAAATAGTATAATGGCCCCTGACATAGCACAGCAAACAGTTTAATGCTCCCCATAGTACTGCAAAGAATATAATGGCCCCCACATAGTCCTGCAAACAATACAATTGCCCCATATAGTCTTGCAAACAGTATAATGGGCTCCACATTGTACTCCATATAGTATTATGGTCCCCACATGGCCCTACAAATACTAAAATGGCTCTCACATTGCCCTCCAAATAGCATAATTGCTCTCACTTAGCCCTCCAAATAGTATAATGATTCTCAAATAGCCCTCCATGTAGTATAATGGCCTAACATAGTCATCCATATAGTTTAATGGCCACCACATAGCCCTCCATGTAGTATAATGGCCCTCATATAGCTCTCCAAACAGTATAATGGGTCCATATAGTCATCCATGTGGTAAAATGGGTCCCACATATTCCTTCATACAGTACTGGGCCCCACATGGTCCTCCATAAAGTATTATGAGCCCTATATAGTCCTCCATACAGTATTATTGGCCTCACATTGTCCTCTATATTGGTTTATGGGCCCCATATAGTCCTCCATACATTATTATGGGCCCCATATTGTCCTCCATACATTATGATGAGTCCTACATAGTCCTCCGTACAGTATTATGGGCCACATATAGTCCTCCATACAGTATTTTGGGCACAACAGTCCACCATACCACGGCTGGCTCCAGATTGTTGTGGGCCCCGGGCAAAAGAGTCTCAGTGGGCCCCTTTAACATATACCACCATTCATTATGCACATATAAGAAATATAGGTGTAGTACAATGAGTACAATGCCAAATATTTCACTTACTTCTTACATTACATGAGTGATATCTATTGTAAATTCTACAATAGCTCAGAAACTGGCGAATCCTCACAGCGCAAAGTATGTGTGCTGTGGGGATTCAAAAGTGTGTAGTCAGAATGACTGCAGAATTTTCATTTTAGACCGGACAGTATTGTCCTCCACACAATATTATGGGCACTTCATAGTTCTCCATACAATATTATGGGCCCCTTATATTGCTCCATACAGTACAATGGGCACCACGTAGTCCTCCATATAGTATTATGGGCACCACATAGCCTTCTATACAGTATTATGAGCATAACTTCTCCATACAGTATTATGGGCACCACATAATGCTCCATACAGTATATTGTGCTCCATATATTGCTCCATTCAATATAATGGGCCCCATATATTGCTCTATTCAGTATAATTGGCCACATATATTGCTCCATTCAGTATAATGGGCCCCATATATTGCTCAATACAGTATAATGAGCCCCATTTATTGCTCCATACAGAATGGGCCCCAAATAGCGCTCCATACAGAATAATTGACCCCTTATAATGCTCCACGCAGAGGTCGCAAGGGAAGGAGCGCCGTTTGACTTTTTCAACGCAGAATTGGCTGGACGCCATGTCGCATTTGTAGAGGCCCTGATGTGTCTAAACAGTGGAAACCCCCCACAAGTGACCCCATTTCGGAAACTAGACCCCCTAAGGAACTTATCTAGATGTGTGGTGAGCACTTTGAACCCCTAAGTGCTTCACAGAAGTTTATAACGCCCAGGCGTGAAAATAAAAAATCATATTTTTTCCACAAACCTGATCGTTTAGTCCCCAATTTTTTATTTTCCCAAGGGTAACAGGAGAAATTAGACCACAAAAGTTGTTGTCCAATTTGTCCTGAGTACGCTGATACCCCATATATGGGGGGACCACTGTTTGGGCGCACGGCAGGGCTTGGAAGGGAAGCAGCGCCGTTTGACTTTTTCAAACCAAAATTGGCTGGAATTGAGATTGGACACCATGTCGCGTTTGGAGAGCCCCTGATGCGCCTAAACAGTGGACACCCTCCACAAGTAACACCATTTTGGAAACTATACCCCCTATGGAACTTATCTAGATCTGTTGTGAGCACTTTGAACCCCCAAATGTTTCACAAAAGTTTATAATGCCTGGGTGTGAAAAAAAAAAACAATTTTCCACAAAAATGATTTTTTAGTCCCAAATTTTTTATTTTTCACAAGGAAATTGGACCCTAAAAGTTGTTGTCCAATTTGTCCTGAGTACGCTGATACCAAATAAGTGGGGGGGGGAACTGTTTTGGCGCACAGCAGGGCTTGGAAAGGAAGTAATAAAGGTTTAGAATGCAGACGTTGATGGGGTCATGCTCCGTTTGCAGTGCCTCAGATGTGTCTAAACAGTGGAAACCCCCACAAGTGACCCCATTTTGGAAACTAGACCCCTAAGTAACTTATCTAGATCTGTGGTGAGCACTTTGAACCCCCAAGTGTTTCACAAAAATTTATATTGCCTGGGTGTGAAAAAAAACAACAATTTTCCACAAAAATGATTTTTTAGTCCCAAATTTTTGATTTTTCACAAGGAAATTGGACCCCAAAAGTTGTTGTCCAATTTGTCCTGAGTACGCTGATACCAAATATGTGTGGGGGGTCAAACTGTTTGGGCGCACAGCAGGGCTTGGAAAGGAAGTAATAACGTTTTGGAATGCAGACGTTGATGGGGGTCATGTTCCGTTTGCAGTGCCCCAGATGTGCCTAAACAGTGGAAAACCCCACAAGTGACCCCATTTTGGAAACTAGACCCCCTAAGTAACTTATCTAGATCTGTGGTGAGCATTTTGAACCCCAAGTGATTCACAAAAGTTTATAATGCCTGGGTGTGAAAAAAAAACAAAAAACAATTTTCCACAAAAATGATTTTTCAGTCCCAAATTTTTGATTTTTCACAAGGAAATTGGACCCCAAAGGTTGTTGTCCAATTTGTCCTGAGTACGCTGATACCAAATATGTGGGAGGGGAACTGTTTGGGCACACAGCAGGGCTTGGAAAGGAAGTAATAACGTTTTGGAATGCAGAAGTTGATGGGGGTCATGTTCCGTTTGCAGTGCCCCAGATGTGCCTAAACAGTGGAAAACCCCCACAAGTGACCCCATTTTGGAAACTAGACCCCCTAAGGAACTTATCTAGATGTGTGGTGAGCACTTTGAACCCCAAAGTGCTTCACAGAAATTTATATACGCAGAGCCGTGAAAATAAAAAAAAATTTTTTTCCTCAAAAATTATTTTTTTAGCCAGCTATTTTTTACTTTCCCAAGGGTAACAAGAGAAATTAGAACCCTAAAATTGGTGTGCAATTTGTCCTGAGTAAGCTGATACCCCATATGTTGGGGTAAACCACTGTTTGGGCGAACGGCAGGGCTCAGAAGGGAGGGAGCGCCATTTGACTTTTTGAACGCCACATCGTGTTTGGAGACCCCCTGATGTGCCTAAATAGTGGAAACCCCTCAATTTTAGCTCCAACCCTAACCCCAACACACCCCTAACCCTAATCCCAACCCTAACCCTAATCCCAACCCTAATTCCAACCCTAATTGTAACCCTAACCCTAATTGTAGCCCTAACCCTAATTGTAACCCTAACCCGAATTGTAACCCTAACCCTAATTATAACCCGAACCCTAAGGCTAGGTTCATTTTGCGTTTTACCAGCCCGTTCAACACATAGCGTTGACGGGCTGGTAACGGTATAGCATAACGCGATTGCGTTATGCTATACCCGCTAGCGCAGAGGAATCAGCAGATGATTCATCTGCGCTAGCGGTGACGGAGCCCAGATGCTGCAGCCCGCATCTGAGGCTCCGTCACTGAATGATGGCACGTCGCGAATGCATGCCGCTTTACGGCATGCGTCGCGATGTGCCCTCAAATGGGGGTGAATGGCAGCGTTAACGGACTGCGTTACACCACGTTATACCGCAGTGTAACGCAGTCCGTCTAACGGACTGCCATAACGCAGTATGAACCCAGCCTAACCCTAACTATAACCCTAACACTAACCCTAACCCTAACAGAAAAATGAAAATAAATACAATTTCTACATTTTATTATATGTCCCTAACTAAGGGGGTGATAAAGGGGGGATTATGTACTGTTTTTTTAATTTTGATCGCTGTGATAGTTTATCACAGTGATCAAAATGTACTTTTAGGAGAATGAATGAAAATTTTTTTTAATCTGCCGCCAGGCAGATTCGGCGGGCGCACTGAGCATGCGCCCGCCATTCAAGTACCCTTAATGACCGCCGTTAAAAGGCGTATCGGCGGTCGTTAAGGGGTTAATAAAATACATTAGTTTTATTTTCGAATACGCTAGTCCCTACAACAGAGTGAAACTTTATTTGTAAAGTTAAAATCATCTCCACCCAGCTTTAGGGTCTAGGAGTGTGTTAGGCTACGTTCACACATCCGTTTTTTACAATCAGGCACAATCCGTCAAAGATTAAAAAAGACGGATCCAGTGCAGATTGTGAAAAACTGATGCGACGGATCAGGATTTTAGACGGATCCGTCATGAACTTTTGAACCCGAGAAATGCAGTCTGAGTATGCCTGGAAGAAGAAGAAGAAGAAGGGAGAGAGAGAGAGAGAGAGAGAGAGAACATAGACTTGCATTGAATCAAAGAGCCGGTAGCGCCGCTTCCGTCGCTGACCGTTTTTTTGCCGGATACAAAAAACGTTGATAGAGACGTTTTTTTAAAAAGCCGGAATCAACATTTTTGCCGGATCTGGAAAAAAACGGAAAGAACAGAAGGCCATGCAATCCGATGCTAATACAAGTCAATGAGAAAAAAACGGATCCGGTTTTTCAAAATAAAGCCGGATCGCGCCTGATGCAAAAAAACTGATGTGTGAAAGTAGCTGTTAGGGTTCGAGTTCCTACTCCTGCACAGGGGGAATCTCGAGCTGTTCCCGCTGCGGTCCCCCATCCATCTCCGGCCGCAGTGGTTCCTGCTCAGCAGAGATGTCGGTCCCAGGGTCTTGACCAGCACAGTACTGTGCAGAGACTTGCTGCTGCAACCAGTGTTGGAGCAGGCAGATTTGGGACTAAGTCCTTTGTTGCTTCATCTGAGCATGACCAGGGCAAGATCTCCCATTGGAGATCAGGGGTCACATGCTCAGATACAGCTGCCACTCCTATTGGTACTTCAGGAAGGTCCTGTGGCTGTTGATGTTCTGAAGCAGCTTCCCATTGGTCCTTCCTGGAAGATCTTTTTCTCGTCGCTGCTATAAAAGGCTGTCCTTACCGCACGGCCGTGCGCTAGTATCAAATCTGTTACGTGCTTGCACCAGTGTGGTCATGTATGCATGTGGTTAGGTCTGGCTGAAATAAGCCCCTAGAATACCGGCACCTCCAGTGAGGAGAATGTATGCACGTGTTCAGGGCTCGGCTGAAAACGCCATTAGAATACCGGCTACTCCGGTGAGATTACTGCTTGGGTTCTGATTGCATGACCACAGACTGCAATCCGCTTAGCAGTCATCTGTGTTCCCTGTGAGTCTAAAAGGACACAGTCTTTGTTACAGCGGCTCTGTGAATTAACAGAGTCCGCTCATATCGCCATATAGTGCTACGGCGTTTACATCTGCGACTCTGCGGGATAACAGAGTTCGCTCATACTGCCTATTTACGCCATCTTACTAGCAGCAGGCTCTGCCTGCACGGTGGACCCCGGGCTGCAAACGCACCTCTCATTAATATCTATTAGGTGCGTTCCGCAGGCCCTGTAGCAATATGTTATATGCTAAGCCGCCTCTAGAGGTCTCACTACCTGGATGTATTCAGAGGATAGAAAGGAGGGACTCGTTGGTAAGAGCACAAGACAGGAGGCATTCATGTAATGGTGGCTGACAGAACCTGCACACAATAAAGTAACCCGTTACCACAATCGTGTCAGAGGCATAAACGAGAAACAGAACATGGTGGCAGCAGGGCTAAACCTATAAAGAACAAGTGGACAGACCATCCAGGCAGCTTGTGGTACAAAGCTCAACTGTAAGTACAGTGCCCACAGTACAGCATTATGGAGACCGCATTAAAACCTCCTCAGAGACTAGACATCATGTCCTCAAATCTATCGCAGACCTGGAGACATTGGAAGGAGGAGTTTACTCTGTATGTGGATCTTACAGTAGACACCAATGATCAGAAGCGTAAGGTGAAGCTCTTCTACTATCTGATTGGAGAAAAAGGCAGAGAACTTGCTCAGACCCTGATCCAGGACGGTACAGACAGTCTGGCAGACATTGTACAGGCATTTGATAAGCACTGTGACCCCAAGAAGAATGAGACAGTGGAAAGATTTAAGTTTTTCACCAGAAATCAGGAGATGGGAGAGAATATAGACACATATGTGACTGAGCTGAAAAGACTGGCAGCAACATGCAGCTTTGGAGATATCAGAGATTCTCTTATCAGAGATAGAATAGTGTGCGGCATCAGAGAGCCACAGCTAAGAGAGAGACTGCTGAGAGAGGGGGAGTTAACCCTAGAGAAATGCATGCAAATAAGCAGAGCTGCAGAGCTAACAAGAGACAGCCTGAAGATGATGGCAGACACCACTGAGGAGCCAGTACATGCAGTAACCATGAGAGGAAAAGCAGAGCACCAAGCGAGAACAGTCCAATGCAGATACTGTGGCAGAAGACATGAGAGAGACAAAGAGAAGTGTCCAGCATATGGACAAAGCTGCAGGACCTGTGGTAAGATGAATCATTTCTCAGCTCTCTGCAGACTTAAGCCCTTTAAAAAGCACAGAGAAATTCACAGTGTGACACAGGACAATGACAGTGACAGTGCAGAAGATATTACATGGATACAGCTACAGTCTGCAACAGAGAATATCAATACAGTCAGACAGCCAGAACCTAAAGATACAAGACAACTGTTTGCAACTCTTTTATTAAATGACAAACCCATTAGATTTCAGTTGGACTGTGGAGCAAGTTGCAATGTCATATCTACTAAATGAACAGGTGTCCATTGAACCTACTGATAAGGTACTTATGATGTACAACAAAACGATACTGAAACCTCTTGGGACATGCAAACTGAAGGTTAGTAACCCATGCAACAGAAAGAGTTATAGAGCCCAATTTACAGTGCTGCAGGGTGGTGACCACATACCGTTACTAGGTATAAAAGCAGTTCAGGCAATGGACTTAATAAAGGTACAATTCCATAACATTATGTCTGTGGAAGTCAAACAGAGTATGAAGGATATCCCAAAAGCAGACAGCAATCTAGATTTACAGATTATAAAAACACAGTATGCGGATGTATTTGAGGGTGATGGATGTTTTGAAGGAAAACACAAACTGGAAATTGATAACACAGTACAACCTACCAGATTACCGACAAGAAAAGTGCCTGTAGCGCTACTTCAGCCATTGAAAGAAGAACTACAGGATTTAGAAAAGCGAGGCATGATAGAAGTCGTCCATCAGAGCACAGACTGGATAAGTAGTTTGGTCATAGTGCAGAAACCATCAGGAAAACTAAGAATTTGTATCGATCCCAAACCACTCAACAAAGCTCTCAAAAGGAATCACTATCCGATGCCTACAATAGAGGATGTGCTACCAGATTTATCAAAGGCAAAAATATTTTCAGTTTGTGACGTAAAAAATGGATTTTGGCATGTGGAACTGGATGAAGAATCCAGTTTATTGACAACGTTTTCTTCTCCATTTGGTCGCCGTAAATGGCTGAGAATGCCCATGGGACTGACACCAGCTCCAGAAATATTTCAGCAGAAGTTGATGCAAGCTTTGGAAGGACTCCCAGGGGTAAAGATGATAGCAGATGATATATTAATAGTGGGAGAAGGTGACGATATGCAATCTGCAATAAAGAATCACGATACAAGGATGCTACGATTTTTAGATAGGTGTAGAGAAAAAAGGATAAAGTTGAACTTGGAAAAGTTGAAACTGAAAATGCTGGAAGTGCCATATATAGGACATCTTCTAACCTCAAATGGAGTGAAAGTGGATCCAGAAAAGGTGAAGGCGATACAAGGGATGCCTACCCTAACAGATGTGTGTGGAGTACAACGATTTTTGGGCATAGTGAATTATCTGTCCAAGTTTTGCAAGAATCTATCAGACATGTGTGAGCCAATGAGACAGCTAACTCACAAAGATGTGTTGTGGGAATGGACAGAAGCACAGGAGATGGCTTTCCAATCAGTAAAGACAGCCATTGCAGACACAGCAACCTTAAAATATTTTGAGCCACAGTTAGAGTTGGTAGTCCAATGTGATGCGTCAGAAAAAGGCCTAGGTGCCACATTAATGCAAGAGCGGCAACCAATCACATTTGCAAGCAAAGCGCTAACACCGACAGAGCAGGGATATGCCCAAATCGAAAAGGAGTTACTAGCTGTGGTGTTTGGAATGGAAAGGTTTCATCAGTACACATACGGTCGACAGGTAACAGTACAGTCAGATCACAAACCGTTGGAGAGCATTACAAAAAAACCACTACTAAATGCACCAAAGAGACTGCAGCGCATGCTTCTGCGACTTCAAAAATATGATTATGAAATTGGATATTTCCAGGAAAAGACTTGTTGATTGCAGATACTCTAAGCAGAGCGTACTTACCCAACTCAGAGGATAAAGGACAAGAAATGGACAACATCAATATGTGTGATTATCTTGCAGTATCTAAAGATAAACTGAAACAAATACAGACCTTCAAAGAAAAAGATAAAACACTACAGATATTAAAAACTGTGATCCTGCAGGGCTGGCCAAAATATAAGCAGCATGCTCCAAAGGAAGTTGCTCCATTCTTCCATATACGAGATGAACTGTCAGTACACCAAGGAATCATCATAAAGGGAGAAAGGGCAGTGATACCGGAGACTCTGAGAAGAGACATACTACAGAAATTACACTCGTCCCACTTGGGCATTGAAGGATGTTTGCGGCGAGCAAGAGAATCAGTTTATTGGCCGGGTATGAATGATCACATAAAAAGTTACATAGCACAATGTGAGATATGTGCGTCCGGCGGGGATAAATAACCGAAAGAGCCATTGCAACTGCATGCCGTTCCAAATAGACCATGGTCAAAAATAGGAATAGATTTGTTCACATTGGAGGAAAGAGAATACCTGGTAACTGTGGACTATTTTTCTAACTTTTGGGAAGTGGACCATTTGAAGGATACAAGAGCAAGAACAGTTATTAAAAAACTCAAGGCTCATTTTGCCAGATATGGGATTCCAGAGATTGTTTTTACTGATAATGCCGCTCAATTTAGGTCAGAAGAGTTCATGGAGTTCAGCAAGTTATGGGAATTTGAACACAATACATCATCTCCTGGATATCCTCAAAGCAATGGCAAAGCGGAATCAGCGGTGAAAACAGCAAAGAAGTTGATTAAGAGAGCGAAACAGGCAGGGACAGATGTATATCTATCTATACTGGACCACAGAAACACACCTTCCCAAGGTCTAGACAGCAGCCCAGCACAGAGGCTTCTGAGTAAACGGACAAGGACACTCATACCAACAGCTAGTCGTCTTCTGAAGCCAAATCTGGTGAGGGGAATGAGGTCAAAACTAAAGAAAAATCAGGATAGACAAGCGTTCTATTATAATCAGTCGGCAAAAGATCTACCAGAACTGAGACAAAATGACAACATCAGGATGCAGCCGAGCAAATATGACAAACAATGGAGAAAAGCAAAGGTGCTCCAGAAACTAGGACCTAGATCCTACGAGATTGTGACAGAGGAGGGAAGAAAACTAAGGAGAAATCGGAGACATCTGAGGAAAACGCAAGAAGGATCTGATACATGGTCATATGAACAGTATCCTCATATCGAAGATGAGGAAACAGCAAGTCTAAGCAGAGAGGCTACAGGGATGGCCCAGGTTCAGTGTGGAGATTCCGGTCGGAGACAGGCAATACCAGATGCGGTAACGCCCGAATCGAGAGAACCACCGAATAATGGCAGTAACGCATCGTATGTTACTAGATCGGGCAGAATGATCACAAAGCCAGCACACCTCAAGGACTGTATATACAACCAAGTATTTTAAAGTATCTTAATAGCACGATGCTTGCCAGTTATGTTTATGTTACCAATATCTTGAATATTGAAATGTTCACATGTATGTTAGTTATATTAGCTTAGTTATTTCTTCAGTTAAAAGACAAAGGATGTAGCAATATGTTATATGCTGAGCCGCCTCTAGGGGTCTCACTACCTGGATGTATTCAGAGGATAGAAAGGAGGGACTCGTTGGTAAGAGCACAAGACAGGAGGCATTCATGTAATGGTGGCTGAGAGAACCTGCACACAATAAAGTAACCCGTTACCACAATCGTGTCAGAGGCATAAACGAGAAACAGAACAGGCCCCTAACAGTAGCCTTACGGGTCTTAGGTGTAGCACTCAATTGTTTCACTTTATTATCTCTAAGTCTGTTAGGGTACATGCCCACGATCAGAATTAGCAGCGTTTTGGATGCAGCGCACTTGTGGCTGTACTTGCGTGATTAGAAAGCAGAGCTTTGGACGCAGCGAAGATACACTGCGTCCAAAGTGCTGTTACTTCCTGATCGTGGGAACAAAGAAATTCCTTAGACTGCCTTATATCAGAACATATACAGACTCCATTTTGGAAAGCAAAGAGATGCATTTAGAATAACCAAAATGGAGTCAGGATAGAAAAATAACTCCTGCTCTCACAGATTTTTGTGGGGAAAAGTCTTAATTTTCAGGGGCTTTGCAAATCTATCTATTCCAGCCAGTTTACACCCCAAAAGTCAAACGGTGCTCTTTCCCCTTCCGAGCCCTGATGTGCACCCAAACAGTGAATTTCACATATGAGGTATCGGCGTACTCAGGAGAAATTGCACAAAAAATTTCTGGGTCCATTTTCTTCTGTTACCCTTGTGAAAATGAAAAATTTGGGGCTAAAGCAACATTTTTGTGGGAAAATTTTATATTTTCATTTTTTTCTTTCCACATTAGAAAAATTCCTGTGAAGCACCTGAAGGGTTAATAAACTTCTTGAATGTGGTTTGAGTACCTTGAGGGGTGCAGTTTTTAGAATGGTGTCACTTTTGGGTATTTTCTGTCATATAGGCCCCTCAAAGTCACTTGTTGTGGTCCCTAAAAATCTTGGTTTGGTAAATTTTGTTGGAAAAAATGAGAAATTACTGAAACTTTTAACCCTTATATCTTCCTAAGAAATAAAATTATTTTTAAAAAATGATGCAGATGTAAAGTAGACATGTGGGAACTGTTATTTATTAACCATTCTGGGCAGTATAACTCTGCAAATTTTAGCCAAATTTTTTATATTTTCACAAATAAACAAAAAATATCGACCTAAATTTACCACTATAATTAAGTACAATATATCACAAAAAAAAACATTCTCAGACAATATATACACAAAAAAACATTCTCAGAATCAGTGGCATCCGTTGACGCGTTCCAGAGTTATAGGCCGGCGTCACACTGGCGAGTTTGATGCGAGTAAGTCGCACGACTTTCTCACATCAACACCTGGCATGGCAGCCCGCTCTCGAACCCCAGTGTGCGGCTGCATAGAAATACATGCAGCCGCACACTCGGGTCCGAGAGCGGGCGGCCGTGCCGGGTGTTGATGCGAGAAAGTCGTGCGACTTACTCGCATCAAACTCGCCAGTGTGATGCCGGCCATAACCTCATAAAGTGACACTGGTCAGAATTGGGAAATTTGGCATGGTCATTAACGTGCAAACAGACTCGGTGGTGAAGGGGTTGATTAAAAGAAAGCAGGAGAAAAGCTCACTGGAGCCTGGGTTAATAAAAAATAATAAAAAGTTCATTGAATGTGCTGCATATTACTTAGAATTTACATTCTGTGGTAAATAGGAGTTGATAACGTACAACATTCTCCACAGAATACAAGCCCTCACACACGGCTAGGTAGAGTTATAAAGTGATGCCCCTCGGAAGAAGATTAGGACAAAACGAAAAGTCAAACCAGAAAACTAGATGCGCCCTCACAGCTATTTGCACCACCACAGATCTGCCGCAAATTGACACATTTAAGGTATGTGCACACGTTGCGGATTTTGTTGCTGATCCGCAGCGTTTTTGGACATGCGGAATTGCACCAAATCCGTAATGTAGTGCACAACCAATGTTAATATATGGTAATCCAGAATTGGTGTGCACATGCTATGGAAAAATCTGCCCAGATTCACAGAATTTTGTTTTCCGCAGCATGTCAATTTTTTTGCGGATCGCAGTGTTTCTGCACCTATTGCCTACCATTGAGTCAGTCAAATCCGCAGCAAAACCGCAGGTGTAAAAAGATTTGCAGATTTGCTGCGGATGTGCGTGTGAAAAATGCTGCAGAAAGGCAGGAGGAAGAGTGTGTGGGCATAGAATATGTGTGTGCGGAGAAGATGTGCGTGCCTGTCTGCGGGGGGGTCTGTGTGTGTCTTCGGGTGTGTGCTGTCGACCGCTCTACAGAGCCTCCGGTGATACAATGACAGGAGGTAATCCCCTGTAGTGTATCACTCCGCCTCCTAGAGGTTACCGGAGTTCGACCCGTCACTTGCGGCACCGAAGCGTGAGAAAATTCTCATGCAGCGGTAGTGCTGTAAAGTGAGAGCACGAACTCCGATGAACTGCACTGCGGGAGTATTGTCAGTGTTTCACCGGAGGCCCTGTAGAGCTGTCACATCTCCCGATGTGACAGCTCTACACAGGAGATCGTCGTGGGAGTATTTGTGTTGGTTTATTTTTTTTTTTTGCAGGAAATCGAGGGTGTTGCATGGATTAGGCGTACAATAAATATGGCCAACTGTGTTGTGTTTTATTTCATTAAAATACTTTATTCTGGCTATGTCTTTAACATGTAACAACTATAGGATTAGTAATGGATAGGTGTCTTATTGACACCTCTCCATTATTAAGCCGTGGTCTTGATGTCACCTTACAATACAAAGGTGACATCAACCCCACAGCTATTACCCCACTTGCCACCACTACAGGGCAAGTGGGAAGAGAGAGGCTAAGTGCTGGAATTGGCACATCTTAGAGATGCAACGTTTTTGGGGCGGCTGAGAGCTGGTGTTTTTAGCCGGGGGGGCCAATATCCATGTCCCCTTCCTAGGCTATTAATATCAGCCCGCAGCTGTATGCATAGCCTTTTCTGGTTATTAACCCCTTATTGCCAGCTGACGGAATAGTACGTCAGCTGGAAGTATCCCCAGCTTAGAGGTGGGCTCCGGCGGTGAGCCCACCTCAAAGCCGCGACATGTCAGCTGTAATAAACAGCTGACATGTGCCCACAATAGGCGCGAGCGGAATCGCGATCCGCTCGCACCTATTAACTAGTTAAATCCCGCTGTCAAAGCTGACAGCAGGCATTTAACTAGCGCTTCCAGCCGCCGGGCCGGAAATGAGCGCATCGCCGACCCGTCACATGATTGGGGATCGGCAATGCATTGCCTTGACAACCGGAGGTCTCATGGAGACCTCTATGGTTGTTGATGGCACATTGCTGTGAGCGCCGCCCGGTGGTCGGCGCTCATAGCAATGCAGTAAATCTGCTACATATGGGTGATCTGCTCATCGCCCATATGTAGTAGAGCCGATCGAGTCATGCATGCTTCTAGCCTCCTATGGAGGCTATTGAAGCATGCCAAAAGTAAAAGAAAAAAAGAGTTTAAAAATTAAAAAAAATCAAAAAAACCTAAAAGTTCAAATCACCCCCCTTTCGCCCCAATCAAAATAAAACAATAAAAAAAAAAATCACACATACACATATTTGGTATCGCCGCGTTCATAATCGCCTGTTCTATCAATAAAAAAAAGGATTAGCCCGATTGCTAAATGGCGTAGCGAGAAAAAAAATCAAAACGTCAGAATTACGTTTTTTTGGTCACCACGACGTTGCATTAAATGCAATAATGGGCGATCAAAAGAACGGATCAGCTCATAAATGTTATGCTGAAAATCATCTGCTCGGCTCGCAAAAAATAAGCCCTCACCCGGCCCCAGATCATGAAAAATGGAGACGCTACGGGTCTATTTTTAGCAAACTTTGGAATTTTTTTTCACCACTTAGATATAAGAGAACCTACACATGTTTGGTGTCTATGAACTCGTAATGACCTGGAGAATCATAGTGGCAGGTCAGTTTTAGCATTTGGTGAACCTAGCAAAAAAGCCAAACAAAAAACAAGTGTGAGATTGCACTTTTTTTGCAATGTCACAGCACTTGGAATTTTTTTCCGTTTTCGAGTACACTACATGGTAAAACCAATGGTGTTGTTCAAAGTACAACTCGTTCTGCAAAAAATAAGCCCTCACATGGCCATATTGATGGAAAAATAAAAAAGTTATGGCTCTGGAAAGAAGGGGAGCGAAAAACGAACGCAAAACCGAAAAAAGCTCCGGGGATTAATTATAGGGGGACCCTACATCAATTTTTGGGGGCTGCCCTATTTTAATACCAGTAAAGGCTAAATATACAGCTGTGAGCTGATATTAATAGCCTGGGAAGGGGGTATTACCCCCTTCCCAGGCTATAAACTTCTGCCCCCAGTCGCTGGCTTTCCCTGTTCTGGTTTTGAAAATTGCGCGGGAGCCCAAGCATTTTTTTTCCATTTTTTTAAAAATTAAACATATATTGCGTTTAAGGCTGGGGTCACACTTGTGAGAAACTCGCACCTCAGTACCCGGCACTGCCACCGGCACTCGGGACCGGAGTGTGCAGTTGCATGTATTGCTATTCAGCTGAACGCTCCGGTCCGAGTACCTGTGGCAGTGTCGGGTACTGAGGTGTGAGATTCGCGTGAGTTTCTTGCGTGTGACCCCGGCCTAAGGCCGGAGTCACACTAGCGATGAATACGGACTAGTGCTATGCAATAAAGCACTCGGACCAGTATTCATCTATGGGGCAGCTCCCATCACCGTTTTTTTTCTCGGCCGTATTCTACGTGCAAGTGAATTCGCAGCATGCTGCGATTGTCACCGACACTCGACCCAGTCTCGGCGTACTCATGCACTCATAGAAGTCTATGGGTGCCAGTGACACAGCGCACATCACTCAGATATCATCCGAGTGCTGTGCGATATTCGCTGACTCCGGCAATGAAGAAATTAGTTTCTCTGCATCCTCCACCGCTGTGCTCTGATCCGCTCTGTGCGAGAGGCTCGGAGCACAGTAACATGACACTCAGCTCCCGCACGCAGCAGAGCAGGAGCCGAGGGTCATTAGCATATCACATCCGATGCCATACGCAAGTGTGCCTGTGGATTTGCCTGCGGATTTTTCCGCACAGAATCCGCACCTCTTGGCAGAAAACGCAGGTGCGTTTTTGACGCGGTTTTTGTGCGGAATTGCCCTGCGGTCTTCCACCGATAATGGAATAGGTGTAAAACCATACCTCCCAACTTTTGAAAATGGGAAAGAGGGACAAAGGCTGCGGCGCACGCAGCGCGCCGTGGCAAATTGTAGGCCACGCCCCGACCACACCCATTTCACAACTGGTCACACCCATGTCCACGCCCCGACCACACCCATTTAGCACTGGTGATCACACTGACTGGTACTGAGGGCACACTGGTACTACTGAGTAAAAGAAAGAACAGAGAGAGAAAAAAAACAGAAAGAAAGGAGATAGAGAAAGAAAGAAAGGGGAAAGCAACAAAGAACAGAGAGAAAGTAGAGAGAGAAAGAAATAAAGAAAGGGAAGAGAAAGAACAGAGAGAAAAAAAAAACAAAGAGGGGAAAGAAAGAAAGAAAGAAAGAAAGAAAGAAAGAGGGGAAAGAAAGAACGAGAGAGAAGAGAAAGGAAGAAAGAGGGAAAGAAAGAAAGAGAGAGAAAGAAAGAAAGAAAGAAAGAAAAGAGAAAGAAAGAAAGAGAGGGAAAGAAAGAACAGAGAGAGAAAGAAAGAACAGAGAAAGAAAGAAAGAGGGGACAGAAAGAAAGAACAGAGAAAAAAGAAAGAGGGGAAAGAAAGAACAGAGAGGGAGAGAGAAAGAGAGAGGGGAAAGAAAGAACAGAGGGAGAGAGAAAGAAAGAGGGGTAAGAAAGAACAGAGAGAGAAAGACAGAGGGGAAAGAAAGAACAGAGAAAGAAAGACAGAGGGGGGAAAGAAAAAACAAACAGAAAAAGAAAGAATAGAGAGAGAAAGAAAGAGGGGATAGAGAACAGAGAAAGAAAGAAAGGAAGAGAAAGAAAGGGGAAAGGAAGAACAGAGGGAGAAGAAAGAAAGAAAGAACAGAGAGAGGAAGAAAGAAAGAAAGAAGAAAGAAAGAGGGGAAAGAACAGAGAGAAAAAAGAAAGAGGGAAAGAAAGAAAGAGAGAGAAAGAAAGAACAGTGAGGGAGAGAGAAAGAAAGAGGGAGAATAAAGAACAGAGAAAAAGAGGGGAAAAGAAAAGAACAGAGAGAAAGAAAGAAAGAATAGAGAGAGAAAGAAAGAAAGAGGGGAAAGCAAGAAAGAGAGGAAAGAAAGAAAGAGAAAGAGGGGAAAGAAAGAACAGAGAGAGAGAAAGAAAAAAGAACAGAGAGAAAGAAGAAAGAAAGAAAGAAAGAAAGAGGGAAAGAAGAACAGAGAGAGAGAAAGAAAGAAACAGAGAGGAAAGAAAGAGGGGAAGAAAAAAAGAACAGAGAGAAAAAAGAAAGAGGGAAAGAAAGAACAGAGAGGGAGAGAGAAAGAAAGAGGGGAAAGAAAGAACAGAGGGAGAGAGAAAGAAAGAGGGGAAAGAAAGAACAGAGAGAGAAAGAAGAGGGGAAAGAAAGAACAGAGAGAGAAAGAAAGAGGGGAAGAAAGAAAGAAAGAAAGAAAGAAAGAAAGAAAGAAGAAAGAAAAGAAAGAAAGAAAGAAAGAAAGGGGAAAGAAAGAACAGAGAGAGAAAGAAAGAACAGAGAGGGAGAGAGAAAGAAAGAACAGAGAAGGAGAGAGAACGAGGGGAAAGAAAGAAAGACAGAGGGGGAAAGAAAGAACAGACAGAAAAAGAAAGATAAGAGAGAGAAAGAAAGAGGGACAGAGAACAGAGAGAGAAAAGAAAGAAAGAAAGAAAGAAAGAAAGAAAGAAAGAAAGAAAGGGGAAAGGAAGAACAGAGAGAGAGAAAGAAAGAGGAGAAAGAAAGAACAGAGAGAAAGAAAGAGGGGAAAGAACAGAGAGAAAGAAAGAGGGGAAAGAACAGAGAGAGAAAAAGAAAGAGGGGAAAGAAAGAACAGAGAGGGAGAGAGAAAGAAAGAGGGGAAATAAAGAACAGAGAAAGACAGAGGAGGAAATAAAGAACAGAGAGAAAAAGAAAGAAAGAATAGAGAGAGAAAGAAAGAGGGGAAAGCAAGAACAGAGAGAAAGAGAAAGAGGGGAAAGAAAGAACAGAGAAAAAGAAAAAAGAACAGAGAGAAAGAAAGAAAGAAAGAGGGGAAAGAACAGAGAGAGAGAGAAAGAAGAAACAGAGAGTGAAAGAAAGAGGGGACAGAAAAAAAGAAGAGGGAGAAAAAAAGAAAGAGGGTTAAGAAAGAAACAACAGAGGGAGAGAGAGAAAGAAGGGAAAGAAAGAACAAATTGAGAAAGAAAGAACAGAGAGATAGAGAGAAAGAAAGATGGGAAAGAAAGAACAGAGAGAGAGAAAGAAAGAACAGAGAGAGAGAGAAAGAAAGAGAAAGAAAGAACACAGAGAGAGAGAGAAAGAAAGAGAAAGAAAGAACAGAGAGAGAGAAAGAAATAAAGATTCTATAAAGATACTATAGCAGCCCAGCTCCCATTGTAGTGCCCACAAAAGCCTCCTGGTGCAGGACATATCATGATCCGCTCACACGGCCGACATCCCCGATTCCAAGGCGAGGACACGGTGATGGATCTGAAGCATTCCCTGAAGTGCCTCCATGGTTCCGTCACAATCTCCTCCCGAAATTACCTCATTTCTGGTCATCTTCCAGCACGTCACTTCTGGTGGAACATCACGTGCGAGTTTTAAAGTGCTCTTCGGGGCTCCGGCATGTACTCCTGTGTCCACGGGAAAAGCTCCCGGCCGGGACAGCGGGGCAGACTCTCAAAATCGGGAGTGTCCCGCTGAATTCAGGACGGTTGGGAGGTATGAATGCTCCCCACCACACTCCTTGTACATTCACGGCTCTGCACACCTCACACACACACGGTTCCGCTTTGTATGCCTCGTACACACACGGCTCCGCTCCGTCCACCTCACACACACAAGGCTCCACTCCGTACACCTTGTACACACGCAGCCACGCTTTGTACACCTTGTACACACACGACTCCACTCCGTAAACCTTGTACACATGCGGCTTTGCAGCATGCACCTCGTACACACGCGGTTCTGCTCCGTACACCTCGTACACACGCGGCTCCATCCATACACACACGGCTCAAGCACGGAGCCCTGTGTGTACGGAGCTGAGCGACTCAGCTCCGTACAATTCACACACAGGGCTCCGTTTCGTACACACACAGCACTGCTACATCCACCTCATACACACGGCTCCGCTCCGTGCACCTTGTACACACGGCTCCGCTCCGTGCACCTCGTACACGCGCAGCTCCGCTCACCTTGTACATGTGCGGCTTAGCTCGTACACACACGGCTCCGCTCTGTACACCTCGTACACACACGGCTCCGCTCCGTACACCTCGTACACACACGGCTCCGCTCCGTACACCTCGTACACACACGGCTCCGCTCCGTACACCTCGTACACACACGGCTCCGCTCCGTACACCTCGTACACACACGGCTCCGCTCCGTACACCTCGTACACACACGGCTCCCTCCGTACACCTCGTACACACACGGCTCCCTCCGTGCACCTCGTACACACACGGCTCCGCTCCGTACACCTCGTACACACACGGCTCCGCTCCGTACACCTCGTACACACACGGCTCCGCTCCGTACACCTCGTACACACACGGCTCGCTCGTACACCTCGTACACACACGGCTCGCTCCGTACACCTCGTACACACACGGCTCCCTCCGTCACCTCGTACACACACGGCTCGCTCTGCACCTCGTACACACACGGCTCCGCTCCGTACACCTCGTACACACACGGCTCCGCTCCGTACACCTCGTACACACACGGCTCCGCTGCCCGTACACACACGCTCGCTCGTACACCTGTACACACACGGCTCGCTCCGTACACCTCGTACACACACGGCTCCGCTCCGTACACACTCGGTACCACACACGGCTCCGCTCCGTACACCTCGTACACACACGGCTCCGCTCCGTACACCTCGTACACACACGGCTCCGCTCCGTACACCTCGTACACACACGGCTCCGTCCGTACACCTGTACACACACGGCTCCGCTCCGTACACCTCGTACACACACGGCTCCGCTCCGTACACCTCGTACACACACGGCTCCGCTCCGTACACCTCGTACACACACGGCTCCCGCTCCGTACACCTCGTACACACACGGCTCCGCTCCGTACACCTCGTACACACACGGCTCCGCTCCGTACACACGGCTCCGCTCCGTACACCTCGTACACACACGGCTCCGCTCCGTACACCTCGTACACACACAGGCTCCGCTCCGTACACCTCGTACACACACGGCTCCGCTCCGTACACCTCGTACACACACGGCTCCGCTCCGTACACCTCGTACACACACGGCTCCGCTCACGTACACACGGCTCCGCTCCGTACACACGGCTCCGCTCCGTACACCTCGTACACACACGGCTCCGCTCCGTACACCTCGTACACACACGGCTCCGCTCCGTACACCTCGTACACACACGGCTCCGCTCCGTACACCTCGTACACACACGGCTCCGCTCCGTACACACACGGCTCCGCTCCGTACACCTCATACACACACTTCTCCGCTCCGTACACCTCATACACACACGACTCCAACTTGTACACACTACAGCACTGTAACATCCACAGTCCCCACCCCACACACACACAAACTTACCCTCATCCAGCACCATGACAACATCACAGCGCAGAGTCCTGCACACAAGAGGACACTGATCATGTGACCCCTGACTCCTCCCCTCCTGTGACCTCATCACAGGTCCTGTGGGTACAGAAGAGAACATCATAGCAGCGTCACTGCTAGCTGTGAGCCGCTGAACTGTAGAGACAAGGAGGGCAGCAAGGGGTGCATGGGGGGCGTGGCGGCTCGTCTCACTGCGGGACACATAGTGTCCTCAGCGGGACAGCGGGACGGGGGGTCAAAATCGGGACTGTCCCGCTCAAACCGGGACGGTTGGGAGGTATGGTAAAACGCAGCGGAATCCGCACAAAGAATTGACATGCTGCGATTTTAAAACCGCACCAAATCCGCACGGAAAATTCCGCATCATGTGCACAGCTTTTATTTTTCCATAGATTTACATTTACATTACACAGTGCCCTGCCTGCGGAACTACAGCAGAAAATTCCACAGGCAAATCCGCAACGTGTGCACATACCCTTAACCATACCTCCCAACCGTCCCGGTTTGAGCGGGACAGTCCCGATTTTGACCCCCCGTCCGCTGTCCGCTGAGGACACTATGTGTCCCGCAGTGAGACGAGCCGCCACGCCCCCCATGCACCCCTTCCTGCCCTCCTGTCTCTACAGTTCAGCGGCTCACAGCTAGCAGTGACGCTGCTATGATGTTCTCTTCTGTGCCCACAGGACCTGTGATGAGGTCACAGGAGGGGAGGAGTCAGGGGTCACATGATCAGTGTCCTCTTGTGTGCAGGAATCTGCGCTGTGTTGGTTGTCATGGTGCTGGATGAGGGTAAGTTTGTGTGGGGTGGGGACTGTGGATGTTACAGTGCTGTAGTGTGTACAAGTTGGAGTCGTGTGTGTATGAGGTGTACGGAGCGGAGACGTGTGTGTATGAGGTGTACGGAGCGGAGCCGTGTGTGTACGGAGCGGAGCCGTGTGTGTAAGAGGTGTACGGAGCGGAGCCGTGTGTGTACCAGGTGTACGGAGCGGAGACGTGTGTGTACGAGGTGTACGGAGCGGAGACGTGTGTGTACGAGGTGTACGGATCGGAGACGTGTGTGTACGAGGTGTACGGAGCGGAGCCGTGTGTGTACGAGGTGTACGGAGCGGAGCCGTGTGTGTAAGAGGTGTACGGAGCGGAGCCGTGTGTGTACGAGGTGTACGGAGCGGAGCCGTGTGTGTACCAGGTGTACGGAGCGGAGACGTGTGTGTACGAGGTATACGGCGCGGAGACGTGTGTGTACGAGGTGTACGGAGCGGAGACGTGTGTGTACGAGGTGTGCGGAGCGGAGCCGTGTGTGTACGAGGTGTACGGAGCGGAGACGTGTGTGTACGAGGTGTACGGAGCGGAGCCGTGTGTGTACGAGGTGTACGGAGCGGAGCCGTGTGTACGAGGTGTTCGGAGCGGAGCCGTGTGTGTACGAGGTGTACGGAGCGGAGCCGTGTGTGTACGAGGTGTACGGAGCGGAACCGTGTGTGTACGAGGTGTACGGAGCGGAGCCGTGTGTGTACGAGGTGTACGGAGCGGAGCCGTGTGTGTACGAGGTGTACGGAGCGGAGCCGTGTGTACGAGGTGTTCGGAGCGGAGCCGTGTGTGTACGAGGTGTACGGAGCGGAGCCGTGTGTGTACGATGTGCACGGAGCGGAGCCGTGTGTGTACGAGGTGCACGGAGCGGAGCCGTGTGTGTACGAGGTGCACGGAGCGGAGCCGTGTGTGTACGAGGTGCACGGAGCGGAGCCGTGTGTGTACGAGGTGTACGGAGCCGAGCCGTGTGTGTACGAGGTGTACGGAGCGGAGCCGTGTGTGTACGAGGTGCACGGAGCGGAGCCGTGTGTGTACGAGGTGCACGGAGCGGAGCCGTGTGTGTACGAGGTGCACGGAGCGGAGCCGTGTGTGTACGAGGTGTACGGAGCCGAGCCGTGTGTGTACGAGGTGTACGGAGCAGAGCCGTGTGTGTACGAGCTAAGCCGCACATGTACAAGGTGAGCGGAGCTGCGCGTGTACGAGGTGCACGGAGCGGAGCCGTGTGTACGAGGTGGATGTAGCAGTGCTGTGTGTGTACGAAACGGAGCCCTGTGTGTGAATTGTACGGAGCTGAGTTGCTCAGCTCCGTACACACAGGGCTCCGTGCTTGAGCCGTGTGTGTATGGATGGAGCCGCGTGTGTATGTAGCAGAGCCGCGTGTGTACGGAACAGAACCGCTTGTGTACGAGGTGTATGCTGCAAAGCCGCATGTGTACAAGGTTTACGGAGTGGAGTCGTGTGTGTACAAGGTGTACAAAGCGTGGCTGCGTGTGTACAAGGTGTACGGAGTGGAGCCTTGTGTGTGCGAGGTGGACGGAGCAGAGCCGTGTGTGTACGAGGCATACAAAGCGGAACCGTGTGTGTGTGAGGTGTGCAGAGCCGTGCATGTACAAGGAGTGTGGTGGGGAGCATTCATACCTCCCAACCGTCCTGAATTCAGCGGGACACTCCCGATTTTGAGAGTCCGCCCCGCTGTCCCGGCCGGGAGCTTTTCCCGTGGACACAGGAGTACATGCCGGAGCCCCGAAGAGCACTTTAAAACTCGCACGTGATGTTCCACCAGAAGTGACATGCTGGAAGATGACCGGAAATTAGGTAATTTCGGGAGGAGATTGTGACGGAACCATGGAGGCACTTCAGGGAATGCTTCAGATCCATCACCATGTCCTCGCCTTGGAATCGGGGATGTCGGCCGTGTGAGCGGATCATGATATGTCCTGCACCGGGAGGCTTTTGTGGGCACTACAATGGGAGCTGGGCTGTTATAGTATCTTTATAGAATCTTTATTTCTTTCTCTCTCTCTGTTCTTTCTTTCTTTCTCTTTCTTTCTCTCTCTCTGTTCTTTCTTTCTCTCTCTCTGTTCTTTCTTTCTCTCTATCTCTCTGTTCTTTCTTTCTCTCTTTGTTCTTTCTTTCCCTTCTTTCTCTCTCTCCCTCTGTTGTTTCTTTCTTAACCCTCTTTCTTTTTTCTCTCTGTTCTTTTTTTCTGTCCCCTCTTTCTTTCGCTCTCTGTTTCTTTCTTTCTCTCTCTCTGTTCTTTCCCCTCTTTCTTTTTTTCTTTCTCTCTGTTCGTTTTTCTTTCTCTCTCTGTTCTTTCTTTCCCCTCTTTCTCTTTCTTTCTCTCCGTTCTTGCTTTCCCCTCTTTCTTTCTCTCTCTATTCTTTCTTTCTTTTTCTCTCTGTTCTTTCTTTCCCCCTCTGTCTTTCTCTGTTCTTTATTTCCCCTCTTTCTTTCTTTCTCTCTCCCTCTCTGTTCTTTCTTTCCCCTCTTTATTTTTCTCTCTCTGTTCTTTCCCCTTTCTTTCTTTCTTTCTTTCTTTCTCTCTGTTCTTTCTTTCTTTCTCTCTCTCTGTTCTTCCTTTCCCCTTTCTTTCTTTCTCTCTGTTCTCTGTCCCCTCTTTCTTTCTTTCTCTCTCTATTCTTTCTTTCTTTTTCTGTCTGTTCTTTCTTTCCCCCCTCTGTCTTTCTTTCTCTGTTCTTTCTTTCCCCTCGTTCTTTCTCCCTCTCTGTTCTTTCTTTCTCTCTCTGTTCTTTCTTTCTCTCTCTGTTCTTTCTTTCCTCTCTTTCTTTCTTTCTTTGTTCTTTCTTTCCCCTCTGTCTTTCTCTCTCTGGTCTTTCTTACCCCTCTTTCTTTCTCTCTCCCTCTGTTCTTTCTTTCCCCTCTTTCTTTCTCTCTCCCTCTCTGTTCTCTTTCCCCTCTTTCTTTTTTTCTCTCTGTTCTTTTTTTCTGTCCCTTCTTTCTTTCGCTCTCTGTTTCTTTCTTTCTTTCTCTCTCTCTGTTCTTTCCCCTCTTTCTCTCTGTTCTTTTTTCTCTCTCTCTGTTCTTTCTTTCTCCTCTTTCTCTTTCTTTCTTTCTCTCTGTTCTTGCTTTCCCCTCTTTCTTTCTCTCTCTATTCTTTCTTTCTTTTTCTCTCTGTTCTTTCTTTCCTCCCTCTGTCTTTCTCTGTTCTTTATTTCCCCTCTCTTTCTCTCTCCCTCTCTGTTCTTTCTTTCTCTCTCTCTGTTCTCTTTCCCCTCTTTATTTTTCTCTCTCTGTTCTTTCCCCTCTTTCTTTCTTTCTCTCTGTTCTTTCTTTCTCTCTCTGTTCTTTCTTTCTTTCCCCTCTTTCTTTATTTCTTTCTCTCTCTCTGTTCTTCCTTTCCCCTTTCTTTTTTCTCTCTCTGTTCTCTGTCCCCTCTTTCTTTCTCTCTCTATTCTTTCTTTTTCTGTCTGTTCTTTCCCCTCGTTCTCTCTCCCTCTCTGTTCTTTCTTTCTCTCTCTGTTCTTTCTTCTCTCTCTTTCTTTCTTTGTTCTTTCTTTCCCCTCTTTCATTCTTTCTCTCTCTGTTCTTTCTTTCCCCTCTTTGTTTTTTTTCTCTCTGTTCTTTCTCTTCCCTTTCTTTATTTCTTTCTCTACTTTCTCTCTGTTCTTTGTTGCTTTCCCCTCTTTCTTTCTCTATCTCCTTTATTTCTGTTTTTTTTCTCTCTCTGTTCTTTCTTTTACTCTGTACCAGTGTGCCCTCAGTACCAGTCAGTGTGATCACCAGTGCTAAATGGGTGTGGTGGGTGTGGACATGGGTGTGACTAGTTGTGAAATGGGTGTGGTTGGGGCGTGGCCTACAATTTGCCGAGGTGCGCTGCGCGCGCCGCAACCTTTGTCCCTCTTTCCCATCTTCAAAAGTTGGGAGGTATGCAAATCTCCTCAGTGACTCGTCACCTGGTGCAAATCAGTGGGCGACACGTATGAGGTAGAAGACACCGGGCTGCCAGGTTAGCAGTGCATGGCACCGGGATAAAACCCAGCACTACAATTATACACATACAAGAACATTCCTCTAGCGCCTCCTAGCGGAGAAGACCTCACTCTCCCTCCAGTTTACGATTTAGGTCATTGGACACGTGACTGCAGTCTCCTTAGTAACAGCAGGACGCTTCCTGTCGAGCTCTTCCGGGCTTTGGCAGGCGCTGACCCGGAATTGAGTGATCAGCTGACAGTGGGCATGTGACAGCTGGTGACAGCGCTGGCGGTGATCTCATGGTATTTGGCGGGGAGTGCTGTGGGGGTGGGCAGGAGGGATGTGTGGGCTGTGTGTGTGCGCGGGGTGGGGGCTGTGCTGTGGAGGGTGGACAGGAGGGATGTGTGGGCTGTGTGTGCGGGGTGGGGGCTGTGCTGTGGAGGGTGGACAGGAGGGATGTGAGGGCTGTGTGTGTGCGGGGTGGGGGCTGTGCTGTGGAGGGTGGACAGGAGGGATGTGAGGGCTGTGTGTGCGGGGTGGGGGGCTGTGCTGTGGAGGGTGGACGGGAGGGATGTGAGGGCTGTGTGTGCGGAGTGGGGGGCTGTGCTGTGGAGGGTGGACGGGAGGGATGTGTGGGCTGTGTGTGTGCGGGTGGGGGGCTGTGTGTGTGCGGGTGGAGGGCTGTGCTGTGGAGGTGGACGGGAGGGATGTGTGGGCTGTGTGTGTGCGGGTGGGGGGCTGTGCTGTGGAGGGTGGACGGAGGGATGTGAGGGCTGTGTGTGTGCGGGGTGGGGGGCTGTGCTGTGGAGGGTGGACGGGAGGGATGGGAGGGCTGTGTGTGTGCGGGGTGGGGGCTGTGCTGTGGAGGGTGGACAGGAAGGATGCGTGGGCTGTGTGTGTGCGGGGTGGAGGGCTGTGCTGTGGAGGGTGGACAGGAGGGATGTGAGGGCTGTGTGTGCGGGTGGGGGCTGTGCTGTGGAGGGTGGACAGGAGGGATGTGTGCGCTGTGTGTGTGCGGGGTGGGGGGCTGTGCTGTGGAGGGTGGACAGGAGGGATGTGTGTGCGGGGTGGGGGGCTGTGCTGTGGAGGGTGGACAGGAGGGATGTGAGGGCTGTGTGTGCGGGGTGGGGGCTGTGCTGTGGAGGGTGGACAGGAGGGATGTGAGGGCTGTGTGTGTGCGGGGTGGGGGGCTGTGCTGTGGAGGGTGGACAGGAGGGATGTGTGTGTGGGGTGGGAGGCTGTGCTGTGGAGGGTGGACAGGAGGGATGTGTGCGGGGTGGGAGGCTGTGCTGTGGAGGGTGGACAGGAGGGATGTGAGGGCTGTGTGTGCGGGGTGGGGGCTGTGCTGTGGAGGGTGGACAGGAGGGATGTGAGGGCTGTGTGTGTGCGGGTGGGGGCTGTGCTGTGGAGGGTGGACGGGAGGGATGTGAGGGCTGTGTGTGGCGGGGTGGGGGGCTGTGCTGTGGAGGGTGGACGGGAGGGATGTGTGGGCTGTGTGTGTGTGCGGGGTGGGGGCTGTGCTGTGGAGGGTGGACGGGAGGGATGTGAGGGCTGTGTGTGTGCGGGTGGGGGGGCTGTGCTGTGGAGGGTGGACAGGAGGGATGTGAGGGCTGTGGGTGTGCGGGGTGGGGGGCTGTGCTGTGGAGGGTGGACAGGAGGGATGTGTGGGCTGTGTGTGCGGGTGGGGGGCTGTGCTGTGGGGGGTGGACAGGAGGGATGTGAGGGCTGTGTGTGTGCGGGGTGGGGGGCTGTGCTGTGGAGGGTGGACAGGAGGGATGTGAGGGCTGTGTGTGTGCGGGTGGGGGGCTGTGCTGTGGAGGGTGGACAGGAGGGATGTGAGGGCTGTGTGTGTGCGGGGTGGGGGGCTGTGCTGTGGAGGGTGGACAGGAGGGATGTGAGGGCTGTGTGTGTGCGGGGTGGGGGCTGTGCTGTGGAGGGTGGACAGGAGGGATGTGAGGGCTGTGTGGTGGCGGGTGGGGGGCTGTGCTGTGGAGGGTGGACAGGAGGGATGTGGGGCTGTGTGTGTGGGGGGTGGGGGGGCTGTGCTGTGGAGGGTGGACAGGAGGGATGTGAGGGCTGTGTGTGTGCGGGGTGGGGGGCTGTGCTGTGGAGGGTGGACAGGAGGGATGTGAGGGCTGTGTGTGTGCGGGTGGGGGGCTGTGCTGTGGAGGGTGGACAGGAGGGATGTGAGGGCTGTGTGTGTGCGGGGTGGGGGGCTGTGCTGTGGAGGGTGGACAGGAGGGATGTTGAGGGCTGTGTGTGTGCGGGGTGGGGGCTGTGCTGTGGAGGGTGGACAGGAGGGATGTGAGGGCGTGTGTGTGCGGGGTGGGGGGCTGTGCTGTGGAGGGTGGACAGGAGGGATGTGAGGGCTGTGTGTGTGCGGGGTGGGGGGCTGTGCTGTGGAGGGTGGACAGGAGGGATGTGAGGGCTGTGTGTGTGCGGGGTGGGGGGCTGTGCTGTGGAGGGTGGACAGGAGGGATGTGAGGGCTGTGTGTGTGCGGGGTGGGGGGCTGTGCTGTGGAGGGTGGACAGGAGGGATGTGTGTGCGTGGTGGGGGCTGTGCTGTGGAGGGTGGACAGGAGGGATGTGAGGGCTGTGCTGTGGAGGGTGGACAGGAGGGATGTGAGGGCTGTGTGTGTGCGGGGTGGGGGGTTGTGCTGTGGAGGGTGGACTGGAGGGATGTGAGGGCTGTGTGTGTGGGGGCTGTGCTGTGGAGGGTGGACAGGAGGGATGTGAGGGCTGTGTGTGTGCGGGGTGGAGGGCTGTGCTGTGGAGGGTGGACAGGAGGGATGTGTGGGCTGTTTGTGCGGGGTGAGGGGCTGTGCTGTGGAGGGTGGACAGAAGGGATGTGAGGGCTGTGTGTGTGCGGGGTGGGGGGCTGTGCTGTGGAGGGTGGACAGGAGGGATGTGAGGGCTCTGTGTGCGGGGTGGGGGGCTTGTGTTAGCAATGGTCGGGCATATTAGCAGATCGTCTCTCTGCTGGGGTATTACAGGGGTCACAGTAAAGAAAGTGTAGTGCTGTTTCCTGGGGCCACCAGTAGGCTTTAAGGGCTCATTCAGATGTCACATTTTTACACATATGACTTCTAATTTCTGTGCATGTTTTTCATTATAAAGCCATGTTCCTACATTTAGTATTTATAAGCCAAAACCAGGAGAGGAACAATCAGAGGAAAAGTATAAAGAAACACGTCACCACTTCTGGATTTATCACCCACTCCTGGTTTTGGCTTACAGATACTGAGGTAAAATACTGAACGTGTGAACGTGGCCTTAGGCTTTATCCCCACGATGAGCGTTTGGTGAGTTTTAAACGCTGTCGAGTTTCTGCACCTATTAAGTCAATTAGGTTACTTGTGTTTTTTTTCACTGCGTTTTGTGTTCATTTTTCAAATCTGCGTTTTGCGTCTTTTGTATCTTCTTGATGTCATGTGCGGCTTACATGACTTTTTGATGCATTTCTGCCACGGAAATGTACTATATATGCATGTGCATTTTTACCTGCAGATTCTACTCATCTAATATAATTTTATAAGAAAAATCCAAGCATAAAACTCAGAGTACCCGCAAGAAATTGACATGTTGCAGATTTGATATACGCTGAGTAAAAAGAAGCACAGCAGGCTGGAGATTTCTATAAATCCCGTCCACTTTGCTGGAACTGAAAGATACTGCGTTTTTTTTTGCACAGCAGAAATACGCAGCGTAAAATAATCACCCAATGCTCATTGGTGGAACGTAGCCTTAGATGGGATACAACTGTAGCAATCTCTCAGGTGTGAGAAGGATTATATTGTATGTAAAAATCTAATTTTTGGTGAAAAATCTGACATACGGACAAAACTCTGAAAACTCAATTTTTGTCACTTAGGCCGGCGTCACACTTGCGGCCATCCGCTCTCGGACCCGAGTGTGCGGCTGCATAGAAATACATGCAGCCGCACACTCGGGTCCGAGAGCGGGCGGCTGTGCTGGGTGTTGATGCGAGAAAGTCGCATCAAACTCGCAAGTGTGACGCCGGCCATATGAGAAAAATCGCTGATGTCTGAAGACCTGAGGCGTGTGGCGACAGGTTATGTAAACAAAATATATATATATTTATATTGCAAGTCACAGATAGATTAGAGTTACAATAAAGTCTTGGTGACCAAAATCAGGAGGTCTGGAGTTTGGATGCCAGGTGGGTTCACATCATGTAATGTGCCCCCATGTGACAATCATGAGATGAGAAGAGACGAGATGTCAGTCAACCATACAATGTCCCTGGGCTTATGTAAGTGCCGTCTGGTTACCGCGGAATAACCAATACTTTTCTCTCAATCACTCGGGCAGATAATCCTTACAACATGGCATATGTGTAAAACCCATGAGACTTTGTACTGGTGCCCAGCGCTCAGTAGGGCCTTGAGTGACACCAGACAAAGCGGCATCTTGTGGATTTCACCCGAGGGCGGCTGTAGTTCAGCTTGCCAAACAGGATAGGTTACTAAAGTTGTAAATTCATAGGTGTCTACATTCTTTTGTCCTACAGCATTACATATTTTCTGATGATTCAGGTCAAAAGCTTTCTTGAAAAAAAATTGGCACAGCATTGGTGGTGGGTCAAAAACAAAAAAATAGTCAGCTACCTATCTGCCATTCCATAAGCTTCTGGCTTCTGGCATATAAATCCCATAGCCTCCACAGTCATTCAGTGACCCTTGCGGCCACCAACACTTCACTGCTACAGGCTATGATTGGCTTCAGCAATCACGTGTCTGTACCACTAAACAGGATGTACAAAGTGCCTTGGTGCATGATCACATGTGAGAATGAAGAAGCGGCTGAAAAACAGGCGAGGGATCGTTAGTTCTGTAATCTTCAATTTTTTATTTTTTTTTATTTCACCACCATGCTTGGTCCATAGATAGTTGTGGACTTCCCTTTGAAGAAAGCATTCGGCTCTTGGTTTTTATCTATAACAGCACCTATTTCTATTGGAACAATAAGGTTATATTCACACATGCGAAAGAATTATTGGAGATAATTCAACCTTGCAGAAAATTGCACACGTTGCAAGAACCCAAATGTATGAACACGATTTTCATAAATTTCTATGAATAGTCTACTATTTGTGAATATACAAATCAATATATACTTATTGCACAATGATACAAGGTGATGATTACTAACAAGGATAACCAGTATTTACAGCCACATGACAACTTACTGTGAATATTCACATATGTTCAATCACCAGTTGTGATACCTGCTGTCCCAATTTCCAAATGTCCAGTAGAGGAACGCAGTCATACATCCACAGTAAAAAAAAAAAAATCCAGCTTCCAAAAAAATCCAAATTTATTGCAGATAAAATCAAATCCAACAAGACAAAGCTCATGTAATGTGAACACTAGCTACGCGTTTCAAAACATACATCCAGTGTCCGCTCTGGTTTCGCCGTCCACAATACGCTTGTAAGTGCTTCTAACATAGTGTCCCTCCCATCAGCTACTGTCTCAATGGCCGCACTCACACAAGTTTCTTCGGATGCCGATGGTGACGTCACTGTGGTTAGCTACGGGGTGCAGCTTAGTCCAGCACACTGCAGGATTAAGCTATAAGTGGGGCATTCATCGGTAATCCACCGTTACAGGAGATAGTATGATTTTGATAGTATGAATGCTGCAGTCTGCAACAATATTATTACTTTCAAAATTACTAAAGACCTGGACACCAATAGGAGCCATCAGGATTTGTCTGGATCAATAACCGCAGTGATGGCTATCAGAAGCCATGATGTCATTGTGGTCTGAATGGTTCCTTATATTCATCGAATTTTGTTCACCTTGTGTATGAAGCATTCACACTAGACCAGTAAATAGCACATAGATGTAAATGGCTAAAAGTGGTTGTCGGACGTATGTCGGTGTCAGATCGGTGAGGCACCCTCAGTGATCAGCCCCTACCAGCTGTAGTAGCGGCTGGATGGAAACACCACAGCTTGTCACTGCTTGCTACTGCAGATCAGCTCCATTATATTATACGGCAGATAGTGAGAAAGTTACTCATTGGGTTTTTTTGTTCTCTTCACAGATTATGAGTTTTGCATCCCCAGGACATAAAGCTATACCATTACCCGAGGATCAGACTCTGCCCCACTTTGACGCCGACAATGCACCTTTCCATCTTCAAGGATTTCTCTACCAAGCAGAGATGTGTAGGAAGAACTGTGGGTTCTTTGGTAATCCAGCATGGCACGGGTATTGTTCCAGGTGTTGGATCCAGCAGAGGCAGCAGGCTCAGCCTCTTACAGACGGGTAGGTGTAATCTGGACAACCAAATCACTGTCCATCAGGAGACACCAGACTAGATGGCTTGGGTTTGTCAAATTTTGTGTCTACTCGTCTCTTTTTTCTCTGTTCGCTATTTATATTGCTGATCTCATGTAATATAGTTATGATCCACTAATAAATGCCATTTTAATCTTTATGTAATAGCTATTGCTTTTCACAAATAGACAAAATCTCATTTACACCTTGAGATATTTAGTGGTAATTCATTTTTGGGACCTTTCTCTGGACTGATTCATTTTCTATTCACAGCAAAAGCTATGTACCAATTGATAGCAATCTCTGGTTATACTGTGTTATAGTGAAAAGATTCTTTAAGTAGAATTGTCTTTGTTGCTCATAGCCATCACCACATTCACAGAACCCGGTCCATTGGCCAAGTCAGTAAACTTTCACTTAGCGCTTATCTTCACGATCATGGGCCCTATTGGAGCTTGTGTCCGAACACCCCCCAACAAAACAGGATCTCGACATATACGCTTACAGGGCCATGGACTATAATGGTTCTGGCAGAGCGAACATGTGCGCTATTGTGCATCATTTTTGGGCGTATACAGTGCGTATGGAAAGTATTCAGACCCCTTTAAATTTTTCACTCTTTGTTTGATTGCAGCAGTTTCTTAAATGCAAAAAAAAGTTCATTTTTTTCTCATTAATGTACACTCTGCACCCATCTTGACTGAAAAAAAATGCAGACATTTTTGCAAATGTATTAAACAAGAAAAACGGAAATATCACATGGTCATAAGTATTCAGACCCGTTCCATACCCACTGTATGCCTATTGGAGGCAGATATCCAGACACAGTCTAATACGTCTGGGTGTCCGCTTCCAGTAGGCATATACGCCAAAAATTATGCACGGCAGAGCGCATATTCAAATCCCGTTTTGCAGAGGGAATCAGACGCAAGCTCCGACGGGACCACGAACATGAAGATAAGTGCAATCTGAAAGCATCCTAAGCCGTATGGCAGGGCTCATTAATGGGTCAATAATGCTTTTTAGGATTGCTACTTCCAGTAAGTGGCGCTAGAGTTCAAATCCTCATCATCTCTGAAGAGGCAAATTACAGATCTACATTCACTTTTTCATCCAGTTATCTGTCACGACTTGCAATCATTAAGTGGAAATATACTGTGTTCTGATCAAAACAAAGCAAAAAAGTGATCTAAAAAGCAGAAGCATTCTTATGAGGACACTGTAATTTTCACTGAGCTTTATATTTCCTGGATGACCTCTGCCGGGAGAATTTATATGTACTTCCCCATTACACGGAGGTGAAAGGTGAACGTCCACATTTTACTGTTTGCATTTTTCCAGACTACTACCTTACAAACGTTAGGCACTCTGTGCAATGTCCCTTGGATATTTACACACTGAGTCATTAAAAAACAAACCTATTCCAGAACGTTTCTTTATATAGCATATTATTATCTGTAACTTTCCCGTAGATTGTCACGCTTTCTACATATACTTCAGCTTAAGGTTGAAGGCAGTACAAGGAGCGAGATACTGTATATGTGAACCCTGTCATTACAGGGTACCTGCAGTTATAATGTCGGCCTCACCCAGTGATGTTCTTTCCTAATATACTGCGTAAACTTGTTCTGCATTTTTCATGTAATACTACAGCATTAATGCACATATTAGCTGCTCCTACAGCTCTGACCCCCAAGATCTTTTTAGATAAAACCATTTCAGGTGGAAATGGTTAATCGCACTTTAAGGGGTTACCCCTTTCGTTGGAGAACATCAGAGAACTATATATTATGACCTGGAAGCTGTGCACTTATTAACAAGTGTCGTCATGTACGGTATATTCCCGTAATCGGACTCTGTCTTCAGTTTTAGACATCAGACAGGGAATCTGCACGTTAAACCTGACATGGATGCGACTACACAGCGGATAAATAGAAACAACACTTTTCCGGATGTCACCAGTAATAATGTCCGAAGTGAGGAATCTACCTCAAGCCTGTACCAACCGGCGGCAGGTAAATGAGTTTTCATGTGCAGTTTTCTTTTGTTTTAGGTACATATAAAACCTGTTTAGAAATTCTACAGACTATCAGATCGCTATGGAGACATATTTCCAAAAAGTGTTTTTTGACCTTTTTTTGCTATAGAAAGTTACTGTTTTGTCATTTGTGAGACTCATTTTTATGATTATAATTATTATAAATCATGCAATGTTTTGCATGCTTTGCAGGCTCTGTATTGCACTTTTCCCGGTCGTGCCTTCTCTCACTGGCTCGAGGGGATTTTACCGAATTTCTCAAAGTTCTGCGCAGTCCAGAAGCGCAACCATTATCGAGTGTCTGCAGTAATTTCATTCATCGGATGCAACATGCTGACGTGAGTCTTGAGTGATTAATAAGGAAAATATAAGGATTTAATCCCATGTTGAATATATTATTAAGTTATTTGAATATTTTATTCCTCGTACTCTCTTTTCAGATCAGTAATGAGAATGAGAATGGGGTACATCAACATTGTGGCAGCTATGCTGCAGATTTCACCCTCTGCATTTATTAAAATCTAAACCCGAATTCATGAACCACAAATTCCCTCTGAAAATCTGACCAATATTCGCTACATGGAAGCATAAGCTTTCCTGTTAAGCCTTTGTTCATTTTGCACTTGAAGGTTAGAATTGAGCAATGCCATCTAATGTATGTTAAAATAAAAAAAAAAAAGTATACAGATGTAACTTGTCAAAAGGGCAGTCATTTGGCATACTTTTGTATATTGTGGGCATGTCAGCATAAACATTGAGAGCACCTTTTGACTCACACAAAAGCACATTGCCTTACATCTTTAGATTGAGTGAATATCTGACAAAGATGATTAGTTTATTAAAGTCAGATGGATTATTAGGACAATCACTTGAATACAATAAATCTACCAAAGTCTGAACAACTGTGACTTATGTATGGTAAAAGCATAGGATAATGACCCTAAAAAAACTGACTCTTTGTGCAACATAAAAAAAACAAAACATTTGCCTGTTAATTTTTTTGGGAAGATGTGCTCACCTCCATGCATAAGTTGAACACTTCTATTCAGTGGTTTGAGCAGTCAGTTGGGGTCTCAAGACCCAGATCTCCACAAATCTACAGAGCTTTTCAAGGTCTCCAATACAGATTAAAAAGAGGTCATTGAGAGAACCTCTCCTGTTAAGTTCTCAAAAACTGTTTAGATACGTGATTACTAAAATGCTATCAGCTTTCCTGGTGTCCTGAATAGCAAATTTGGCTATCTATATGCTCATGAACTTTCACCCCCTATTGATTCAGATGGGGTGGATGTGCAGTACCCGATCATGGTCACTATGCAGTTGACCATTCTGTATCGTTTAGCTCCATAACTGAGCACACCAGGCCATCACTGAGAACAGCTGATCTTCAGGGGTGCCAAGTGTCGCACCCCCACCAATCAGATATTGAACGAGTATGTTAAGGATAGGCTATCAATATAAAAGCCCATACATCCCCTTTAACGTTATGCAAAAGGTGAAATCATGGAAATAAAATTTCCAACACGTCGTGAGCATGAGCGCCACACAGAAATGCATGCACTTACATGCCTTATCCATCAATGAGAATATTAATGGTTATCTGAAGAACATTTTGACATGCTGAATGCACTTGGGCACTCAAATCATCAAGATCTGCTGTTGTCAGCTCCCTTTGCAATTGCCAACTAAATATGTCCAGATGTGTTCGGTGCGAGACCGGAGACACTGTAGGCCATTATCGTTATCTCCACTGTTCCCTTTAAGAATGAATGAGCTTCAGTGCGCACGATCAATCACAGCCCCTTTCTCACAAGGGTCTTCAGAGCCCTGGGTCGGTGGTGGTCCTAGCTGTCAAACCACCAGTGATCTGGAAATTATCCCTATCCCATTCTGAGTCAGTGTAGGATGACATGAGAAGACAAAGGATTTGTGCATGCCACAGAAATTCTGTGGTTTGTTCTTCAAGATGTTTGGAACAATCTTCCTGTTGAGTTTTTTTCAAAAACTCTGCAAGTATATCTTGAGGAATTGATGCAGTATTGAAGGCAAAGTGTGGTTACACCAAATGTCGATTTGATTTAGATTTTTCTTGTTTATTCATTTTTGCATTCTGTTAATTGATAAAAATAAACATTTACACATTTATTGCTTTTTATTTTTTTAAAGCATTCTTACTTTGCAGCATTTTTTCCCCTCTTACCTAAAACATTTGCACCGTGCTGTATATATACACAATGCTTTTCACTGACTATCTTCTCCATCATCAGTCTGAAGACAGGGGTGCTCACAATCTATTTCCTTTATAGAGTACACTCATAGAGTGGGACCATTATAAGCCAATTAACCTGAACATGTTTTTTAACCCCTTAACGACCGCCGATATGTCTTTTCACGGAGGTCATTAAGGGTACTTAAACCACAGCGGTATCCTCAGATTCAAAAAATGTTTCATTCATTCTCCTAAAAGTACATTTTGATCACTGTGATAAACTATCACAGTGATCAAAATAAAAACAAAACAGTACATAAACCCCCCTTAGTTAGAGACATATAATAAAATATAGAAATTATATTTATTTTCATTTTTCCGTTAGGGTTATAATTAGGGTTAGCATTAGGGTTAGGGTTATAATTAGGTTAGGGTTAGGCTGGGTTCATACTGCGTTATGGCAGTCCGTTAGACGGACTGCGTTACACTGCGGTATAACGCGGTGTAATGCAGTCCGTTAACGCTGCCATTCACCCCCATTTGAGGGCGCATCGCGACGCATGCCGTAAAGCGGCATGCGTTCGCGACGTGCCGTCATTCAGTGACGGAGCCTCGGACACGGCCTGCAGCGTCTGGGCTCCGTCACCGCTAGCGCAAATGAATCATCTGCTGATTCCTCTGCGCTAGCGGGTATAGCATAACGCGATTGCGTTATGCTATACCGTTACCAGCCCGTCAACGCTATGTGTTGAACGGGCTGGTAAAGCGCAAAATGAACCTAGCTTAGGGTTAAGGGATAGGGTTACAATTAGGGTTAGGGTTACAATTATGGTTGGGATTTAGGTTAGGGTTAGGGTTGGGATTAGGGTTAGGGGTGTGTTGGGGTTAGGGTTGGAGCTTGAATTGAGAGGTTTACACTATTTAGGCACATCAGGGGTCTCCAAACACGTGGCGTTCAAAAAGTCAAATGGCACTCCCTCCCTTCCGAGCCCTGCCGTGCGCCCAAACAGTGGTTTACCCCAACATATGGGGTATCAGCGTACTCAGGACAAATTGCACACCAATTTTGGGGTTCTAATTTCTCCTTTTACCCTTGGGAAAATAAAAAATAGCTGGCTAAAAAAATCATTTTTGAGGAAAAAAATGATTTTTTATTTTCATGGCTCTGCATTTATAAATTTCTGTGAAGCACTTGGGGGTTCAAAGTGCTCACCACTCATCTAGATAAGCTCTTTGGGGGTCTAGTTTCCAAAATGGTGTCACTTGCAGGGGGTTTCTACTGTTTAGGCACATCAAGGGCTCTGCAAACACAACATGACGCCCGCAGAACATTCCATCAAAGTCTGCATTACAAAATGGCGCTCCTTCCCTTCCAAGCTCTCCCATGCGCCCAAACAGTGGTTTCACCCCACATATGGGGTATCAGCATACTCAGGAAAAATTGCACAACAACTTTTGGGGTCAAATTTCTCCTGTTACCCTTGGGAAAATAAAAAAATAGCGGGCTAAAGAATCATTTTTGAGGAAAAAAATGATTTTTTATTTTCACGGCTCTACGTTATAAACTTCTGTGAAGCACTCGGGGGTTCAAAGTGCTCACCACTCATCTAGATAAGTTCCTTAAGGGGTCTAGTTTCCAAAATGGTGTCATTTGTGGGGTGGTTTCCACTGCTTAGGCGTATCAGGGGCTCTCCAAACGCGACATGGTGTCCAATTTCAATTCCAGCCAATTTTGGTTTGAAAAAGTCAAACGGCGCTCCTTCCCTTCCAAGCTCTGCCATGCACCCAAACAGTGGTTTACCCCCACTTATGGGGTATCAGCATGCTGAGGACAAATTGCACAAAAACTTTTGTTACCCTTGGGAAAATAAAAATTGGGGTGAAAAGATCCTTTTTGTGGAAAAAATATAATTTTTTATTTTCACGGTTCTACTTTATAAACTTCTGTGAAGCACTTGGAGGTTCAAAGTGCTCACCACTCATCTAGATAAGTTCCTTAGGGAGTCTAGTTTCCAAAATGGGGTCACTTGTGGGGGGGTTCCACTGTTTAGACACATCAGGGCCTCTACGAACGCGACATGGCGACCAGCCAATTCTGCGTTGAAAAAGTCAAACGGCGCTCCTTCCCTTGCGACCTCTGCCGTGCTCTCAAAAAGTAGTTTACCCTCACATATGGGGTATCGGCGTATTCAGGAGAAATTGCGCAACAAATTTTGTGGTTCATTTTTCTTTTAACACTTGTGAAAATAAAAAAAATTGGTTCCGAAGTAAAGTTTTTGCAAAAAAAGTTAAATGTTAATTTTTTTCCTTCCACATTGCTTCAGTTCCTGTGAAGCAGGTAAAGGGTTAACAAACTTCTTGAATGTGGTTTTGAGCACCTTGAGGGGTGCAGTTTTTAGAATGGTGTCACTTTTGGGTATTTTCTATTATATAGACCCCTTAAAGTGACTTCAAATGAGATGTGGTCCCTAAAAAAAAAATGGTGTTGTAAAAATGAGAAATCGCTGGTCAACTTTTAACCCTTATAACTTCGTAACAAAAAAAATTGAGTTCCCAAAATTGTGCTGATGTAAAGTAGACATGTGGAAATGTTATTTATTAAGAAATTTGTGTGACATATCTCTCTGATTTAAGGGCATAAAAATTTAAAGTTTGAAAATTGCTACATTTTCAAAATTTTCGCCATATTTCCGTTTTTTTTTTCATAAATAAAAGCAAGTCATATAAAAATTTTTTTACCACTAACGTGAAGTACAATATGTCACGAAAAAACAATCTCAGAATCAGCTGGATTCATTAAAGCGTTCCAGAGTTATAACCTCATAAAGTGACAGTGGTCAGAATTGTTAAAATTGGCCCGGTCATTAAGCTGCAAATTGGCTCTGTCACCAAGGGGTTAAGCATGGGATAAATTCCAAAGCATAAGAACATATTTGATACTGATGTCAGCAGCATAACTATATGTATCAATAAAGTTACTGTTACTTAGATATTTTTGTTCTTATGCTTAAAAACCATATTCAGGTTAACTGGTTTGCAATGGCCCCATTGTAATGTGTGTATTTTATAAAAGAATTAGACTGTGAGCCCCTCTGTGTCCTGAGATTGATGTGAGAGAAGATAGTCAGTGAAAGCATTGTGTAATATTTGCACATCCCAGCCAGAAGGTTTCGGTGTCCTTGTAATGTTGCTCTCATTAATAAGAGATTGATGTATGATGACGCATAAATAATGTTTGTCTTCCAGCATATAACTGTGGACAAAAAAGCAGAAGAAGTACAAAGCTTCTACCAACAAATTGTGCTCTACTACCCTGGTGAGAGAATATCCAAACTGTACAGTCAATAAAAATACAGCCTTCACTTCTAATTATTGAAACTGTGTATTATAAAGTTGTAGAAACATTAAAGAAAACTGAATTTATTATATTAGTATTTTTATGTTTTAGGTGGAAGTTCTAAAAATAATATCCAATATCAAAATACATCTAGAATTAGATGATATATTTTATGTAAACCGTACATAAATGTACAACAATAGAGTATAGTATATGGATTATATGCGGATTACTAAAAACTATTAGGAGGCTGATAATGAGCTCCTAATGCCTTCTAATGGTAAATCCTGCTGTAAGGTTCAATTTCACTATGAACAGCATTGTATATTAGGATGTATGTGTCATAGGGCAGCACGGTGGCTCAGTGGTTAGCACTGCAGCCTTGCAGTGCTGGGGTCCTGGGTTTGAATCCCACCAAGGACAACATTTGTAAGGAGTTTGTATGTTCACCCCGTGTTGACTTGGGTTTCCTCCCACACTCAGTATCATTGGGAATCTAGATTGTGAGCCCCAATGGGGACAGTGATAATGATGTCTGTAAAACGCTGTGGAATTAATATATAAACAAGTAAGGGCCCCTTCACATGTGCGCATAAAACATGTACGTAAAAAAAAGTATTGGTGCCATCTGTGTGTCATCATGTTTTCCGTATGGATGAAGAAAGCGATAAATTACAAAGCTTCTCCTACAGTAAAGATGTATATCTTGTACCGTGTTAGCCAGTAGATAGAAAATATTTAGAGTTGAGAGTCCTCAGTGGTTGATACCTTTAATGGATAACTGAAAAGATGGTAACAAATTGCAAGCTTTCCAGACTACTCAGGTCTCTTCATCAGCTGAACTAAGCTTCTCCTATACTTCTCAATGTTAAACACGGATGGCACATGAATGCCATCATAATAATAATCTGTATGCTGTAAGTATTTTTCACGGTTCCTTAGACTTATATTGGCCCTTATCTTCCATGCTGCCAGAAAATAAAGGACATGTCTCCATTAGTTTTGCACTGACACACAATCCATGAAAAAACACGGACATGTTTACTGCACAATAAGTTATAATGTGCACGTATGGTACCTGTGAAAAAAAACAGATACCACACGTACTGGAAACACAGACATTTGAAGGGGTCCTAAAATGAATGAATATATATATATATTGGAGATGTTCGTATAGTAATGGTAAATGTACTAGCATCAAAGCAATGGACCATATGCCTTTCATAAGATACTCTATTAGTTTTACTGTAGTTTCCCATTCTAGTTACACATGTACAACAAACAATCCACAGTCTTTCCTTCACTGAGGTCTATATACTGAAAGATTTCAACCATGTAGCAATTGGGGATTGTAAATCAGTAAGAGGTTTCCATCTGTCAAAGTAATGTTTCATCCTGATCTCTTTATGGTGCTGCTCTGTCCTCCTTTGTAAATAGGTGCCTGTGTTTAATTGCCCTTGTTAGTCTGACCATGTCCATTAGAGGGTGGAATGTTTTTAGCTCCTTTGTCTCCCAAAGCATTTTAAGTTAATCTGTTTATCTTTTCTAATGTGAAAGGTAGGTTCTTCGTAAAGTCAGTCTGAATATGATGTTTAGTTTCCTATTGAACAAAGTTTCCTAAATAGGATGCAAGTGAACCCCCCCATACACATTAGACTGTCGGCCGAACCACCAATATTGATTGGTTTGGCTAAAAATCTAATGTGTATGATAGCCAAAGACCATTTATAGTTGGCATGTCCAATTTCAGACCACTGAAGTCTATGGAGAGAGTATGGAAAGGAGAAGTGTTAGGGTATGTGCACACAATCAGGAATTAGCAGCGCTTTGGACGCAGCGCATGTCCACTGCCTCCAAAATTCTGCCGGCTATTGAACGCAGGTGAATGTGTTCACTGAACTGTGTAGATTCACCGCGTCTAATACATTGTACGGGCGAAAATTCTCTTGCTGAGACTCATGTCTCCGCAAGATAAATAGACATGCTGCGGTCTGGAGAGACGCGCCACATGTCCATCTCTGCGGGTGAGCCGCGGGCGTCTCTGGACGCATAGTGGAGATGGGATTTCTCTAAATCTCATCCACTATATTATAACATCTAGACGCTGTGGGATAGGCGCTGCATAAGTACGCAGCGTCCAACAAGCAGCGTTTACTGATTGTGTGCACCTACCCTTAGATAAAATGACACTGTCCTGCTGCTTTATAGTATGTGTATTATGTCACCCTAGTGCTGGATTCACAGCAACAATTCCTAATGCCTCTGTGTGCTGTGTATGAGACATCATAGCAGCTAGTTTATACTTAATAGGTCAGATACAGATGAAAATTCTCTATGGAGAGCGTATGGAAATGAGAAGTATTAGGGTATGTGCACACGGTCAGGAATTGGCAGCGCTTTGGATGCAGCGCATGTATGGTTCATGCAGTATTACATCAACACCAGATTTCTTACATTATGGTTGGTCAGAACAATGAAAGCAACTGTTACCATCCACTTTTTGTGTCTCCCCCATTTCCTCATAGATTGTAAGCTTGTGAGCAGGGCCCTCATGCCTCTTGGTATCTACTTTGATCTGTGTTTATTGTTATGCTGTAATGTCTATTGTCTGTACAAGTCCCCTCTATAATGTGAAGTGCTGCAGAATATGTTGGTGCTATAGAAATAAAATAATTATTATTATTATTAATTAGTTCTTGCAGAGGGGAAAATGCAGGAAACAAGTCACATAATAGCTAAAAATATTGTTATTGCTTATGTACACACACGGATCTTTGTGAATATTTAGCTTCCATTTAAACAACAATGTCAACATATGAAGCATATATAGTTACCCCATGAATTCAGTATTTCTTGTACTTTATCTGTTCTAGAGCACATGTCAGATGAGAAAGACCAGTTGTTGGATAATATTGAGAAACTTGTGATGACGCGACTTTATAAGTGTGTATTTTGTCTGGAAAATTCACAGGATGAGCAAAAAGATCTCTCTCTCCAAAAGCGCATCAAGTAAGTGCTGTGGATTTTGTATCCAATGCCATTGATAAATGTAGGATTACGGCCTTTTCCCAGATGCCCGACCTAATGACTATTGATCGTACTTTGTTTTTGCTGGAAGCCAGGATGAGAAAACCAGATGGTGCAATGAGTGATCTCTAAATAGAGATCTTTGTGAGACATTGAGTGAGTAAGCAGCAGTAACTTGAGGCTCCCCATGGTTTTGGGCATGTGTTTGTGGACCTAGAGCAATTGACAGAAAAATATTTAATTTTGCAAAGCCTACAAAACATTTGCATCTTGTCATGTTCATGATTCCCCTTTCTGGTTTCAGTGTTTATGACCACATTTTCTGTTTTAGGTCATTGAGTTGGGTCTCGTCAAGGATGCTTCAACTCCCATTAGAAGAAGACAGCGAGGAAGAGAAGAATGGGATCTCTTGTGCTGCAACTGGTAAGAAAAACAGAATTCCACTGGTATGATAGAAATAATTGTAATCACATTATACAGAGTCAACTCATTCTATTCCAGCATCTGTGGGACAAGTTTGATTTGGTGATATACAAAACCTTACAGATTTAGGTAAATCAATTAGTACTGTAAACATTATGAGGATTCTAGAAACTAATGCAAGGGAAATCTGCTTAGATGCTACAACTCTATTTTAGGGGCTCTTTAAAAAATTAAGGCAGCAACCTGATAGGTTGCAATGGGAAATTGTTCCACTTTTGCTTTGCGCTTCTTGGATATATTGAACCCTTTGTCAGACAGTAAATTTCAATACTTAGATCCACTTTTCTTGGGTAGATCTACAAAATAGTACATAAAAACCACAATTGGTCTGTTCTTTTCACTGTTTACATAGGGCTGCAAATAACAGCTGATCGGTGGGGGTAACAGATATTAGATCCTTAAAGAGAATCTGTCAGGTTCAACCATCTTATGCCGTCTTTATGCACATGCAGGTCATAAGCTGAATAAAATGATGTCTTGATATCTGCGATCTGATGTCTTATTCTAGAGAAATCCATGTTTTTCTGATATGTACCGTATTTTTCGTTTAAGATGCACTTTTTTCCTCCAAAAATGTGGAGAAAATGGGGGTGTGTCTTATAGTCCGGATGTACCGGCTCTGGCTGAGGTGGGGATGCGGCATCGGCAGAGCAGCAGGTCACAAAGGCAGGAGCCGGCTGGTGTGGCTAACTCCTGTGCTCGCTGCTAAACAGAAATGAATATTCACTGCATTCCACGCCCGTGGGCGTGGAGGGCAATGAATATTAATTTCTCTTCAGCACTCTGGTAAGATTGGCCCCCATTCCCAGTCCTGGTATGCATGGCCCCTCCCTTCCTTATTCTGGTATGATTGGCCCTCACCCCAATCCTGGTATGCATGGCCCCATCAGAAAACATAAAAAAAAACTATTACACTTACCTTCCCGTTGCTCCCTTGCAGCGTCCTTCTCCGTTGCCAGCAGCTGCTTAATGCTTTTAAGCATGGCAGGAACGTCATGCGTTGCTTGCAAGCCGAAGGACATCTGCCGGAATACTCAGTGCTCTGCACGCCGTTACTGTGTGCGCGCAGAGCGGTGAATATTCATTGCTCTTCAGTAGCGCGCACAGTGTCAGCCACAGCCTTCCTGCAGCTGCCAGTGGTCACGTGTGCTGATACGTAAGAGAAATGAATATTCACCTCTCTCCATGCCCATGGGAGTGGAATGCCTTGAATATTAATTTCTTTTAAGTAACGTCACATGTGACTGCTGGCAGCAGCAGGAAGCCTCCGGCTGACACTGTGCGCTCTACTGAAGAGCAATATATTCATTGCTCTGCGCGCAAATAGTCCTGGCTTGCAGAGCACTGAGTATTTCGGCAGCTGCCCTTTGGCTTGCAAGCAGTGCATGACGTCACTGCCATGCGCTGCTTACAAGCATTAAGAAACTACTTGCATCGGAACAAGATGCTGCAAGGGAGTGTTGGTTAGGTAAGTGTAATGTTTTTGTTTTTTTTAATCTTTTATGATGGGGCCATGCATACCAGGATTGGGGTGGGGGCCAATCAAATTAGAATAAGGATGGGGCCATGAATACCAGGACTGGGCTGGTGGCCAAGCATACCAGGATAAGGATGGGACCCTACATACCAGGATAGGGATGGGGCCATGCATACTAGGACAAGATGGGGACCCTGCATATCTTGATGGGGATGAGGGCGATCATTCCTGCCAGGATAAGGATGAGGGGGGCCATGCCTTACAGGCTGGGGATGAGGGAGGCATGCCTACCAGGCTAGGGGTGAGGGGTCCATGCATACAAAGATAGGGATGAGGGAGCCATGCATACCAGGATAGGAATGAGGGGGCCATGCCTGCCAGGATAGGGATGATGGGACCATATTTACCAGAATAGTGGATATTAAGCACAGAATTGACCACATTTTTTGCTTAATTTTTTTTCCTAATTTCCTCCTCTAAAACCTAGGTGCGTCTTATGGTCCGAAAAATACGGTAAATGTGCTGTTCAGAGCTATGGGCCGGACACTGATCTGCATGAGAATCTGCCTCTAGGGATTATTTTAAATGAAATGAGGTGTTACCAGTGTGATATGTAATTGCTGCTCTCCTGACCTCACTGCAGAGGTGTGAGTGATTACACCTGACACATCTGCAGGTTCCTCTCAGCTTCAGCTTCCATCTCACAGGCAGACAGGGTTGCAATATTGTTTTAAGACAGCAGAGCTGTGAGAGCTGCAGCAAATATGTTTGTAAGTAGACAAAGTTCAATTCTGCTGTTCTGTGTTACTTACATGTGTCACACTGGTAACATCCCTTTCATTTAATCAATAATCTTTGGAGATGGATTCTCATGCAGATCATTGTCTGGCCCATAGCCCTGAACAGCTCATTTACATGTATGAAAAACATGGATTTCTCTGGAATAAGTCATAGAATTTCAGATAACAAAGTATCTACTTATTTACCTTCCTTCCTATGACCTGAGTGTCCATATAGACTGCTTAGGAGGCTTGATCCTACTGACAGATTCCCTTTTAACAGTCTAAAATTGATTAATTATCCTAAGGATAGGTCATCAATATTATAAGCTTCAAAAACCCATTTAATATGACTATGGATGGAACCACACTGGATCCATCCTTCCACCAACTGACATTAATGGAATTGGTCAACCAGTTAATGTGTGTGGGGAGCCCTCCTGACTCATCACTGACCGTTGATGTGGGTGGTGCTAAAGATCTGTAAGTTTGAATGAAAGTGCTGAAATCTTTTGTTCTGCAGAGAAAAAAACCGCTAAATGAGTCCAGCAGAAACTTCTTCCAATCTTCCCATTGATCATACATGAACACTCAGTTGAGCCGAGCTTTCACATGGGAAAGTCAGGAGATGGCTGTCTCCCATTAAAAGCAGTCAGAATCCCCGCTTTGGAGATAACCATCCATATACAGTCATGGCCAAAAGTTTTGAGAATGACACAAATATTATATTTTCACATGATCTGCTGCCCTCTGGTTTTTATGTGTGTTTGACAGATGTTTTTATCACAGACAGAAATATAATTGCAAACATATGAGTAACAAAAGCTTATATTGACAGTTGGAATGAGTTAATGCAGCAAGTCAATATTTGCAGTGTTGACCCTTCTTCTTCAGGACCTCTGCAATTCTCCCTGGCATGCTCTCAATCAACTTCTGGACCAAATCCTGACTGATAGCAGTCCATTCTTGCACAATCAATGCTTTCATTTTGTCAGAATTTTTAGGTTTTTGTTTGTCCACCCGTCTCTTGATGATTGACCACAAGTTCTCAATGGGATTAAGATCTGGGGAGTTTCCAGGCCATGGACCCAAAATCTCTATGTTTTGTTCCCTGAGCCATTTAGTTATCACCTTTGCTTTATGGCAAGGTGCTCCATCATGCTGGAAAAGGCATTGTTGATCGCCAAACTGCTCTTGGAGGGTTGGGAGAAGTTGCTCTTGGAGGACATTCTGGTACCATTCTTTATTCATGGCTGTGTTTTTAGGCAAGACTGTGAGAGAGCCGATTCCCTTGGCTGAGAAGCAACCCCACACATGAATGGTTTCAGGATGCTTAACAGTTGGCATGAGACAAGACTGGTGGTAGCGCTCACCTTGTCTTCTCCAAATGAGGCGTTTTCCTGATGTCCCAAACAATCGAAAAGGGGATTCATCAGAGAAAATAACTTTACCCCAGTCCTCAGCAGTCCACTGCCTGTACCTTTTGCAGAATATCAGTCTGTCCATGATGTTTTTCTGGAGAGAAGTGGCTTCTTTGCTGCCCTCCTTGAGACCAGGCCTTGCTCCAAGAGTCTCCGCCTCACAGTGCGTGCAGATGCACTCACACCTGCCTGCTGCCATTCCTGAGCAAGCTCTGCATTGCTGGTAGCCCGATCCCACAGCTGAAACACTTTTAAGAGACGGTCTTGGCGCTTGCTGGTCTTTCTTGGGCGCCCTGGAGCCTTTTTGGCAACAATGGAACCTCTCTCCTTGAAGTTCTTGATGATGCGATAGATTGTTGACTGAGGTGCAATCTTTCTAGCTGCGATACTCTTCCCTGTTAGGCCATTTTTGTGCATTGCAATGATGACTGCACGTGTTTCTTTAGAGATAACCATGGTTAACAGAAGAGAAACAATGAAGCCAAGCACCAGCCTCCTTTTAAAGTGTCCAGTGGTGTCATTCTTACTTAATCATGACAGATTGATCTCCAGCCATGTCCTCATCAACACCCACACCTGTGTTAATGGAGCAATCACTGAAAATAGGTTAGCTGGTCCTTTTAAGGCAGGGCTGCAATGATGTTGAAATGTGTTTTGTGGGATAAAGTTCATTTTCTAGCCAAATATTGACTTTGCAAGTAATTGCTGTTAAGCTGATCACTCTTTATAACATTCTGGAGTATATGCAAATTGCCATTAGAAAAAGTGAAGCAGTAGACTTTGTAAAAATTAATATTTGTGTCATTCTCAAAACTTTTGGCCATGACTGTATACGCAGTGACATCACTGGAGCCTTGTGAGGTATCCATTTAATGTAAACCTGTGGCAGGTATCATAAAATGAGGTCTGTCACCTACACTTTTTACAGGCTGCTGTGGTATGGACTAGTATAGTAGTATAGTCTACTTTCATATCCCATTCTTTACTTTGTGCAGCCAGTTTACATCATTATAGCAGCATTTTTCTTAAACATAATGGACATGTCTAGCAGCTAAGTTGTGGGCTTTTCCCTAAACAAAGCTAAAAATAGGTTGTGAACAGCCTCCTATCATGCCCTCCGTTTCTAACACTTATTCCAGTTCTGGTAATTTCAGAGAACCACTTATTGTTTGTGTTTTCTTTGTTGCAGCGTTAATAGAAATGGATGCCAAGAGAGCTCCTCAAGACAAGCTAACCTATGTGTCTAGAGCTTGTAACTATCTTTACAAATCCATACAAAGCTCCAAGAAAGAGCCTGCCACAGCTGATGATTTACTGTCGTGTCTAATATATAGCATGCTGAAGGCAAACCCTCCCCGACTGTGGTCAAACCTGCAGTACATCACTAGGTTCTGCAATCCCAGAAGACTTATGACAGGAGAGTCTGGATATTATTTTACCAACCTTGTAAGTAACAGCAAACACCTCTATAGTATATATTGTGGAAAAGATTTACTGGTCTTCCATACCCAGCTCTTTCCATACTTTCATTCTAAAAATATATTAAATGGAAATAATACAGCTGTCTTGCACATCAATGCATGTTTGAAACTTTACTCATAGTAAACCATGCATAAAGGTGTGGCTGAAGGTATCGGTACATTGCATCAAAAGGAATAATATGCGTATGGGGGCCTCCTGACTCACTGGCATATGTTGGGGGTGTGGAGGGAGACCGGGATCGGGTAGCTGAAGTTCAAACCCTCAAACTGACAGAGGTTTCTAGCAGCGACTTCCTCCCATCTGCCAACCAAAAAAGACAAAATTAGTCGAACAAGCACTCCTGTATGTGGCGGAGTCTAGAAAATCTACTGGCTAAATGAGCATACGGCAGACATCTACTCATGTGCGCGGCCACCTTTACTGACATCAGGTACCAAGAGTTTGTGTTAGAAGATATTTTGAGATCAAGACAACTTGTAGCAAACGTACTGTTCAAATTCAGGAATCTGTGTATTTTAAAACAAAAAGAAATGAAAACCTAAATGTAACATAGTTACATAGCTAATATGATTGAAAAAAAGTCAAATGTTCATGAAGTTCAACCAAGAGATGGAAATGGATAAAAGGAAGGGTTATACTTACTGTAGAACCACAGTGCATGATCTATTCTGCCCTATAAGAGCAATAATCTCTCCTGATCCCAATTGTCACTGGACTAAACATTCAGAGAAGTTGAAAACGTTTGTCCCCTGTGAGGAGGGAATAATGTTCTATGACATAGTTTCGACAATTATGTTGTGGCTCATATTGAAGTCTCTCTAAACTGATCAATGCTATTACTAAATGTTCACAAATGTTCCAATAAATGTAAGTAATGACTTCCCTTATTGCAGATGGATTTTTCATAATCTCATGGGATATCCATATGTCAAGAGACCTCCATAATGGCCTTCAATGACCTTATCAGATGTCTCTGACTCTGTAGTTTCTTGTATAGAAATGAGATGTAATTGTTATAAGCGGATGTGTTTAAGTGCATCTATTTTTTTTTCCCTTGGGGCTTCATTCACAATTGGGAAGAATAATGTTGGCCACATTCTACGTGGAGATCAGATGGCAGATGATCAGGGAACAACTCATAGGTTGCAGTGGAATATGCCCTAACATTTATTTGGTAATTACAACATTTTTGTATGTTTCCCTTCCTGTAGTGTTGTGCTGCTTCATTCATCGAGACTCTGGAGGCCTCATCTCTTGGCCTCACGCAAGAAGAATTTAATCGTTTAATGCAGGGCTCAGAAGTTACAACTTTTATTTCAAATAGTGGACTAATTACATTGCAACAAATAGAGAAGAACAACAAGCACCTAGCCGAACTGCGGCATCGACAAGATATTCTGTTCCAAAAAGCCAAGAGCCTGGGGAAAGAGGTGGAAGCCTGGCTTTTGTCTGTACAGGGAGAAATTCAGGAAATCATCCGTAGATTTCCCCTGGACACTAAAGCTTCAACAGCAAGTTGTGTATGATGTAGCTTCAGATGAAGATACATTCTAAGCTGCTATTGACCCAGTTCAGTCTGTGCTGATGAAGGATTTTTCTCTAAACACTTATTTAACACTGATTTCTTACTATTGTATTTATATGACTCTTTTCAGATTGGTACTACAATGTTTTCTATAATCAAAAATAGCAGAAATATTTTGTACTATTTTGGCTGTTAACCTACAAATTTAGAAGGAACTGCTATTCGTTTAATGTTCTTAGTAAGGTAATTATAGATAATCCAGGTTATTTGGAAACTTGTCATTAAAACACATTCTCAATTTTTTTTATAATATAATGTTCACCTTTGGTTGAATGATTTTTTTTTTTAGAATAATCGACCTCTAGTCAAACATTAGACCTTTGATACATAGAAAAAAATACTGTTATTTTCCACCTTCTAGGTCAAGTTTAACTGTTTTAATTATACACTGCTCAAAAAATAAAGGGAACACTTAAACACCACAATGTAACTCCAAATCAATCACACCTCTGTGAAATCAACCTGTCCAGTTATGAAGCAACACTGATTGTAAATCAATTCCTCCTGCTGTTGTGCAAATGGAACAGACAACAGGTAGAAATCATAGGCAATTAGCTAGACCACACTTCTGCAAAGGGTGACCACAGACCATTTCTAAGTTCTCATCCTTTTTAGTTGTTGTTTTGGTCACTTTTGAATTTTATCATTGCTCTAACTCCTAGAGGTAATTCACAGTAGCATGAGCCAGTATCAAACTGTCAGAAACAGACTCCATGAGGATGGTATGAGGGCCTGATGTCCACAAATGTGTGTTGCGCTTACAGACCCAACACCGTGCAGGGCAATTGGCATTTGCCAGAGAAAACAAAGATTGGCAGATTCGACATTGGCGCCCTGTGTTCTCCACAGATGAGTAGGTTCACACTGAGCACATCTGACAGACGTGACAGTCTGGAGACGCCGTGGAGCGTTCTGCTGCCCGCAACATCCTTCAGCATGACTGGTTTGGCAGTGGGTCAGTAATGGTGTGGGGAGGCATTTAGATGGCCGCACAGCACTCCATGTTCTAGGCAGAGGTACGCTGACTGCCATTAGGCAACGTGATGAGATCCTCTGACCCATTGTGGGACCTCGGTTTCTTCTGATGCTTAACAGTGCTAGGCCTCATGTGGCTGAATTTTGTCAGCAGTTCCTGCATGATGAAGGCATTGATGCTTTTGACTGGCCTGCCCGTTCCCCAACCCTGAATCCAATCGAGCACATCTGGAACAACATGTCTCGTTCCATCCACCAACACCACGTTGCACCACAGACTGTCCAGGAGTTGACTGATGCTTTAATCCAGGTGTAGAAGGCGATCCTCATGCTCAGGCATTGTAGGGAGGTCATACAAGTACGTAGATGCCACACACACTACCGAGCATAATTTCCTTGTTTAGAGACATTTCCACTGAAGTTGGATCAGCCTATAGTTTGATTTTGAGTATCATTCCAAATCCAGACATTCATGGGATATTAATTTTGATATATATTGATCATTTTTATGTTTTATTATTCTCAATGCATTCCACTATTTAAAGAATAAAGATTTGCAACTGAAATATTTTATTCAGTGATATCTAGGATGTGGCATTTTACTGTTCCCTTTATTTTTTGAGCAGTGTATATTGCAGTAGATGATGCGAATACCATAGATCGAAAAGCATAGAAAAAAGTGAAAACACAAGCTGAATTTTAACAGTGATGTAACCCTTTCCCAACATGCGCCATACTAGTACTTCTCTGCGGGTGATGCGTTCCTGCAAACAGCAGTACTAGTGCGACACGGCCTCACGCTGAGTGCCGCGGCGATCGCGTAGGGGTGAATGCTGTATGTGATAGCGGACACCCTGCAGCAATGCCCACGTTCTGTGCTATTTAACCCTCTGCTGCCACTGTCAGTAGTGACAGCGACATAAGGGGCATCGTGCAGGGAGGGGGCTCTCTGTGAGCTTCCATCAGGACAACGCAATGCGATCGCGTTGTCCTGATAGTCTCCATGAGACCCCCGGCCCCAAGACGGCCGCGGGGTCCTTCCTGGTCCTGCAGGGAAAGTGGCTTGTTGGCGCCTGCTGAGAGCAGATGCTGGCCTGCCTCCTTCCCTGCCTGTCAGATCCTGATCTGATACTCTGCAGTGCAGAGTGTCAGATCAGCGATCTGATGTAAAATAGTAATGTCCCATACTGGACAATGTAAAAAAAAAAATTAAAGTGTAAAAATATTTTTTTAAAAATCCCTAAGTAAAGAAAAATTTTTTTTTTCTAATAAATTTATTTCTGTAAATAAAAAGAAATAAAAGTACACATTTGTTATTGCCTTGTAATGACCCACTCTATCAAACTGTCCCACTAGTTAACCCCCTTCAATGAACACTGTAAAAAAATAAAAACGAGGCAAAAAACAATGCTTTATCATCATATCGCAGAACAGAAAGTGCAATAAAACGCGATAAAAGACATGTAAATAAAAATAGTACCGCTGAATACGTCATCTTGTCCCGCAAAGAACAAGCCTCCATACAGCATCATCAGCAGAAAAAAAAAAAGTTATAGCTCTCAGAATAAAGCGATGCAAAAATAATTATTTTTCCGATAAGTTTTTGTGTAAAAGCGCCAAAACATAAAAAAATATAAATGAGTTATCACTGTAATCGTACTGACCCGAAGAATAAAGCTGCCTTATCAATTTTACCACATGTGGAACGGTGTAAAAAACAAAAAGCAATTCCTAAATTGCTGTTTTTTGTTCATTCTCTCTCCCAAAAATCAGAATAGAAAGTGATTAAAAAATGTCATGTGCCCAAATATGGTACCAATAAAAACGTCAGCTCGTCCCGCAAAAAACAAGCCCTCACATGACTGTAGGCCGAAATATGAAAAAATTATAGCTCTCAAAATATGGTGATGCAAAAATAGTTTTCGCAATAAAAAGCATCTTTTGGTGTGACAGCAGCCAAACATAAAAACACAATATAAATCTGATATCGCTGTAATCGCACCAAGCCGAAGAATAGTCACCTAATCACTTATAACACATGAGGAACGGTGTAAAAAATAAATAAAACCAGTTCTTCACATGCTGTTGATTTTTTTTTCATTCTGCCTCACAAAGATCGCAGTACGGCTCGACACACATTTATCCTGCGCTCTGTGCCCACCGCTTCCACCGTGGTTTCCATGTAAATCTCTGAAATACGTGATTCACATAGAAACTCCTGCAGAAGATTTCCCTATGATGAGGCAGATGGAGGCACTGTGGACGCCATCTGCCCAGTGAACCAGCGTTGTCCGTTTTTGTAGGATTGCATAAAAGTACCGTCTGCCACAGTTTTGTGCACTTCTGAAAAGGACACCGCTGAACAGAGTCCAGAGTCACTCTGCTGCCTCATTATAGTGAGTGGATGCCTCAGGGGTCTCATCTGAATCACAAAGTGCTCAGCGTAGAGTGTCGGATAACTGTGATCCCAAACGTTATGTAAAATGTTCAACTCAATCCAAAAAAAAAGCAAGCCTTGGCTCAGGTCCGTCATCTGTTAACAGAAATATAGGGGCTTCCACGTAACTGGTAGCACAAAGGCTCTGGAAAAGCTAAATGGCTCCTCACTCCCCAAAAGATATTCAGCAAATTCTCCGGTCCCAAATTCAAATGCCACCCCTCCCTTCTGAGCTCCAGTGTGCCTAAACAACATTTAGAGGCCACATGTTTGGTATTTCTGTAGTGATGAGAGCCTGCCTAATTTACTGGTGCGTGTCTCCAGAAGCATGAGCTAGGCATAATGTTCTGGTCACTACAACGACAGTTTGCAATTTTCACTCAGCAACATCCACTGCTGCCCGTTTCTGGAAAACACCCATGGGGTCAAAATCGTCACTATATCTGTAGATAAATTCCCAAAGGGTTATAATTTCCAAAATGTGGTCACTTGAAGGGGGATTCTGCTTTTCTAGCACTTAGTGGCTCTTTACATGGGATCCACAAACTTGTCTAGGAAAATCTGTGCTCCAGGAGGCAAATAGCGCTCTATCTCTCCCGAGTCTCTCCATATGGCAAAGTAGTACTGTACAGCCACATATGGGGTATTGCCACGTTCAGTAGAAATTGTGGGACAAATTTTGGTGCCATTTTACCCATTTCCCAGTGTGAAAATGTATAACTTGGGGCTAAGGCTACTTTCACATTTGCGCTTGGGCGACCTGCGCACGGCCGCCGCTAAGCTCCGCCCCCGGCCGCGCCTCCTCCCGGCGGCTCCGCCTATGGGCGCATGACGGCGCATGCGACCTGTGTACCCTATCTTTATCATTGGGTACGCAGGCCGTGCGCAGTATGCGATTGACTGCGCATGCGTCCTTTTGACGCTGCGCCGAGCGCACCAAAGCGCACAATGTTGCATTTTAGTGCGCTCGGCGCACCGTCAAAAAGGACGCATGCGCAGTCAATCGCATACTGCGCACGGCCTGCGTACCCAATGATAAAGATAGGGTACACAGGTCGCATCGCCGTCATGCGCCCATAGGCGGAGCCGCCGGGAGGAGGCGCGGCCGGGGGCGGAGCTTAGCGGCGGCCGTGCGCAGATAGGCGCAGGTCGCCCGAGCGCAAATGTGAAAGTAGCCTTACACACAATCTTGGTGGTAAAAATGTAAAATTATTTTTTCTTCGCTGCCCAATGGTAAAAAAGTCTGTGACACACCTGTGGTGTCAATATGATCACTGCACCTCTAGATTAATTCATTGAGAGGTTTAATTGGTAAAATGGGGTCACTTATGAGGGGTTCTGCTGTTCTGGCACCTCAGGGACTCTGCCAATGTAACATGGCACCCTCAAACAAGCGCAGCAAAATCTGCACTGTAATATGACGTTTCTTCCATTCTGAGCTTTGTACTGTGCCTCACAAGTAGTTTTCGACCTCATATGGGGTATTGGTGAACTCAGGAGAAATTGCACAACAAATCTTGGGGTTCAATTTCTCCTTTTGCCCTTGTGAAAATACAAAATTTGTAGCTAAAAGTTTTTTGGGAAAATTTTTTTTTTTTTAATTTTCACGGCTTAACGTTATAAACTTCTATGAAGCAGCTGTGGGTTCAAGATGCTCAATACACATCTAGATAAGTTCACTAAGGGGTCTAGTTTCCAAAATGGTGTCACTTGTTAGGGGTTTCCACTGGTTAGGCACATCAGGGGCTCTCTAAACGTGACATGGCATCAGCTAATTCCAGCAAATTTTAAATTCAAGTGAAAAAAAGTGAAATGGCGCTCCTTCCCTTCCATGTGCCCAAACAGTAGATTTCCCCCACATATGGGATATCGGCATGCTCAGGAGAAATTGCACAACAAAATCTATGGTCCATTTTCTCCTTTTACCCTTGCAAAAGTACAAAAATTAGGTCTAAAGGAAGATTTTTGTGACACAAAGGTAAATGCTTATTTTTTCCTTCCACATTTCAAAAATTCCTGTGAAGCACCTGAAGGGTTAATAAACTTCTTGAAAGTCGTTTTCAGTACCTTGAGGGGTGCAGTTTTTAGAATGGTGTCGTTTTTGGGTATTTGGTCCCTAAAAAAATGGTTTTGCAAATTTTGTTATAAAAATTAGAAATCGCTGGTCAAATTTTAACCCTTATAACTTCCTAACAACAAAAAATTGTTTCCAAATTTGTGCTGATGTAAAGTAGACATGTGGGAAATTTTATTTATTAACTATTTTGTGCGATATGACTGAGTTAAGGGCATAAAAATTAAAAGTTGGAAAATTGCGAAATTTTCACCAAATTTCCATTTTGTTCACAAATAAACGCAAGTCATATCAAAGAATTTTTACCACTATCATAAAGTATAATGTGTCACGAGAAAACAGTCTCAGAATCACCGGGATCCGTTGAAGCGTTCCAGAGTTATGACCTCTTAAAGGGACAGTGGTCAGAATTGTAAAAATTGGCCTGGTCAGGAAGGTGAAAACAGCTTCAGGGTGAAGGGGTCTAAAGGGTATGCCACACTAAACAATATCGCTAACGGGATCGCTAAAAAACGTCACTATTTAGCGATCCCGTTAGCGATGTTGTTCAGTGCGGCAGCTTCCAGCGACGAGCTTCCTGCTGTGATCTCGCTCATCGCTGGAATCGTTCCGGACCCTATTTCATCGCTGGCGCTCCCGCTGGGTAAGTATCTAATCGCTGTGTGGCACCTTTTCTTAGCGATTTAGCGGTACTTTTGTACCGCTAAAGTCGTTAAGAAGATCGCTAACGGCGATAGCGTCGTTAACTATATCGCTAAATGCGGTAGCATTTAGCGATATAGATACAATCCCGCTAGCGATCTCATTAGTATGCAACGCTAACGAGATCGCTAGCGGGATAGCTTAGTGTGGCAGTACCTTTAGGAAACCTGTCACCTCAGAAAAAGCTATCTTCAGGAGCCACGGCTTACAGTGCTCTGTGCATGCTCCTATGACTTGCATAAAGTTATAAAATAAATTCGGCACTCCAAGGTTTAGTTGCAGAAAAATAAAAGTAATACTACCTTTATTTTTTTGCAACTAAACCTTGGAGTGCCGAATTTATTTTTTAACTTTTTTGAGTGGTATCCTATTCGTGCACCCCCCCTTTTTCTCTGCGGAGTGCCACACCCCCCCCCCCCTTTTTTTGCATAAAGTTATTTCAGGTTTGTTCTCATTCAAGAAACCAAGGCACCTTTAGGATATGTGCACATAACTTTTTTCTTTTCAGATAGCCTTATTCTTGAAAGGTTCTACGTTCACCTATGTTCACAAGCATAGAATCAAAAGTACCACCACCAACAAATCACTCATGTGATAGTAGGAATACATGTGACAAATAGATTTAAAAACAGTATTTTATTAGAAAAGTAGTGAAAAACAGATACATAAACAAAATGCCTCAGTGTGGGGGACATCTGACAAAAGCAACAGTAGTAGGCCAGTCACAACACCAGTGAGCAAAGCTCAAACAATATGCAATAAAAATTAAAGCATATATTGTAAACATCAATAGCTGAAATACTCGGTCAGATTTATAAAAAAAAAAAAGTGTAAACAAATGGTATATACCTATAGTTTATAAGCTTTTAGTGTACCTTCAACGACCAAGTAACTAAAGTGCCAGTGTGAATGTGCAAAAGGAGTTAGAAGTATCACTATCAAGGGTTAATACCATAAGGAAAGTACGAGACCGAAATCATCTATTGCAGGTGAGGACGGTATCTGTAGCATAGGTGAATACTGGGCTCAGGATGCTGCTGTCAGACGTCCCGCCTCCCCGACGTACGTTTTGGAAATCCTTCTTCAGGGAGATGTTTTCAGGTGCGGATTACATGTGTGCTTTGTGTACAGTATATATTTAATAAAGTTATTTTTTTTCTCTTCGCCACGACAGCACCCACTGAGAGAGGGGATCCGCCCCTAGAACAGGAAATCTACAGAGAGATAAAAGGGGCGGCCCCCTTCGCTCCTCAGTTGTTTCCTGTTCCTAGGAGAGGAACCTACCTGAGAAGAGGAGTTCCTGGGCTGGATCGCCGCCTGTGCGGTTTCTTTTGGAGCGGCAGGGGCTCCAGCACCAGAAGCAGCGTCGGGGGTTTATCCCTCCTCAGCTGGGACGAGAAAGACACCACACATGCCTGGAGGACGGACCGTGAGTCTGAGGCAGGGTAGGGGGTCGCAGCCCACCGTCAGGAAGAGATTCCCAGGTGCGAGGCCAGGAGCAGGATTGCTCTGGCTCGCATATAATACAGGTGTCACATACTGAGCCGAGGCTGCCCTACCTGATAATGCTGGGAGCCTCGGCAGGTCAAGAAAAGGTCCCACCGCCTCTCTTTCCGGGTAGGAATGGGACCGCAGCAGTCAGAAACGCGCGCGATGGTCAGGAGCGGTCCCGGCAATTTGCTTTTTGAAAAATCATGGAGCCCGGCTAGAGGAGCAGCCGCGCAGGCGCAGGGAGGCAGAGAACCCGGAAGTGAACCTAGCACTTCCGGGTCGGCGCTGAGGAAAAAAAAAAATAATAATGGGGAAGCTGCATAAAAGCACCGATCATATGGCATAGCGGTGCGCAGCAATGTCGTCCCCAAGCGATCCTGCGTTGCGCCCACCTGAGGAACTGGTGGTGCCACATCACAGCGGCAGCGGCAGAAAAAGTGGAAGTGGACACTCTAAGCAGAGTGGTTCCACAAGCAGATCTGGAGGGAAATCAAGTCGCTCCATACCGCAGCCGGACCCTCCATCCTTAAGACCGGTACCATCTTGATAAAAGCTTCACTGGGTGAGTGTTATAAATCACACCTGTCAAGCTGATGGCCCTTTCCCCTCCTCCCTGGTTTGTGTGTTCCTAGGCCAAAAAAACGGAAAAGACCAAACATAAAGAATGTGCCTTATGCTCCCAACCTCTTCCGGACATTTATCCCAAAAGATTATGTCAGGATTGTATTAGCCATACGCTACAGGAGGAAAGTTCTGTGAGAGCAGAAGATATCCGCCTGATGATCAGAGAAGAGTTACAGGCCCTAGGGGGAGCCAGTAGTATTACGGGAAGGAAATCCCTTAGTGAGATAACCCCACCTAAGGTGGGATCCTCCACGGACAGCGGGAACTCAATTCAGACGCTTCACGTGAATCAGGTTCATCTGAGGAGGAGGAGCATACCTGTTTTCCGACGGATAGTATTAATAATCTGATTAAGTCAGTTCGGAACACTACGGGATTATCTGATACAAAAGACCCTAAAACTCCTCAGGAGATCATGTTCGCGGGTATATCCCAGCGTAAACGGCGAGTGTTCCCAATAGATCCGGCTATTAAGGAATTAGTAAAGAAAGAGTGGGAAAAACAAGGGCAGAAAGGTTATATGCCAGCCGCGTCAAAACGACGATACCCCTTTGATGACAAGGACCTGGCCTCCTGGGAGAAAGCACCCAAGGTGGATGCTGCTGTAGCGTCAACCTCCCGCAAGTCATCATTACCAGTAGAGGATGCTGGAATTTTGTCGGATCCCCTAGACCGGAAAGCAGATGCACTCCTTAAAAGGTCCTGGGAGTCATGTATAGGGGCATTTAAACCCGCAATATCGGCCACTTGTACAGGCAGGGCCATGTTAGTATGGTTAGATCAGTTGGAGGAAAACATAAAGAAGGGCCTCTCCAGAGACAAGCTACGGTCTTCCATCCCTTTAATTAGAGGTGCAGCAGCATTTCAGACACCTCAGTAGACTCTCTCCGCCTGGCGGCAAGAACAGCAGGACTAACCAATGCAGCCCGAAGGGCGTTATGGTTGAAAGGATGGAAGGGGATACGCAAGCTAAATCAAAACTCTGCGCTATACCCTGTCAGGGTGAGTACCTGTTTGGTGCAGTATTGGATGATATCTTAACCAAAGCAGGAGAAAGGAAAAAAGGCTTCCCTAATCCATACGTTCCGTCCTACAGGAGGGCATTCAGGAGGCCATCGTTCAACAGAAGAAAGGATTATAAGTCCCAGAATTCTTGGAATAACAGGGATTTCAAACAAAAGGGGAACCTATTCGGTAAACGTCCCTTCAGATCGGGGATAAGTTCCGCTAGTACCAACTTACCGGTGGGTGGCAGACTATTACACTTCGGTTATCAGTGGGAACAAATTACAACTAACCCCTGGGCCATTAACATCGTAAGATCAGGCCTAATATTAGAATTTGTCCGGAATCCTCCGGACTCCTTTCTATTGACTTCTCTAAAATCCCAGGCTCAACAAGAGGCGTTAGAATTAGAAATTAAAGGCCTACTATCCAAGAAAGTGTTAGTAGAGGTTCCGGTAAACCAAAAAGAGAAAGGCTTTTACTCTCCTTTATTTCTGGTAACTAAGCCAGATGGTTCATTTAGAACCATAGTTAATCTAAAAAAACTGAATACCTTTTTGAAAACCCGAACCTTCAAAATGGAGTCTGTAAGATCAGCGATAAAACTCTTATTTCCCAGATGCTACATGGTGGTCGTGGATCTCAAAGATGCATATTATCATCTACCAATACATGTCTCGCATCAACGCTTTCTCCGAGTGGCGGTCACATTAGAAGGCCAAATCCGTCATCTGCAGTTTGCGGCAATGCCATTCGGACTATCTATGGCACCACGCGTCTTCACAAAACTGATGCTGGAGGTGATGCCGTATTTACGAGTAAGAGACACACTAGTAATTCCGTACCTGGATGATCTGCTAATAGTAGGAAATTCATTCCAACAATGTGAGCACAGGCTGTCTGACGTAATTTCATCCCTACAGAACTTAGGTTGGCTGATCAACTGTGAAAAATCAAGGCTACGGCCGGTAACCTGTCAGACGTTCCTAGACCTTCATCTAGACTCAGTAAGTCAGAAATGTCGGCTACCGGAGGCAAAGAAATTAACTGTAATTAATAAGGTACAAACGGTAATACATAATCCTATACTATCTCTAAGAGAAGGCATGTCTTTGCTGGGCTCTTTGACCTCATGTATCCCGGCAGTTCGGTGGGCCCAGTTTCATACCAGAAAACTGCGAAGATTAATCCTGCAGCAAGAAGAGAGGTTACAGGGACAGTTAGAAAATAAAATATCCCTGACCCCGGAGGTAATCAGTTCCCTAACCTGGTGGCTAGATTCAGATAATCTGTCGGGAGGTGTTCCGTGGATAGTGGTTCCCTCAAATATAGTAACCACAGATGCCAGCCCTTTAGGGTGGGGAGCTCATTGGGAGGATAATGTGGCGCAGGGACAGTGGTCTAGATCAGAGTCAGAGGATTCGTCAAACATGAGAGAGCTAAAAGCTATATATCATGCCATATGTAATTTCCTTCCGCAGCTACAAGGGACTCATACAAGGATCTTGTCGGACAACAGCACTTCAGTAGCGTACCTAAACCACCAAGGAGGTACACGATCAATGCCACTCATGTTTATTGCAGAAAAAATTTTAACATTGGCGGAAAGTCATCTCCTATCCCTGTCGGCCCTGCACGTCAGAGGAATAGACAATGTCAAGGCAGATTTTCTCAGTCGTCATACCCTACACCAAGGGAATGGATACTCAATCATCGCATCTTCAAAAGGATAACGTTCAAATGGGGCACACCAGATGTAGACCTTTTTGCCACACGAAACAACAGGCAGGTAAAAAGGTTCGCCTCCTTATTCAAGCAGGACAATCCGGACATTCTCGACGCCTTGCAGATTCCGTGGACATTCCACTTGGCCTATGCCTTTCCTCCAATGATTCTGTTACCAATTGTCATCCGGAAAATAAGGGAGGAAAGAGCGAGAGTAATCCTAATAGCCCCGTTCTGGCCCAAGAGGCCGTGGTTCTCGTGGCTGAGAACCATGTCGATTTCGGATCCATGGATCCTCCCTTGGGACCGGGACCTTCTCTCACAAGGGCCCTTCTATCACCCTCAGGTCAAAGGATTGTGCCTCACGGCCTGGAATTTGAAAGGCAGCTATTAAAACTAAGAGGATTTTCGAACGGACTGATTAATACGCTCCTACATACCAGAAAGGAGACCACTACTAATATATATGCCAGAGTCTGGAGGAAATTTCTAACTTTTCATTCAGTACGCCTATCTAGTGAAGTACCTATCCCAGCTATTCTAGAATTTTTGCAAAAAGGGCATGAATTAGGCCTATCAGTAAATACACTTAAAGTCCAGGTGTCGGCTCTAGGTGCCTTATATAGTTGTGATATAGCAGGCAATAAATGGATAGCTCGGTTTATCTCAGCATGCCATCGAGCAGAACCAGTCCATATACCACAAATGCCACCTTGGGACTTAAACCTAGTCCTAGACGCCTTAACAGAAAGTCCATTTGAGCCCTTTCATTCAGTGCCAATAAAAAATGCTTCATTAAAAACCATTTTATTAGTAGCCTTGACCTCAGCGAGAAGAGTGAGTGATCTCCACGCCTTGTCAATAGATCCTCCTTTCTTGTCTATATATCCTGACAAGATAGTGTTAAAAACTGACCCGTCTTATCTTCCTAAAATGTCGACTAAATTTCATAGATCTCAAGAGATTTATCTTCCTTCCTTTTATGATAATCCCTCATCACCACAGGAAGAGAAATTCCACACTCTAGATGTTAGAAGAACAGTTTTGGCATATATAGATAGGACTAGCCCCTGGAGGAAGTGCAGGGCTCTTTTTGTCTCTTTCCAGGGCAGCCGCAAAGGTACAGGAGTAACGAAAAGCACCCTATCTCGATGGATTAGAGACGCAATAGCACTGGCGTATGTGGCAAAAGAGAAAGTTCCACCACAAGGCGTGAAGGCACATTCCGCACGAGCTGTTATGTTTCGGTAGCTGAGGAGTGCAGGCAAAAAAGGCAATACACCAGAGCAGTTGGAATCTATGAGATTGCAGTACCCTGACTAACCACCACAACTAGAGGCAGCCGTGGAGCGTTCCTACGTTGGTCCTAGACGCCTCGTCACAGCCTGAGAAACTAACTACACCTAAAGATAGATATAGGAAAGCTATCTGCCCCGGAGCAGAACCCCAAAGATAATAGAAAGCCCCCAAACATGTAATGGCGGTTAGACAAGATGAAATACTGACACAGAAAGAAAATAGTATGAGCAAACGCTGGGGCCCAAACTAACTAAATAGAAAAGGATAGGAAGGGTACTTACTGCAATCCCAGAAAACCCTGAAAGGCACCAACTCTACTAATTTCAAAAACACCTGAGATCACACGACCTCTTCCACCTAAATTAGTTCTCTGGTGTAACAAAATCAAAACAGCAGCCACTGAAAAAACTGGAAAAAGCAAAAGTACAAACATCAGTGGCTGAACAAAACTGAGAGGGCAGAAGCCCCCGGAGGGGACCCTGAAGGCCCCCACAGAAGTGCAGGACAAAATGCAAAAATATAGCACAAACACAAAAGAAGAAAATGTCTTATCTGTTAGCAGGAGATGCAGACACGACACAGCAGGCTACAAGGGAAACAGGAATAAAGGATCCAGACCAGAACAATTGATCACCGGCAACCCTGATGGGAAGGTGACTCCCTTATATAAGACCAATCAGTAACACCTGATTCCCAGTCCTCACAATCTTCACTGGACAGACTAGCACCGCTTGTAACCACCAGAGGGAGCCTCTGCTCAGAACTCATCTCAAACCCATTCACAACAGTACCCCCCCTTTGAGGAGGGTCACCGAACCCTCATTTGAGCAACCAGGTCGGTCAGGATGAGTTCTATGATACGCACGGATAAGTCTCCTAGCATGGATGTCCGAAGCAAACACCCAAGAATTGTCTTCCTGACCATAACCTCTCCATTTAACCAAATACTGGAGTTTCCATCTAGAAAAACGAGAATCCAATATTTTCTCAACCACATACTCCAGATTGCCCTCAACCAAAACAGGGTCAGGAGGCACAGCAGCAGGAACCACTGGCTCAACAAACCTCTTCAACAAGGACTTGTGGAACACGTTATGGATCTTAAATGTCCCTGGAAGAAGCAAACGAAAAGAAACAGGATTAATAATCTCCATGATCTTATAAGGTCCAATGAACCTAGGCTTAAATTTAGGAGATGCTACTCTCATAGGAATATTCTTTGAGGACAACCAGACCAAGTCCCCCACTTTAAACCGAGGACCATCAGTCCTATGCCGGTTAGCAAACCGCTGGGCCCTCTCCTGAGAGAGGGACAACCTCTCCACTACCTGGTCCCAAATCTGTTGCATACGCTCCACAACAGAGTCAACACCTGGACAGACAGAAGCCTCCGTCTGTCCTGAAGAAAATCGAGGGTGAAACCCAGAATTACAAAAAAATGGAGACATCAAAGTGGCAGAGCTAGCCCTATTATTAAGAGCAAACTCAGCCAAAGGCAAAAAAGAGACCCAGTCATCCTGATCAGCAGACACAAAGCATCTTAGATAAGTCTCCAATGTCTGGTTTGTTCTCTCAGTTTGACCATTGGTCTGAGGATGAAATGCCGAGGAGAAAGACAATTGAACACCCAGTTTAGAACAAAAAGTCCTCCAAAATCTGGAAACAAACTGGACTCCTCTGTCAGACACAATGTTCTCAGGAATGCCGTGTAAACGAACCACGTGCTGAAGGAACAACGGCACCAATTCAGAGGAGGAAGGCAACTTAGGTAATGGCACAAGATGTATCATTTTGGAAAACCTATCACAAATTACCCAGATGGTGGTCATTCTCTGAGAAACAGGAAGGTCGGAAATGAAATCCATAGAGATATGGGTCCATGGTCTCTTGGGCACAGGCAATGGCATCAACAAACCACTAGAGCGAGAGCAAGGCTTGGAGCGAGAGCAAGTCCCGCAGGACTGCACAAATTCCCTGACATCACGAGACAAGGTAGGCCACCAAAAGGACCGACTAACCAAGTCTCTGGTACCAAAAATTCCGGGATGCCCAGCCAATGCGGAACAATGAATCTCAGACATCACACTCTTTTTCCACTGGTCCGGGACAAACAATTTTCCAACAGGGCAGCGCTCGGGCCTATCCTCCTGACACCCCTCCAGAGCAAGTCTCAAATTGGGCGAGATGGCGGAAAGAACTACACCCTCTTTCAAAATAACAGAAGGATCAGATAACTCAGGAGAGTCCGCAAGGAAACTCCTCGAGAGGGCATCCGCCTTAACATTCTTAGTGCCAGGAAGAAAGGAAACCACAAAATTAAAACGTGTGAAAAACAAGGCCCACCTGGCCTGTCTAGGATTGAGTCGCTTGGCAGATTCCAGATAGACCAGATTCTTATGGTCCGTAAGGACCACCACCTGATGTTTGGCTCCCTCCAGCCAATGTCTCCACTCTTCAAAAGCCCACTTCATGGCCAATAACTCCCGATTACCCACGTCATAATTACGTTCAGTAGGAGAAAATTTTCGAGAGAAAAAGGCACAAGGGTTACTTTTAGAGGTCTCTGGATCTTTTTGGGACAAAACGGCACCTGCCCCAATTTCAGAGGCATCAACCTCCACCTGAAATGGCAGAGAAACATCAGGCTGCCGTAGAACAGGAGCAGAAGTGAATCTCTGCTTAAGTTCCTGAAATGCAGAGACTGCCTCAGGAGGCCAATTCACCACATCAGAACCCTTTCTGGTCAAATCAGTTAATGGTTTAACAATAACCGAGAAATTACCAATAAATTTACGATAAAAATTGGCAAAACCCAAAAATCTCTGAAGAGCCTTTAATGAAGTAGGTTGGACCCAATCACAGATGGCCTGAACCTTGACCGGGTCCATTTCAATAACAGATGGGGACAAAATGAATCCCAGAAATGAGATCCTCTGTACGCCAAAAAGACACTTTGATCCCTTCACATACAGAGCATTCTCTCTCAAAATCTGGAATACAGTTCGAACATGTTTCACATGAGAGTCCCAGTCATTAGAAAAAATCAAGATATCATCCAAATAAACAATCAGAAATTTGTCCACAAAATCCCTGAAAATGTCATTCATGAAGGACTGGAAGACGGAAGGAGCATTAGTGAGCCCAAAGGGCATCACCAGGTACTCAAAATGCCCTTCAGGGGTATTGAATGCCGTCTTCCATTCATCCCCGTGCTTAATGCGAATAAGGTTATACGCCCCCCTGAGGTCAAGCTTGGTAAACCAAGTAGCGTTTTTCACCCTGGAAAACAGGTCAGAAATCAAGGGTAACGGGTATTGATATTTCACAGTAATATTGTTCAAGAGACGATAATCAATACACGGCCTTAATGAACCATCCTTTTTGGCCACAAAGAAAAAAACGGCACCTAAGGGTGAAGAGGATGGTCTGATATGACCCTTCTCCAATGATTCCTTGATATAAGACCGCATAGCGTCATGTTCAGGTACAGACAAGTTAAAAAGGCGACCTTTAGGGAATTTACTACCCGGCACTAATTCAATAGCGCAGTCATAGCTCCTATGGGGAGGCAAGGATGCAGATTTACTTTCGCTAAACACATCAGAAAAATCAATCAAAAAGTCAGGAACATTCTGAGCCTGGGGGAGGCAGAAAAAACAGGAGTGTTGCTATTAACACATTGGCAGCCCCAACTGGTTACAGACACAGATTTCAAATCCAAAACAGGATTATGAGACTGTAACCAAGGAAAACCCAGCACGATAATGTCATGCAGATTATACAGAACCAAAAATTTGCAGCACTCCTGGTGATCAGGTTCAACCCTCATTATCACCTGAGTAGAAAACTGGGGTTTATTCTCAGCCAAAGGGTAGAATCGATCCCCAGTAGGGGAATAGACTTCTGTAGGGGTATAAAGGGAAATCCACAACGTTTAGCAAAATCATAATCCATCAGGTTAATAGCTGCTCCAGAATCAACGAAAGCCTGAGCAGAAAATGAGGACAGAGAGCATATCAGAGTGACAGTTAATAAAAACTTAGTCTGAACACTACCCAAGACAACTGAGCGTGCAAAACGTCTTCCCCGCTTAGGGCAGACTGAAATAGCATGAGAGGCATCACCACAGTAGAAACATAACCCATTGCGCTTTCGAAACTCATGACGCTGTGCCCCAGACACCACTCTATCACACTGCATGGGTTCAGAAGCTGGTTCACAAGGCAACACCATTCCACGCCTACTTCTCCGCTCACGCAAACGTCTGTCAATTTGAATCGCTAATGACATAGAATCATTGAGACCAGAGGGGACAGGGAATCCCACCATAACATCCTTTACATTATCAGACAGACCCTTCCGGAAAAGGGCTGCCAAAGCGTCGTCATTCCATTTGGTCAGGACTGCCCACCTACGGAATCTCTGACAGTATAACTCAGCGTCATCAAGCCCCTGATTTAATGCCAACAAGGCTTTTTCAGCTTGATCAGTGACATTAGGCTCATCGTACAATAACCCCAAGGCCTGAAAAAACGCATCAACATCACTCAAAACAGGATCCCCAGGTATCAGGGAAAAAGCCCAATCCTGAGGATCGCCGCGCAGGAGAGAGATGATAATTTGAACCTGCTGCGCTGCGTTCCCTGAGGACTTAGATTTTAAGGCAAAAAACAATTTACAATTATTTTTGAAATTCTGAAACTTAGCTCGATCCCCTAAAAACAAATCTGGCATGGGAATCCTAGGTTCCACAACAGGCAACCCAGCAAGATAGATAGCAATACTCCGAACCTCAGTGGCAAGCTGATCCACACGGCCAGACAACTGTGCAAACTCCATTGAGAGAAAAGATCCTCCCCAGCACCCAGAGATACAGAGGGAAAAAAAAAAAAAATGCAACAAACAGAAAAATATCTCTGACAACTCTGACAACCTTTTTTCTTTCACAATATTTTTTCCCTTCTGTGAGTACCATACAATTTTCAATCTTTAGGCCGGTGATACTGTTATGTTTCGGTAGCTGAGGAGTGCAGGCAAAAAAGGCAATACACCAGAGCAGTTGGAATCTATGAGATTGCAGTACCCTGACTAACCACCACAACTAGAGGCAGCCGTGGAGCGTTCCTACGTTGGTCCTAGATGCCTCGTCACAGCCTGAGAAACTAACTACACCTAAAGATAGATATAGGAAAGCTATCTGCCCCGGAGCAGGACCCCAAAGATAATAGAAAGCCCCCAAACATGTAATGGCGGTTAGACAAGATGAAATACTGACACAGAAAGAAAATAGTATGAGCAAACGCTGGGGCCCAAACTAACTAAATAGAAAAGGATAGGAAGGGTACTTACTGCAATCCCAGAAAACCCTGAAAGGCACCAACTCTACTAATTTCAAAAACACCTGAGATCACACGACCTCTTCCACCTAAATTAGTTCTCTGGTGTAACAAAATCAAAACAGCAGCCACTGAAAAAACTGGAAAAAGCAAAAGTACAAACATCAGTGGCTGAACAATACTGAGAGGGCAGAAGCCCCCGGAGGGGACCCTGAAGGCCCCCACAGAAGTGCAGGACAAAATGCAAAAATATAGCACAAACACAAAAGAAGAAAATGTCTTATCTGTTAGCAGGAGATGCAGACACGACACAGCAGGCTACAAGGGAAACAGGAATAAAGGATCCAGACCAGAACAATTGATCACCGGCAACCCTGATGGGAAGGTGACTCCCTTATATAAGACCAATCAGTAACACCTGATTCCCAGTCCTCACAATCTTCACTGGACAGACTAGCACCGCTTGTAACCACCAGAGGGAGCCTCTGCTCAGAACTCATCTCAAACCCATTCACAACAACGAGCCATATCATCCTCTTGGGCAGAAAGAGCAGATGTTCCAATAGACCTTATATGTAAGGCCGCAACCTGGGCTTCACCTTCTACCTTCTATGATCACTATAGATTAGATCTATCCTCCTCATCAGACCTAGTGTTTGGTAGATCAATCCTTGACACGGTGATCCCTCCCAGTAATTGTCTCTGAAAATCTCTCAGTGGGTGCTGTCGTGGCGAAGAGAAAAAAAACGGATTACTTACCGGTAATGCTCTTTTATAGAGCCCACGACAGCACCCACTCACTTCCCCCCCTAGTTGTAGTATACACGGTGCATTCTGTATGGTGAAGGATTGATTATATTGACTATATATAGTCTAGCAGTGTAAATATGTATATATATGTTAAACATGTTATGGTGCAAATTAACTGAAACTTGTGTGGCGGTTCCTCTCATTCTCTGTAAACCAACTGAGGAGCGAGGGGGGCCGCCCCTTTTATCTCTCTGTAGATTTCCTGTTCCTAGGGGCGGATCCCCTCTCTCAGTGGGTGCTGTCGTGGGCTCTATAAAAGAGCATTACCGGTAAGTAATCCGGTTTATTCATCAAAAACTGGAAAACCGCTGCAAAAATTGTTGCATGTTTTGCAGCTTTTTTTTCTACTTACTCATTACTTTCTATGGGTAAAAAACTACAAACAAAAAAGATAAAAGCAGATTTCAAACTCACTGCAGTTCTCCAACTTAAGGTACTGCCACACTAAACAATCCCGCTAGCGATCACAATAACGACGCATACTAATGCGATCGCTAGCGGGATTGTTTCTATATCGCTAAATGCGGCCACATTTAGCGATATAGTTAACGACGCTATCGCCGTTAGCGATCTTCTTAACGACTTTAGCGGTACAAAAGTACCGCTAAATCGCTAAGAAAAGGTGCCACACAGCGATAAGATACTTACCCAGCGGGAGCGCCAGCGATGAAATAGGGTCCGGAACGATTCCAGCGACGAGCGAGATCACAGCAGGAAGCTCGTCGCTGGAAGCTGCCGCACTGAACAATATCGCTAACGGGATCGCTAAATAGTGACGTTTTTTAGCGATCCCGTTAGCGATATTGTTTAGTGTGGCATACCCTTTAGCCAGGAAAAAAAAAAGCGTCTGCATGAGATTTCTGAAATCTCATGGCTTTTGCTGGTACTGTAAAATCAAGGGAAAAAGCAATGTGTGTATATACCCTAATGAAAATAAATAAGTAAAAAAGCAAGTGCATTAAATAATTAACATAGGGTACTTAGTAAACACTGTTTTGATCAAAAAAGCATAAAGCTGTCCCACCACGGCAAGGTGTACCCATTTGAGACAGTCACTACACTCTCTAAGGTGTAAAAAGGTTTTAATGCACTTGCTTTTTTACTTATTTATTTTCATTAGGGTATATACACACATTGCTTTTTCCCTTGTTTTTGCTTGCTTTTATGGCCAGTGTGAACATGCTTCTACATCTTGCATGTCATTCAAGTCTACTTCAGTTCAGTTTTTTGTTTTTCTGGTACTGTAAAATGCAGCTTTTAATTTGGATAAAAAAGTTGCCAAAACAGAAATTGAAACCACAAATTGTGAATATACCCCAAGATGCTTCAGGAAAGGAAATTTTTTTTGTCTTTTTTATGGTTGAAGAGTCTGTCGTTTCCTGATCAGATCACTTTTTTATGATTTTGACTACCCGTCTGTGTGTTTTTCTTACTGTTTTTCCAGCATTTTGTGTTTTTTTTTTAATGAAGTTTTCACAGATGTCATCTTTAATTTTTTTCAAGCAAAAATGCTGGCAAAACAATCAAGGACACCTGGCCACATTTTGAGCATTACATTTGACGTGTACTGTATAATATAGAGCATCTTTAGAGCAGAAGATACCTGAAAAATGGTGGACTTATTTCTTTTAACCACTTGCCATCTTTGGAGACCTGAAAGAGTTGAAAGGATCTCAAAGCTTGATGTATTCTACAGAGGTGACCCCAAATGTTGCCAGAACCTTGACACTTTAGATGAGGTCCTACAATACTATGTGCTAGGAGATGTAGGCTAGGGCTATATGGTGACGTGTGGTGTGTGATAGCAGTCCTTAGACAAGTCATCACTTGTGTTTCTACGATTATTTAAGAGCTTTGATTTTGCTGTAAAAAATGGCCAAATCGCAGATAAGCCGCAGTTTGCATGTAACTTGCGTTGAGTTATGCACGACTTGTGACAAAAAAATCTAACATGTTTGGAAACGTTTGTGATTCTTTGATTTATGGTAGGTTGTAAGTCAGAAATGCAACACCAAAGAAAATCATTAAATGTGATGTCACAAAGACACTAAAATATAAGTGTATGTTCACATTGCATCTTTGTTGCATCTTTTCTGAGCAGTCGTCACAAAACCGGAAAGATTTCCTAGGATTGGCAAAGTGAATGAGAATCCTGAAGTCTCATGCACACGTTGCTTATTTTTTTTTCTTGCAGAGTTAATATGCAGCATGTCAATTCTTTCAGCATTTTTGCTGCAGATTTTAAATTTTCTGCTGCAAATCCTGAATGTGTGTGCAGATACCCTAAGTGTTGGGCGACCCATGATACTGTGTGGCCCCAATCTTTAATCTCGGACCATTTTCCATTTTTTTCAACCCTTCCCCCAAACGCCATAACTTTTTTTTTATATTTCTATCAATATATAAGGCCCCATACACATTAGACTAATGTTAAGTGAACCCCCTGATAGCTACAGACCGCGGCCAACCGATGGTCAGGAGAGATGTTGATTGCTCTTGTCTGATTTCAGACCACCTATTGCATTGTTGTGATGGAGATAAGCCATTGTCCCACGTCAGTCCGTAGCTTTTTCATAATTAATGCAACAGCGCTCTGCCGAGCAAGTGCTCGCTCCTGTGTAATGGAGTGTCACCTGAGATGGTTGCATGTGTAAGGCCAGCCTCATAGGAGAGTTTTAGATCTTTTGGGTTTTTTTCTGAGCTTTTCTCAGCTGATTTATGACCATAGACCACATCTTCGTTGAATATGCAGGGAAAACATTTTTTTTGTAAAATCCAAGCTTTGCAAAATTTTTAATGAACCCAATTGGCAAAGAATTCTTAGAACCAAATACATGCAGTTAAGTAAAAATAAAATTATATATCATGTCCCCCAAAGGTGGACACCCCCATTTTTTTGTTAGCACTTTACCCTGTTGTTTTCATAAAAAAAAAAATTGGACGGACTGTTTCCATGGTGGCTGATAAATTTGTCTCAAGGTGTAAATTTCCCCCTTGCATCTGTAAATCCCCAATTAACAACAATGGCCACTTATTGGTACCACATTACCAGCTCGCCTGGACTAATGTTAAGTTTGCCAGCTGTAGTTCTTGAATACTGTATACTGCCTGGTAAAAAGACTGGCTTATCCCAATTTTATTTGAGTCATAAAATCAGTAGGGTCTAATCCTGAGCCGGCTGTCATTGCCGGGGTGCGGTTACAGCTGCTGCTCACTATGTATAGAGCAGTGACTGACGCCACGCCGCCTGCATCTTTATGACTGAAAGCCAGAGGCTATCAAGAAGAATAGTTCATTTCCTGCTGGCATTGGGGCGTAAAGCAGCTTCAGTTCACCACTAACCTGAAGATTAACCCATATCTGCATGTTTATAGCATTTTTTTTTTACATAACCGGTTCCCTTTAAGACTAGAGTACCAAACTCCAGTCTTAATAAATCGGGGTCTGAGTCTCTCTCTACACTGCTAGATACAGTTTCCTGGTTCCATACAGAATGATTTTTACTTTGGATTTCTTGTTTCTTACTAATTAGCTCTTCTCGAAACTGGGAGCCAGAAACGGAAAAACTTATGTGCCTCAATGTAAAAATAGGTATTATACCTACCGATAATTCGGTTTCCAGGAGTCCATCCTGACAGCACTATGGAGGACGTCCTCCTCCTCCTTACAGGGACAGGAAGCACACGAGAGGTTAAAAGGTCCCACTCCTCCCCCTATATCTCAGTGATTTGACAAGTACCATACCATGGATCAATACAAGTGACAAAATTTAATTACTTAAACATATTACATCATATGAATTAGCATATACATGAACATAGACAAGGGAGGGAACTAACGGTGCTGTCAGGATGGACTCCTGGAAACCGAATTATCGGTAGGTATAATACCTATTTTCCAGGACGTCCCCCTGACAGCACTATGGAGAGTACCAAAGAAACCCTCCTAGGGTGGGACTACGGCCTGTAATACTTTTCTACCGTATGCCGTCTGTTGTCCTGCTAGCACATCTAGTTTGTAGTGCCTGCAAAAGGTATTTATCGTAGCCCAAGAGGCTGCTTTACAAATTTGTTCTAAAGATGCTCCTGCTCTTTCTGCCCATGAAGCTGACAATGCTCTGGTAGAATGGGCTTTTATTTTTATGGGACAAACTACACCTTCAGATCTGTAAGTTTTTATGATTAAGGTGGTAATCCATCTTGCGATGGAAGGCTTAGAAGCTTTTTTACCCCTATTTTTACCTCCATATAAAATAAACAAATTAGGGTCTTTTCTCCAGCCCCCAGTGGCCTCTAGGTAATCGATTACTGCCTGTCTAACATCCAAGGAGTGTAAAGCTTGTTCTTTAACATTTGAAGGTTTTTCACAAAAGGATGGAAGTATTATTTCCTGATTGCGATTTTGCAAAGAGGCTACCTTGGGCATGAAAGCAGGGTCAAGTTTTAATACCACATGATCCTCTCTGATCTGCATATATGGGTCCTTAATGGATAACGCCTGGATTTCCCCTACTCTTTTGGCTGTGGTAATAGCTACCAAGAAGGCTGCTTTCATAGATAGGAGAGAAATAGGCAAATCCTTATTTGGAGTGTAAGGAGTTTTACAAAGTGCCCCCAGAACTAGATTTAAATCCCAGGGGGGAGACAACTGCCTTATAGTAGGTCTTAATCTTTGGACTGCTTTAACGAATCTAACCACCCAAGGGTGTGAAGCTAAAGGGTAATCCATGTAAGTACTCAAAGCTGAGATCTGTACTTTAAGTGTACTAGGCCTAAGACCCATATTAAATCCTGTTTGAAGAAAATCCAGTACTCGCGGAACATCCGGGACTCTGGTTACAACATCAGACCTGCCACCTTCCAGACAAAACTTCTTCCAGATCTTATAATATATTGCTGAAGTTACAGGTTTTCTGCTGGCCTGAATCGTTGTTATCACTTGATCTGAAAGACCACGAGCTTTCAGAATGTCCCGTTCAGGATCCAAGCTGACAGGTGCAATCTTTCTGGGTCCTGGTGTAGAACTGGTCCTGGTGCACTATGTCCTTCCACTGGGGAAGCTCGATTGGGTCCTCTCTGGTCATGGCCCCCAGTAGAGGAAACCAGCTCCTCCTTGGCCAGTACGGAACTATTAGTACCACTGACGCACCGTCTTCCCTTATCTTCCTCAGAACTGCTGGTATTAATGCTATTGGCGGAAATGCATAATTTAGAGGTTCGTTCCACCTCTGACTCAAAGCATCTACTCCTTCCGGATTGTCTGCTGGGTTCAGTGAAAAAAACCTTGGTAGTTTTGCATTTTTTCTTGTAGCAAATAGGTCCACTTGAGGTGTTCCCCAACGTTGACATAATAACCGGAAGACCTTCTGGTTTAACTCCCACTCTGTCGGGTAGATCTTCTGTCTGCTCAAGTAATCTGCCACTAGGTTTTGTGAACCCTCCAGATGAACTGCAGTTATGGAAAGGATCGTTCGTTCTGCCCATACAAATATCTTCTCTGCAAGATCCTGCAGTGTTCTGTATCGAGAGCCTCCTTGATGCTTGATGAAAGCTACTGCTGTCATATTGTCTGATAGAATCTTGACGTGCTGGTCTCTTAAACGGTCCTGATTCCTTCTTAAGGATTCCCAGATCGCATACAACTCTCGGTAATTTGATGACATTCGTCTGATTTTCTCTGGCCATCTGCCTTGCAGAAACTTCCCTTCTAGATGGGCTCCCCACCCCATGCGCTTGCGTCTGTAGTTATTACTATATATGGGGATGGAATCCAAAGAACTCCTCTTCTGAGATTTTTGCTTTGTGCCCACCAAAGTAACGACCTCTTTGCTCTTGCCGAGAGGTGGATCCTTTTGTCTAGGGATGACTGCTGACGATCCCACCATGATAGCACCTCTCTTTGTAGGGGTCTTGAATGAGCTTGAGCCCACCTGACGCATGGTATACATGATGTCATTACTCCCAACATTTGCATAGCTTTTCGAATGGTAACTCGGTTCTTTACCATCTCTATCACTTTCTTTTTTAAAGATCTTTGCTCGACCTCTGGCAGGAAAGCTGTTCTGACTCTTGAATCGAGGAGTACTCCTAAAAATATTCTTTTTGTACTGGGAGTTAGGTGAGATTTCTCCCGATTTATCACCCAACCAAGACATTCTAGTACCGCCATTGTTCGCTCTGTATGGTAATTTAGAATTTCTGCTGATTGAGCCACTAACAGAAAGTCGTCCAAGTAAGGAATTACTACAATTCCTTGATTTCTTAGATAGGCTACGACCTCTGATATTAGCTTCGTAAAAACTCTGGGAGCAGAAGCTAGTCCGAATGGCAGACCCTGAAACTGGAAGTGGCAGGTGGATTTTGGTAGGCTTACAGCAAATCTTAGAAGTTCCTGCGAGTCTGGATGGATGGGCACCTGATAGTAGGCATTTTTTAAGTCTAGGGTACACTTACTATCTGAAGCCTCCAGAATATCATCCAATGCTTGACCAAATACCTTTGATCCTGCAAATGGTAATGAACATAATTTATTTTTAGAGGCATTATCCCCCGACCAGGATTTCAGCCAAATAGCCCTCCGGGCTGCATTGGATAAAGAGCTATTTCTGGCAGAAAACCTGACTGACTCAGCCGAGGTATCAGCCAGAAAGGCTGTAGCTGACTTAATGAGAGGAAGAGATTCTAAAATTTCAGCTCTAGGGGTCTTATTAGCCAGTTGATCCTCCAACTGACTTCATCCAGAAACACATAGACCTAGCTACCGAAGTAGCCGCAATATTTGTCCTTATTAAGGCCGCTGAAGACTCCCAAGCCCGCTTAAGGAGGATGTCCGCCTTGCGATCCATAGGATCTTTAAGACTTGAAGAGTCCTCAAAAGGAATCGAAGTCTTTTTAGCCACTTTTGCAATTGGCACATCCACTCTAGGTGTTTCTTCCCACAGCTTTGATTCCTCAGGATCAAAAGGAAGACGGTTTTTAAAGTCACGTGACATTACCAGTCTCCGCTCTGCGTCCTTCCATTCACAGAGTATCATGGTTTTTATATGGTCACTAATAGGAAAAACTTTATCAATCTGAGCTGTAAGACCTCCAAACATCAAATCTTGTCTGGATTGGGGACGTGGAACATCTTCCACATGCATAGTACTTCTTACAGCCTGGACCAAGTCCTCCGTATCTTCCACCGGGAACAGGTATCTCCTGGCCCTTTCTTGGACTTCCGTCTGAACTTCACCTTCTTCCTGCTCCGAATACTCCACGTTTTCTTCTGATTCCAGATCCGGTTCCTCTTCCAACTCCATTCTTGGCCTCTTACGGCTTGGACCCTGACTAGTGGGCTGCTGTTGTGTAGCTGATAATGATGCCTGCACTTCTTCCTTAATCAGGATCCTTAAGTCTGATAATAGCGAAGATCTTTCTTGCTCAAAGACTGCTGCTGTACAAGTACAACAGACCGCTTTTTTATAAGCGTCAGGAAGCTTCGTCTGACATGTAGAACAGCGATTAGTTTTCGCCGAGGCTTTGCCTCTCTTCACTGTCTGCAAAGGTGTAGATGAAGTATCCTTGTCCTAATTAATACAACAATATGTATACTTAGGATCGAGTCTGAATTATTTAGTGAGAGTGGAGCTTTTTGCGCCATGCGCACTTACCCCTGCCTCCTCTCTGGATTTCTCAGACTCCATGTCCATCCGCTGAAAAGGTTTTACTTTGCTGCCTGGGACTACTATGTTAGCTGCTGCACAATCTCTGTTACCAGATTAGCGATCAGCATTCAAACGCTACTTTCGCGCTTTTTTATAGCGTTCTGCGACATCTTTGGCGCCGCCCATAATGCGTTCCACCTTGAACGCAAAAAACCCATGCGACGCGCTTTCCATACCTTTTTTGCGTTCTACTTCCGAACGCATGAAGTTTTGCGATACCTCTGAAACGCTTTCCGCCTCCTGCGATCAATTCCAGAACGCCCGCTGACCTCCCGTTTTCGCGTCACCGGAAGTGACGCTCAGTTTCCGGTCGAGGCCTGTTCGGCGTTCCTCCCTGGACCAGGAGGAAGACGCCTGAGCCGAGAGCCTCCCAACGGAAGGAGCGGCTCTTACCCGGGAGCTCGTCCGCCCCCGGTCTTTGGAGCAGAGGGACTCCCAAGGAGGGAGTTTCGGCTCTGGACCTCTTGACAGGGGGAAGGATTTGGACGAACCGCACGATCCCCCTGGGCCCGGTAAGTTACTGCGTCCTCGCAGCGATCTCTCGTGTGTCCCTCCATGCAGGGACAGGAAAAACACTGAGGTATAGGGGGAGGAGTGGGACCTTTTAACCTCTCGTGTGCTTCCTGTCCCTGTAAGGAGGAGGAGGACGTCCTCCATAGTGCTGTCAGGGGGACGTCCTGGAAATTAGAGGTACAATATGGGTGCCATAAGAATTAAAATCAAGTGCATGATTTCTTAAACCAAAGTGCTACATTTGCTAAACTTAACTGCTTGTGTTTTCAAGAAGGAAAAAAAAATGTTTTGCCCTTGGATAATTTTATAGATACTCCAAGACCAGACAAATAAGAATGCCAACCTTGTCGCTCAACGCAACATCAACTTTCAAACTAGATTTATGAGAAATGGTACTAGTGAAAGCAGAATAAGCCCCTTGTGTTGAGGGTGCCTTCTGGTTGCATACTTAAGTGAGGTCAAAGGATCCATCTTGTATAACTGGTTACAGCAGAACAAATTAACAAAGCACTTACACATGCTCATTTGTATATTTATCTGTCATTTGTCTAATCCTAGAGTCTGTGAGTTACCAGCCCACTTTTTTTTTCTTTTTTTAATATGCCCCCATATACATTAGACTAATGTTGGCTGACAGTCTACTGTGTATGGGGGCCCCAGACAATTGATTGTTGGGGGGGGGGGGGGGGCATTACAGATAGTGAAGAACTGAAATGGATAGAAGCAAGTATCCCCAACATGGTATTTAATGTTAGAAATTACAGTATTCAGATGTGTAGATGCATGTGCCAATAAGAAGTAACACAACTTTCAGTAATCAGGTTGGGCCAAAGAACACACAGAATGGATTCTCTGAGAGCCAAGCAGTACATGACGGATGTTTTGCTGCAGCCTGATCTTTTAAGACAAAGCAGAACATGAATGGCGTTTGTGTCTGTCTGAAATTGGGCTCAGCATAACTCACCACCATTATAACACAAGAAAGTCAAAGCACTTTACAATAGCCATGTTTAGTCATGTGCACCACTAAAGAAGGCAGCACACTTTGTATACCTGACCCAACCATTCACATGCATACCTAGCTCTGCCAAGTGTCCATGTGTTGCTGCAAGATCTCTCTTGTGGTGATTTATCTAATGCAAGAACAAAATGATCGGGAAAGTTCAAATTCAAAGCAATAATAATAAGTATTAGATGGTTGGCCTTACCTAAAATAGTGGGTTTGGCTAACATGTATGGCAAGTCTCGTTGTAGGACTCATGTTTTTTTTTTGTAAAATATATTTGAACTTTTTCATGTCCTGCCTGGTGATTAAATTAAATCATCAATTAGGTTGGGGTCACACTTGCGAGTGCAATGCTAGAAACTCGCGCGAGTCTCTCGCCTCAATCGCCGGTACTCGGACCGGAGCATTCAGTTGCATAGAAATACATGCAACTGCACATTACGGTCCCGCTTGCCGGCGGCAGTGCCGGGTATTGATGTGAGAGATTCGCACGAGTTTCTCGCATTGCATTTGCAAGTGTGACCCCGGCCTTAAAGTGAACTTAACGGCTGATTCATGCTGCCCAAGCCATGAGCAGCATGAATCGATCAAGCCATTGGATGATTGAACCATATCATTTCTGCCAGGTATGTATTACTGTGAATCACTGCGCCATTGTCTGCAGGTAAATCACATTTTTTGTAGGAGACAGGTTCCCTTAACCCCTTAGTGACAGAGCCATTTTGCAGCTTAATGACCAGGCCAATTTTTACAATTCTGACCGCTGTCACTTTATGAGGCTATAACTCTGGAACGCTTCAACGGATCCCGCTGATTCAGAGACTGTTTTTCCGTGACATATTGTACTTCATGCTAGTGGTAAAAATTTTTCAATATGACTTGAGTTTATTTATGAAAAAAACGGAAATATGGCAAAAATGTGTTTAAATTTTGCAATTTTCAAACTACCGTAAGTTTTTATGCCCTTAAGGCCGGAGTCACACACAACGTGTAAAAAAATCGGACCGTTTTAGTCGGACGATTATCGCACAAAAGTTTCATGAACATTGATCCGTCTGTCATCCGATTGTACTGCGATGATGCGATTTACGTTTCACATCCGATTGACATCCGACTTGCGAGATTTTGTCGGTGGCTAGCAAACCCGACATATAATGGATCCAAATGAATAGTTTTTAAATAACAAAATAAAGAATAGATATATACACATATATATATATATATATATATATATATATATATACTAGCTGTAGTACCCGGCTTCGCCCGGGTTAATGTACTTAACTGTGCCCTCATCAGGATAGCAACATGGAAGGACAAAGCTGTGCCTGCTACTATATATATATCCTCCCACATACAGGTGATGTGACTTACATCAGTCATTACACCAACATTGGCCAAGCATAGTAACTGAAATCCTATTACCTCACACAAGCTTTCTTATACTGACAATGTCCTCTGTTGCCTATAGTAACCAAACAGAGCTCATATTAATGACCTATGGCAAAATAGAAGCTGAGCTGTGATTGGTTGCTATAGGCAGCCTGATAATTCTCCAGCCAACAGAAAGCATTCCCCTCTGGCAGTATATATTACCTCACACATACAAATAATATACAGCTCATGTGACTGACATGTGGCTTATTTCCCTATATGGTCATATTAATGTCCTGTCGCAAAATAGAAGCTGAGCTGTGATTGGTTGCTATAGGCAGCCTGATAAATCCCCAGCCAACAGAAAACATTCCCCTCTGGCAGTATATATTACCTCACACATACAAATAATATACAGCTCATGTGACTGACATGTGGCTTATTTCCCTATATGGTCATATTAATGTCCTGTCGCAAAATAGAAGCTGAGCTGTGATTGGTTGCTATAGGCAGCCTGATAAATCCCCAGCCAACAGAAAACATTCCCCTCTGGCAGTATATATTACCTCACACATACAAATAATATACAGCTCATGTGACTGACATCTGTCTTATTTCCCTATATGGTCATATTAATGTCCTGTCGCAAAATAGAAGCTGAGCTGTGATTGGCTGCTATAGGCAGCCTGATAATTCTCCAGCCAACAGAAAACATTCCCCTCTGGCAGTATATATTACCTCACACATACAAATAATATACAGCTCATGTGACTGACATGTGGCTTATTTCCCTATATGGTCATATTAATGTCCTGTCGCAAAATAGAAGCTGAGCTGTGATTGGTTGCTATAGGCAGCCTGATAAATCCCCAGCCAACAGAAAACATTCCCCTCTGGCAGTATATATTACCTCACACATACAAATAATATACAGCTCATGTGACTGACATCTGTCTTATTTCCCTATATGGTCATATTAATGTCCTGTCGCAAAATAGAAGCTGAGCTGTGATTGGTTGCTATAGGCAGCCTGATAATTCTCCAGCCAACAGAAAACATTCCCCTCTGGCAGTATATATTACCTCACACATACAAATAATATACAGCTCATGTGACTGACATGTGGCTTATTTCCCTATATGGTCATATTAATGTCCTGTCGCAAAATAGAAGCTGAGCTGTGATTGGTTGCTATAGGCAGCCTGATAATTCTCCAGCCAACAGAAAACATTCCCTCTGGCAGTATATATTACCTCACACATACAAATAATATACAGCTCATGTGACTGACATCTGTCTTATTTCCCTATATGGTCATATTAATGTCCTGTCGCAAAATAGAAGCTGAGCTGTGATTGGTTGCTATAGGCAGCCTGATAATTCTCCAGCCAACAGAAAGCATTCCCCTCTGGCAGTATATATTACCTCACACATACAAATAATATATAGCTCATGTGACTGACATCTGTCTTATTTCCCTATATGGTCATATTAATGTCCTGTCACAAAATAGAAGCTGAGCTGTGATTGGTTGCTATAGGCAGCCTGATAATTCTCCAGCCAACAGAAAACATTCCCCTCTGGCAGTATATATTACCTCACACATACAAATAATATACAGCTCATGTGACTGACATGTGGCTTATTTCCCTATATGGTCATATTAATGTCCTGTCACAAAATAGAAGCTGAGCTGTGATTGGTTGCTATAGGCAGCCTGATAATTCTCCAGCCAACAGAAAACATTCCCCTCTGGCAGTATATATTACCTCACACATACAAATAATATACAGCTCATGTGACTGACATCTGTCTTATTTCCCTATATGGTCATATTAATGTCCTGTCGCAAAATAGAAGCTGAGCTGTGATTGGTTGCTATAGGCAGCCTGATAAATCCCCAGCCAACAGAAAACATTCCCCTCTGGCAGTATATATTACCTCACACATACAAATAATATACAGCTCATGTGACTGACATCTGTCTTATTTCCCTATATGGTCATATTAATGTCCTGTCGCAAAATAGAAGCTGAGCTGTGATTGGCTGCTATAGGCAGCCTGATAATTCTCCAGCCAACAGAAAACATTCCCCTCTGGCAGTATATATTACCTCACACATACAAATAATATACAGCTCATGTGACTGACATGTGACTTATTTCCCTATATGGTCATATTAATGTCCTGTCACAAAATAGAAGCTGAGCTGTGATTGGCTGCTATAGGCAGCCTGATAATTCTCCAGCCAACAGAAAACATTCCCCTCTGGCAGTATATATTACCTCACACATACAAATAATATACAGCTCATGTGACTGACATCTGTCTTATTTCCCTATATGGTCATATTAATGTCCTGTCGCAAAATAGAAGCTGAGCTGTGATTGGTTGCTATAGGCAGCCTGATAATTCTCCAGCCAACAGAAAACATTCCCCTCTGGCAGTATATATTACCTCACACATACAAATAATATACAGCTCATGTGACTGACATCTGTCTTATTTCCCTATATGGTCATATTAATGTCCTGTCGCAAAATAGAAGCTGAGCTGTGATTGGTTGCTATAGGCAGCCTGATAATTCTCCAGCCAACAGAAAACATTCCCCTCTGGCAGTATATATTACCTCACACATACAAATAATATACAGCTCATGTGACTGACATCTGTCTTATTTCCCTATATGGTCATATTAATGTCCTGTCACAAAATAGAAGCTGAGATGTGATTGGTTGCTATAGGCAGCCTGAATAATTCTCCAGCCAACAGAAAACATTCCCCTCTGGCAGTATATATTACCTCACACATACAAATAATATACAGCTCATGTGACTGACATGTGGCTTATTTCCCTATATGGTCATATTAATGTCCTGTCACAAAATAGAAGCTGAGCTGTGATTGGTTGCTATAGGCAGCCTGATAATTCTCCAGCCAACAGAAAACATTCCCCTCTGGCAGTATATATTACCTCACACATACAAATAATATACAGCTCATGTGACTGACATCTGTCTTATTTCCCTATATGGTCATATTAATGTCCTGTCGCAAAATAGAAGCTGAGCTGTGATTGGTTGCTATAGGCAGCCTGATAATTCTCCAGCCAACAGAAAACATTCCCCTCTGGCAGTATATATTACCTCACACATACAAATAATATACAGCTCATGTGACTGACATCTGTCTTATTTCCCTATATGGTCATATTAATGTCCTGTCGCAAAATAGAAGCTGAGCTGTGATTGGTTGCTATAGGCAGCCTGATAATTCTCCAGCCAACAGAAAACATTCCCCTCTGGCAGTATATATTACCTCACACATACAAATAATATACAGCTCATGTGACTGACATGTGGCTTATTTCCCTATATGGTCATATTAATGTCCTGTCACAAAATAGAAGCTGAGCTGTGATTGGTTGCTATAGGCAGCCTGATAATTCTCCAGCCAACAGAAAACATTCCCCTCTGGCAGTATATATTACCTCACACATACAAATAATATACAGCTCATGTGACTGACATGTGGCTTATTTCCCTATATGGTCATATTAATGTCCTGTCGCAAAATAGAAGCTGAGCTATGATTGGTTGCTATAGGCAGCCTGATAAATCTCCAGCCAACAGAAAACATTCCCCTCTGGCAGTATATATTACCTCACACATACAAATAATATACAGCTCATGTGACTGACATCTGTCTTATTTCCCTATATGGCAAATTTATAACAAATTGGTCTTGTAGTTTGGCTGGTTATTAATCAGATATTTATTTTTAAAAGATAAAAATACCAGACGTGTGTGTGTTTTTAATGCGCGCAATTTTGAACACGTGGGGTTAAAATGTCGACTCAAAACACAGCCTATGATGCTCCCGGGTCGAGACGTGCGGGTGTGCAAAATTTCATGCCCGTAAGTACAACGGTGCAGATTCCTATCCCAGGCCAAAATTATTTGCCGATTTGGAATGCGCGGGGTTAAAATTTCGACTCAAAACCTAGCCTATGACGCTCCCGGGGTCGAGACGTGTGGGTGTGCAAAATGTCATGCCCGTAAATGCAGATTCCTATGCCGGACATACACACAAGCATTCAGCTTTCTCCCCATTATGTAGATAGGGCCAAAATTGTTTGGCGATTTGGAACGCGCGGGGTTAAAATTTCGATTCAAAACATAGCCTAGGACGCTTTCGGGGTCGAGACGTGCGGGCGTGCAAAATTTCATGCCCGTAAGTGCGACGGTGCGGATTCCAATCCCGGACAAACATACCCACATACATACACACATACATACATTCAGCTTTATATATTAGATATATATAGATATATATATCTATATCATTGTGACACACATATACAGTACAGACCAAAAGTTTGGACACACCTTCTCATTCAACGATTTTTCTGTATTTTCATGACTATGAAAATTGTAGAATCACACTGAAGGCATCAAAACTATGAATTAACACATGTGGAATTATACATTACACTTTACAAAAAAGTGTGAAACAACTGAAAATATGTCTTATATTCTAGGTTCTTCAAAGTAGCCACCTTTTGCTTTGATTACTGCTTTGCACGCAGAAAAGGTGAACGGATGGATTCTACATGCCTGGTTCCCACCGTGAAGCATGGAGGAGGTGGTGTGATGGTGTGGGGGTGCTTTGCTGGTGACACTGTTGGGGATTTATTCAAAATTGAAGGCATACTGAACCAGCATGGCTACCACAGCATCTTGCAGCAGCATGCTATTCCATCCGGTTTGCGTTTAGTTGGACCATCATTTATTTTTCAACAGGACAATGACCCCAAACACACCTCCAGGCTGTGTAAGGGCTATTTGACCAAGAAGGAGAGTGTTGGGGTGCTATGCCAGATGACCTGGCCTCCACAGTCACCAGATTTGAACCCAATCGAGATGGTTTGGGGTGAGCTGGACCGCTCACCGCTTCAATTTTGAATAAATCCCCAACAGTGTCACCAGCAAAGCACGCCCACACCATCACACCATCTCCTTCATGCTTCACGGTGGGAACTAGGCAAGTAGAGTCCATCCGTTCACCTTTTCTGCGTGCAAAGCAGTAATCAAAGCAAAAGGTGGCTACTTTGAAGAACCTAGAATATAAGACATATTTTCAGTTGTTTCACACTTTTTTGTAAAGTGTAATGTATAATTCCACATCATAGTTTTGATGCCTTCAGTGTGATTCTACAATTTTCATAGTCATGAAAATACAGAAGAATCTTTGAATGAGAAGGCGTGTCCAAACTTTTGGTCTTTACTTATATATATATATATATATATATATATATATATACACACACACACTTGTATTTATAGTTCATACACTTCTACATAGTATAATAGCCGCTAATTCAATTGCCGGCTTTTGTGAAATTACAGACCCGACATGAAATGACACATGGTTTACATACTTAACCATGTAATTTCATATAGTTTGATATATGGTTTTCACTAACAATGACATGAGTGTATGTGTGCAAAATGTCATACATGTAGGGGTTAATTAAAGGTGTAAATTCGTTGGAAAAAAATGCGTGGGCTCCCGCGCTATTTTCTCCACCAGACAGGCAAAGCCAGCGAGTGGGGCAGATAATAATAGCCTAGGGAGGGTGCATTTATTTTGTGCCCCCCCCCCGGCTACTAACATCTGCCCCCCAGCCACCCCAGAAAAGGCAAATCTATAATTAGATGCGCCCTTTCTGGCACTTATCCCGTCTATTCCCATTGCCCTATAGCGGTGGCTAATGGGTTAATAATGGGTTAAAGCCACCTTGCAATTGGAAGGTGACTTTAAACCAGGTTAATAATTGAGAGTTGTCAATTAGACAACTATCAATTAATAATCCTATTGTATGAAATTAAAAAAAAACACGCACATTAATTAAAAATCATTTTAATTAAACACAGTTTTTGACCATATTTTATATTACTGGTATTCCTTCGATTACCTTGTTCTCCTGTAATAAAAAAAAATAAATAAAACATCATTCTTACCTATCCAGCGCTCTGTCAGGTCCAACGCTGTAATCCTTCACAAAGGGTTAACTGGTTTACAGCAAGCAGCGCAGCTAATGCTGGCAGCTCAGCTGTAAGCCCCCGAATGAATGAGCTCCTTTCCCGGATGACAGGAGAAGTGATTAGCTGGGAAGCTTAATTGATTGCTTCCCAGGCTAATCAGTTCAGGTCAGCCGGGGACACCGCACAGCATCAGTGACGTCAGAGGGAGTCCCCGGCTGACCTGAACTGATTAGCCTGGGAAGCAATCAATTAAGCTACAGGGCAATGGGAATAGATGGGATAAGTGCCACGGCGCATCTAATTATAGATTTGCCTTTTCTGGGGTGGCTGGGGGCAGATGTTAGTAGCCGGGGGGAGGGGCACAAAATAAATGCACCCTCCCTAGGCTATTATTATTTGTCCCCACTCGCTGGCTTTGCCTGTCTGGTGGAGAAAATAGCGCGGGAGCCCACGCATTTTTTTTCAACGAATTTACACCTTTAATTAACCCCTACATGTATGGAATTTTGCACACATACACTCATGTCATTGTTAGTGAAAACCATATATCAAACTACATGAAATGACATGGTTAACTGTGTGTAAACCATGTGTCATTTCATGTCGGGTCTGTAATTTCACAGAAGCCGGCAATTGAATTAGCGGCTATTATACTATGTAGAAGTGCATGAACTATAAATAAATATATATATATGTGTCACAATGACATGTACACATATATATATATATATATATATATGTATTCTATGTGTATATATCTATTCTTTATTAAACCTGTCAGTGTGATTTTACAGTATAGCCGGGGATGAATTGCCGGCTTTTCTAAAGGACACCGGTGCGATTTAATCGCAAGTCACACGTGCAGTCCGTTTGTAATCCGATTTTTCATCGCACCCATAGACTTGCATTGGCGATTGTCGACACACAATTGGTGACAATCGCAGCATGCTGCGATTTCACTCGCACGTATAAAACGGACGACAAAAAAACGGATGGTGGGAGCTGCTCCATAGATTGACATTGGTCCGATTTTGTTGCCAGTGTGACCCCAGCCTAAATCAGAGAGATATGTCACACAAATTACTTAATAAATAACATTTCCCACTTGTCTACTTCTCATCAACACAGTTTTGGAAACAATTTTTTTTTGTTAGGAAGTTATAAGGGTTAAAATTGACCAGCAATTTCTCATTTTTACAAAATTTACAACACCATTTTTTTTTAGGGACCACATCACATTTAAAGTCACTTTGAGGGGTGTACAGTCATGGACAAAAGTTTTGAGAATGACACAAATATTATATTTTCACATGATCTGCTGCCCTCTGGTTTTTATGTGTGTTTGACAGATGTTTTTATCACAGACAGAAATATAATTGCAAACATATGAGTAACAAAAGCTTATATTGACAGTTAGAATGAGTTAATGCAGCAAGTCAATATTTGCAGTGTTGACCCTTCTTCTTCAGGACCTCTGCAATTCTCCCTGGCATGCTCTCAATCAACTTCTGGACCAAATCCTGACTGATAGCAGTCCATTCTTGCACAATCAATGCTTTCATTTTGTCAGAATTTTTAGGTTTTTGTTTGTCCACCCGTCTCTTGATGATTGACCACAAGTTCTCATTGGGATTAAGATCTGGGGTGTTTCCAGGCCATGGACCCAAAATCTCTATGTTTTGTTCCCTGAGCCATTTAGTTATCACCTTTGCTTTATGGCAAGGTGCTCCATCATGCTGGAAAAGGCATTGTTGATCGCCAAACTGCTCTTGGAGGGTTGGGAGAAGTTGCTCTTGGAGGACATTCTGGTACCATTCTTTATTCATGGCTGTGTTTTTAGGCAAGACTGTGAGAGAGCCGATTCCCTTGGCTGAGAAGCAACCCCACACATGAATGGTTTCACGATGCTTAACAGTTGGCATGAGACAAGACTGGTGGTAGCGCTCACCTTGTCTTCTCCGAATGAGGCGTTTTCCTGATGTCCCAAACAATCAAAAAGGGGATTCATCAGAGAAAATAACTTTACCCCAGTCCTCAGCAGTCCACTGCCTGTACCTTTTGCAGAATATCAGTCTGTCCATGATGTTTTTCTGGAGAGAAGTGGCTTCTTTGCTGCCCTCCTTGAGACCTGGCCTTGCTCCAAGAGTCTCCACCTCACAGTGCGTGCAGATGCACTCACACCTGCCTGCTGCCATTCCTGAGCAAGCTCTTCACTGCTGGTAGCCCGATCCCGCAGCTGAAACACTTTTAAGAGACGGTCCTGGCGCTTGCTGATCTTTCTTGGGCGCGCTGGAGCCTTTTTGGCAACAATGGAACCTCTCTCCTTGAAGTTCTTGATGATGCGATAGATTGTTGACTGAGGTGCAATCTTTCTAGCTGCGATACTCTTTCCTGTTAGGCCATTTTTGTGCATTGCAATGATGACTGCACGTGTTTCTTTAGAGATAACCATGGTTAACAGAAGAGAAACAATGATGCCAAGCACCAGCCTCCTTTTAAAGTGTCCAGTGGTGTCATTCTTACTTAATCATGACAGATTGATCTCCAGCCATGTCCTCATCAACACCCACACCTGTGTTAATGGAGCAATCACTGAAAAGAGGTTAGCTGGTCCTTTTAAGGCAGGGCTGCAATGATGTTGAAATGTGTTTTGGGGCATAAAGTTCATTTTCTAGCCAAATATTGACTTTGCAAGTAATTGCTGTTAAGCTGATCACTCTTTAGAACATTCTGGAGTATATGCAAATTGCCATTAGAAAAAGTGAAGCAGTAGACTTTGTAAAAATTAATATTTGTGTCATTCTCAAAACTTTTGTCCATGACTGTACATCACAGAAAATACTCAAAAGTGACAATTCTAAAAACTGGACCCCTCAAGGTGCTCAAAACATTCAAGAAGTTAATTAACCCTTTACGTGCTTCAAAGGAACTGAAGCAATGTGGAAGGAAAAAATTAACATTTGACTTTTTTTTTTTTTTTTTTTACAAAAAATTTACTTCAGAAACAATTTTTTTTTTATTTTCACAACGTGTTAAAAGAGAAAATGAACCACAAAATTTGTTGTGTAATTTCTCCTAAAATGGCAAAGCTCGGAAGGGAAGGCGCGCCATTTGACTTTTTCAATGCAGAATTGGCTGGAACTGAGATCGGACGACATGTTGCATTTGGAGAGCCCCTGATGTGCCTAAACAGTGGAAACCCCCATAAGTGACACCATTTTGGAAACTAAACCCCCTAAAGAACTTATCTAGATGTGTGGTGAGCACTTTGAAACCCCAAGTGTTTCACAGAAGTTTATAACGTAGAGCCGTAAAAATAAAAAAATCTTTTTTTCCACAAAAACCGGTCATTACGTGTCGGTAATAGGATTTTACGGAGTCCACGACAGCACCTACCGAGAGAGGGGGATCTGCCCACCTTCAGGACAGGAACCTACAGATTAAACAGGGGGGCGGTCCCCCCTCGCCTCCTCAGTTGAGTTTCAGAGTATGAGAGGAACCGCCCTTAGATTAGTATATCATCTTATTATTTATATTTCATAATACCTTCACCTCTATATAGTAAACTTTTCCCCATAGAGTGCAGAAAGAAAGCAAACATAGTGAATCATTACGGGAGGGGACCCTGCGGGTGCCGTCGTGGACTCCGTAAAATCCTATTACCGGTACGTAATGACCGGTTTTCCTTTCGCCATGACAGCACCCACCGAGAGACTTTCAGAGACTATCACCTGGGTGAGCCACAGCACTAAGTACTGATCGCCCAAATTCTAAACTGGAGGTGGATGAGAGATGAAGACGGTAGTGTTTATAAAAGGTGGAAAGTGACAACCACGTTGCCGCCTTACAAATTAAGTCAATGGAGACGTCCTTCTCCGCCCACGAAGATGCCATGGCCTGTGTCGAGTGTGCTCTCACTTCCTCTGGTAGGGATTCTCCTTTCGTCAAATACGCCAAGCAGATCACATCCTTTATCCACCGGCCGATGGTGTTCTTTGTGACATCAAACCCCTTCCTTCGACCCTAAAAGGAGACAAACAGCGCCCTACTCTGTCTCCAAGCCTGAGTTCTCTCTAAGTATGCCAATACTGCTCGCTTTACATCTAGAGTATGGAATCTACGCTCTTCTACCGTAGTGGGATTATCATAGAAGGATGGCAAATATATCTCCTGATTTATATGAAATTTAGAAGCAACTTTTGGTAAATAGGCTGGGTCAGGTTTTAAGACTATTTTATCTTGATAGACCATTAAGAAAGGAGCATCTACCGACAATGCCTGGATATCTCTGGTCCATCTCGCGGAAGTGAAGGCCACCAATAAGGCTATTTTCAAGGTCAAAAGTTTAGTTGAGGCCGAGTCTAAAGGTTCGAATGGGGCACCTGTCAAAGCTTCTCGAACAAGGTTTAAATCCCATGGAGGTAACCTAGCAATCCGCACCGGTTTACAGCGTTCACATGCTTTTATAAATCTCGCGACCCATCTGTTTCCTGCTACATTATGGTTATATAGCGCACCTAATGCTGACACCTGCACTTTAAGGCTAAGTGCACACGTTCAGGATTATTTGCGTTTTTTTTTCGCGGGAAAAAACGCGTCAAAAACGCATGAATTAAGCATCCTATCATTTAGAATGAATTCCGCAATTTTTGTGCACATGGTGCGTTTTTTTCCGCGAAAAAAACGCATTGCGGAAAATCCAGCAACATGTTCATTAATTTTGCGGAATTCTAGCATTTTTCCTGCTATATTATTGACCTAGAAAGTTCAGGGAAAAATCGCGGTAAAAACGCGTCAAATCCGCGCAAAAAACACACCAAAAACGCGCAAAAAGCGTGCGTTTTTACCGCAAAAAAAGTCAGTTTTTGCTCAGGAATATTCTGCAAACATTCCTGAACGTGTGCACTTAGCCTAAGGGTATTAACCGCTAATCCCAAATCCCGGTCTCTGCAAAAACTCCAGAACTTCTGGAATGGGAATTTGATTTGACAGGGGTGCTGAATGAAATAACAAAAATTTTTCCAGGTCTTAAAATAAATCTCTGTGGTAACTTTTTTCCGACTCATTCGTAACATAGCAATCAGAGACTGAAAATCCACTATGCCTCAGCAGCTCCCTCTCAAATTCCACGCCGTCAAGTGGCGACCCTCCATCTGAGGATGACGGAATAGCCCTTGAGAGAGAAGCCCCGGCTCTGCTGGCAGCACCCAAGGGTCGGTCACAGACATCGCTTTTAGCCAGGAAGTCCAAGGCCTCCTGGGCCAGAAGGGGGCAACTAGTATCACTCTCAATCCCTCTTCTCTGATTTTCCTTAGTACTATTGGGATTAGACACATTGGGGAAATGCATACACCAGAACGTAATCCCACCGGATCGGAGTCCACTCCCCCTGGCGCAAGCGATGACGACTCAGATAGTCTGCTTGAACATTGTGCTCCCCTCTATGTAGTGCTGAGAGGGAGAGGAGGTGATTTTCTGCTAACATTAGAATATCGCTTGAGGTGGACATTGGTAGTTCTGATCTTGTCACCCCTGACGATTTAAATAGGCCACTACTGTAGTACTGTCGGTCTGAACTCGTACATGTAAAGTTTGCAGAGACGGAGGAACTCCAGAAATGCGTATTTCACCGCGATAAGTTCTTTTAGATTCAAGGAGTATTCTTTCTCTCTGTCCAACTCCCCTGAACTATACTGTGTCCCATATGGGCTCCCCACCCCAGGGGGCTGGCATCGGTGATGAGTATATTGTCATGGCACCCCCTGGATAGATGTATTGGATCCAGGCACAAGGCTGTTGACCGTAGCGACTGACAATCTAAATTTTCCTTCAAGGCGGCCCTGTAGCCTTTTTTCTGCTTCGAGCACTTCGCTTTGTAGTGCTCTTGTGTGAAACTGGACCCACTGTACGGCCGGCATACAGGATGTTAAGGAACCCAGCAGAGACATTGCTTCCCTTAAGGATAACTCCAGATTGTCTATTACTTTCCTGACTTTTTGAATGATGCATGTCTTCTTGTCCTCCGGGAAAAACCAATGCTGAGCTACTGAGTCCAGGAGGATACCCAGAAATATTTGACAGGTAGCTGGAACTAGTTTCGACTTCTTCAGGTTGACTAGCCAACCTAGATCCTGTAGGGATGATATTATTTGGTTCAGCTGATTACTACACTGCACCGCCGATCACCCCACAATCAGGAAATCATCCAGGTATGGGATAATTAAGGTGTCTCGCTCTCTTAAATGTGCCATCACTTCTGCAACCACTTTGGTAAATATCCGTGGTGCCGTGGAAAGACCAAATGGCATGGCGGAAAACTGAAAATGCCTAACCTGCTCGCCCAGTCGTACCGCCACTGAGGTATTGTTGATGGTCCCGGCCTTTTGGTAGATGGTAGTAGGCATCCCTTAGGTCCAGGACCGTCATGAAACACCTGGGAAATAGAAGTTTGGTTGTAGACCTGATGGATTCCATTTTAAAGGTATGCCCCTGCAGGAATGTATTCAGCTTTCGTAAATTTATAATGGTTCTAAAGGAACCGTCTGGTTTAGTAATCAGGAATAGATTCCTGATTTCCAGAGACCTCAACCTTTACTCGTTTTTCCATCAATTGCAGGATTTCTATTTCCAGGGCCGCTGCTGGTCAGGGGAGTTTAAGTTTGGTAATAGGAAGGAATCTGGAGGGATACTCCGAAATTCCAATCTTAGTCCAGATGAAACTATGCCAAGGACCCAGGAGCTGGATGTGATCTGTCTCCATTGATTATAAAAGTATATTAATCTACCGCCCACCGGATGATCCGGCTTAACGATAGTCGCGTCTATGTTTTATAGAGGAGGCTGCACCGAAGCATGCACCTTTCCTCTTTGACTCTGCTGGTTCCCAGTCACGGTCTCTATACCTCTTGCGGAACGACGACCCCTTCTTAAAAGGTGTTCCTAAAAGTAGGTGTAAATAATTTAGGAAAACCCTTTTTTCTGTCAGATGCTTTTGTGAGGATTTGGTCCAGCACAGGACGAAGTAGTCACCCCGGTATAGAGCATAACTTTGCTTTTGCCTGAGCATCCCCCTTCCACCCTTTTAGCCAGAGTGATCGTCGGGCAGCATTTGATAGTCCAGCAGACCAGACCTGGCGGCTAACCGTAGGGAATCCACTGATGCGTCAGCTAAGTAAGCCGCCCCTCCCCGGATCTGCGAAAAGGAGTCCAGCAACTTTTGTCTGGGTACACCCGTCCACATCTGATCTTCCAGCTGGTCCAACCAGACCAACATGGATCTGGCAGTACAGGTGCTTGCAATCGCTGGTTTGAAAGCTCCAGCTGACGACTCCCACTCTCGCTTTAGGAGCATGTCTGCTTTCCTATCCGACGGATCTTTTAAATGACCTCCGTCTTCCAGAGGTAATTCTGCCATTTTAGATGAGGAAGAGACAGCTGCGTCCACTTTGGGGATTTTAACCTATTCTGCCAGCATGTCGTCTTCAAACGGATATCTCAGTTTTGAGGCCGATGGCAGGAATCCCAGGCTATCCTGCCTATCCTACTCCCTCTTTACCAGATCTTTCACCGATTCATTTACTAGAAAGGCTTTACGAGTTTTTTTACATAACCCCGCAAACATTAGGTCCTGAGTAGATCTGGGTTCTCTGCCTTCTGTAATGCCCATGGTGCTGCCCATGATCTCGCCAAGGTATTTATGTTTTCTAGCAGAAGGTACGGTCTTCCTTCTTCGTCTGAAGAGGATGACTGGAATTTTGATGAATCAAATTGCTGTTTCCCAAAGATGGACTAGACTCTGGGCTAGACTCAATAATATTACGGATCCTCCCTATAAGGGACCTCTCCACTTGCTCTCTGATAAATGCTCTTAGTTCTGATGCACACTCAGTGGCCTCCTCCTCCAGGGTCTGACACACACACATCTGACAAAGCCTCTTTTAACATAATTGTCTGGCAGTGGTGCTGTGCATAAAGAACACTGCTTGTGCTTAGTTTTTGCAGATTTCTTAACCTGGGGACATAGAGCACAAAGAAGGGGGGATGCAGCTATTCGGTGTACACATGTTCATTCACCATTTAGCTGTTTTCTCATTAGGGTACCGATACCAGAGGCGGGGATCCAGTGTGGGACGTAGGGCCTTTAGAATGATGCCCCCGTCCACTTCTGCTCTCAGTGGTCTCACTCCCTTTGGAGCCTCTGCTGCCTTTCTTCCGTTCAGGTACCACCACTGGCTGTGGCGGTGAGTGCTCCTCCATGTCCTTAGCCGACAATGCAGCACATGTCCTGCTGCTACATGTCGGCTTAAGAACGTCCAGCCACGCCCCCTCTGTGTGCATCCCCGGTCCCACCCGGAAGTTATTCCACTACTTTGGGGTAACGGGCGCTCTCCTCTGTTGCCACCCTTGATTGCCTGTGGTGCCGGCCGGCACTTCTCCAATGGATGCAGTGAGCCTCACTTCCCCTGTGCCACGCCCCCGCGACCTCACCCGGACCCTGGGTTCACGGTACTCACCCACCGCGGAGGGGTCTGCGTGCAGAACACCCCCGACGTGGCCTCCGGTGCCCCAGGCTCTGCCATTCTCTGAGGACACCGCACAGAAGCTGCTTGGACCCGGGTAAGTTCTACAGGCTCCCGTCAGGACAGGAACCCAAACTGAGGAGGCGAGGTGAACCGCCCCCCTTTTTAATCTGTAGGTTCCTGTCCTGATTGTGGGCGGATCCCCTCTCTCGGTGGGTGCTGTCGTGGCGAAAGGAAAATGATCTTTTCGCCCCAAAATTTTTATTTTCACAAGTGTAACAGGAGAAATTAGACCCCCAAAGTTGTTTTGCAAATTGTCCTGAGTACGCCAATACCCCATATGTGGGGGTAAACCACTGTTTCGGCGCATGGCAGAGCTCAGAAGCGAGGGAGCACCGTTTGACTTTTTGAAAGCAAAATTGGCTGGAACCAATGGTGGGCGCCATGTCGCATTTGGAGACCCCCTGATGTAACTAAACAGTGGAAACCCCCTAATTCTAACTCCAACCCTAAACCCAACACACCCCTAACCCTTATCCCAACCCTAACACTTATTCCAACCTTAACCATAACCCTAACCACTAACCTAACCCCAACACACCCCTAATCCCAACCCTAACCTCAATAATAATCCCAACCCTAACCCAAACTCTAAAACTTTAGCCCAACTCACTTTAGCCTAACCCTAAAACTTTAGCCCAACTCGCTTTAGCCTAACCCTAAAACTTTAGCCCAACTCACTTTAGCCTTACTCTAACCTTAACCCTAACACTTTAGCCCAATTCACTTTAGCCTAACTCTAACCCTAACACTTTAGCCCAACTCGCTTTAGCCTAACTCTAACCCTAACCCTAAAACTTTAGCCCAACTCACTTTAGCCTAACTCTAACACTAACACTTTATCCCAACTAATTTTAGCCTAACCCTAATGGAAAAATGGAAATATATATATATTCTTTATTTTATTATTTTTCCCTAACTGGAGCGGTTGGCGTTGGTGTGGGCCATTACAGAGAAGTTCGCTGAGTATCTGTCTGGGTCTGAAGTTCATGTGCGTACAGACAAAAATCCCTAGCCCATTTGGAGAGCACAAAACTGGGAGCGCTGGAGCAGCGTTGGGTTGCCCGGATGGCAAAGTTCCGCTACAAGATTACCTATAAGAGGAGCAGAGAATACCCATGCTGTTACCTTGTCTGGAGTGAACTATGGGAAGCCTGGGCACAATCGTAACGAAGATTTGGAAGCTCAAGAATTCCTGAATTGTTGGTTTTTTGTTCACTCTGCCTCTCAAAAATCGGAATAGAAAGCAATTAAAAAATTTCATGTGCTCGAAAATGGTACCAATAAAATCGTCAACTCGTCCCGCAAGAAACAAGCTTTCATAAGGCTAGTGTGACGAAAAATAAATAAGTTATGACCCTTGGAAGAAGCGGATGAAAAAAGTAAAAGTGAAAAATTGGCTGCTGTGGGAGGGGGTTAACCTGTGCCAGAAGGAATTTATAAATTTCACTGAAGAAATGGTTTAGAGAAGTTTGTAAAAGTGACATATGATGTGCCAGTTTATATTGTAGGTATGAAAAAAAAGCACACAGACGCTGGTATTTTGATTTTCAATAAAAAATAAATATTTATAAACAAAGACATGAGTTCAAGAATTACAATGTTTAAAACTTTCAGAAAAGCACATGCCTGTGAAGTAAAAACCATGAAAACAATTTACAAGAAAACATAAAATTTTAACATGTACTAGCAACCACCGGGAAATCCACTGAAGAAATATCTCCTCCTGTCCATCGGAAAAAAAAAAACGTGTTGAACAGTTCAGTCTCCTCTGGCAATGAGATCCTCAATATAAGCGTCCAACTCATCGTCTGTATTTATATCAATATCCTAGAAAGAAAAAAATAATTTTACAAGATGAGCTTTGGAATAAGAAATAATTTTCTGCAAATTTAACATTTGCTCATAACAAGTGAAACTTGGACATGTGGATGGGGCTTTAACCCCTTCACCCCCAAGGGTGGTTTGCACGTTAATGACCGGGCCAATTTTTACAATTCTGACCACTGTCTCTTTATGAGGTTATAACTCTGGAACGCTTCAACGGATCTTCGCGATTCTGAGATTGTTTTCTCGTGACATATTGTACTTCATGTTAGTGGTAAAATTTCTTCGATATACCTTGCGTTTATTTTTGAAAAAAACGCAAATATGGTGAAAATTTTGCAATTTTCAAACTTTGAATTTTTTTTCCCTTAAAACAGAGAGATATTTCACACAAAATAGTTAATAAATAACATTTCCCACATGTCTACTTTACATCAGCACAATTTTGGAAATAACATTTTTTTTTCTTAGGAAATTATAAGGGTTAAAAGTTGAGCAGCGATTTCTCATTTTTACAACAAAATTTACAAAGCCATTTTTTTAGGGACCACCTCACATTTGAAGTCACTTTGAGGGGTCTATATGGCAGAAAATACCCAAAAGTGACACCATTCTAAAAATTGCACCCCTCAAGGTACTCAAAACCACATTCAAGAAGTTTAATAACCCTTCAGGTACTTCACAGGAGCTGAAGCAATGTGGAAGGAAAAAATGAATTAACTTTTTAGCCACAAAAATGATTTTACAAACTTTTTTTTATTTTCACAAGGGTAAAAGGAGAAAATGGGCAGATAAAATTGTTGTGCAATTTCTCCTGAGTACGCCAATACCCCATATGTGGGGGAAAACCACTGTTTGGGCACACCGCAGAGCTCGTAAGGGAAGGAGCGCCGTTTGACTTTTTCAAACTAAAATTGGCTGGAATTGAGATTGGACGCCATGTCGTGTTTGGAGAGCCCCTGATATGCCTAAACAGTGGAAACCCCCCACAAGTGACACCATTTTGGAAACTAGACCCCCTAAGGAACTTATCTAGATCTGTTGTGAGCACTTTGAACCCCAAAGTGTTTCACAAAAGTTTATAATGCCTGGGTGTGAAAAAAAAAAAAAAACATTTTCCACAAAAATGATTTTTTAGTCCCAAATTTTTGATTTTTCCCAAGGAAATTGGACCCCAAAAGTTGTTGTCCAATTTGTCCTGAGTACGCTGATACCCCATATGTGGGGGGGGGACTGTTTGGGCGCACGGCAGGGCTTGGAAAGGAAGCAGTAACGTTTTGGAATGCAAACATTGATGGGGGTCATGTTCCATTTGTAGTGCCCCAGATGAGCCTAAACAGTGGAAACCCCCCACAAGTGACCCCATTTTGGAAGCTAGACCCCCTAAGGAACTTATCTAGATCTTTGGAGAGCACTTTGAACCCCCAAGTGCTTCACACAAGTTTATAATGCCCGAGCATGAAAATAAAAAATCCTATTTTTTTCCCACAAAAATTATCTCTTAGTCACTAATTTTTTATTTTCCCAAGGGTAACAGGAGAAATTGGACCACAAAATTTGTTGTCCAATTTGTCCTGAGTACGCTGATACCCCATATGTGGGGGGGAACCACTGTTTGGGCGCATGGCAGAGCTCGGAATGGAAGGAACACCATTTGACTTTTTCCAACCAAAATTGGCTGGAATTGAGATTGGACGCCATGTTGCATTTGGAGAGCCCCTGCTGTGCCTAAACAGTGGAAACCCCCCACAAGTGACCCCATTTGGGAAACTGGACCCCCTAAGGAACTTATCTAGATCTTTGGTGAGCAATTTGAACCCCCAAGTGCTTCACACAAGTTTATAACGTAGAGCTGTAAAATTAAAAAATCATATTTTTTTCCACAAAATTGATTTTTTCACCCCAATTTTTATTTTCCCAAGGGTAACAAGACTCCAAAAGTTATTGTGCAATTTGTCCTGAGTGCGCTGATACCCCATATGTGGGAGTAAACCACTGTTTGGGTGCATGGCAGAGTTTGGAAGGGAAGGAGCGCCGTTTGACTTTTTCAACGCAGAATTGGCTGGATGCCATGTCGTGTTTGGAGAGCTCCTGATCTGCCTAAACAGTGGAAACCCCCCACAAATGACACCATTTTGGAAACTAGACCCCTCAAGGAACTTATCTAGATGTGTGGTGAGCACTTTGAACCCCAAAGTGCTTCACAGAAGTTTATAACGTACAGCCGTAAAATAAAAAATCTTTTTTTTTTTTTTTTTTTTTTTTTACAAAAATGATTTTTTCGCCCCCAATATTTTATTTTCACAAGGGTAACAGGAGAAATTGGACCCCAAAAGTTGTTGTCCAATTTGTCCTGAGTATGCTGATACCCAATATGTGGGAGTAAACTACTGTATGGGCGCACGTCGAGGCTCGGAAGGGAAGTAGTGACGTTTTGGATTGCAGATTTTCATGGAATGGTCTGGGGGAGTCATGTCGCATTTGGAGAGCCCCTGATGCGCCTAAACAGTGGAAACCCCCACAAGTGACCCCATTTTGGAAAATAGACCCCACAAGGAACTTATCTAGATGTGTGGTGAGCACTTTGAACCCCGAAGTGTTTCACAATAGTTTATAACGTACAGCCGTAAAAATAAAAAATCCTTTTTTTTTTACAAAAATGATTTTTTCGCCCCCAATTTTTATTTTCACAAGGGTAACAGGAGAAATTGGACCCCAAAAGTTGTTGTCCAATTTGTCCTGAGTACGCTGATACCCAATATGTGGGAGTAAACTACTGTATGGGCGCACGTCGGGGCTCGGAAGGGAAGTAGTGACGTTTTGGATTGCAGACTTTGATGGAATGGTCTGGGGGAGTCATGTCGCATTTGGAGAGCCCCTGATGCGTCTAAACAGTGGAAACCCCCCACAAGTGACCCCATTTTGGAAAATAGACCCCACAAGGAACTTATCTAGATGTGTGGTGAGCACTTTGAACCCCGAAGTGCTTCACAGAAGTTTATAACGTACAGCCGTAAAAATAAAAAATCCTTTTTTTTTTTTTTTTTTTTTACAAAAATGATTTTTTCGCCCCCAAATTTTATTTTCACAAGGGTAACAGGAGAAATTGGACCCCAAAAGTTGTTGTCCAATTTTTCCTGAGTATGCTGATACCCAATATGTGGGAGTAAACTACTGTATGGGCGCACGTCGGGCTCGGAAGGGAAGTAGTGACGTTTTGGATTGCAGACTTTGATGGAATGGTCTGGGGGCGTCATGTTGCATTTGGAGAGCCCCTGATGCGCCTAAACAGTGGAAACCCCCCACAAGTGACCCCATTTTGGAAAATAGACCCCACAAGGAACTTATCTAGAAGTGTGGTGAGCGCTATGATGCTCCAAGTGCTTCACAGAAGTTTTATAACATACAGCCGTAAAAACAAAAAAAAAAAAAATCATTTTTTTTTTTACAAAAATGATTTTGTCGCCCCCAGTTTTTTATTTTCCCAAGGGTAACAGGAGAAATAGGACAAATTGCACAATAACTCTTGTGGTCCAGAGTACGCTGATACCCCATATGCGGGAGTAAACTACTGTTTGGGCGCATGGCAGAGCTCAGAAGTGAAGGAGCACCGTTTGACTTTTTCAACTCAGAATTGGCTGGAATTGAGATCAGACGCCATGTCACATTTGGAGAGCCCCTGATGTGCCTAAACAGCAGAAACCCTCCAATTCTAACTCCAACCCTAACCCCAACACACCCCTAACCCTAGTCCCAACCCTAACCACAAACCTAACACACCCCTAACCGTAATCCCAACCCTAATCCTAACGTTAGCGCCAACCCTAACCCTAACTTTCGCCGCAACCCTAACCCTAACGGGAAAATGGAAATAAATACATTTTTTTAATTTTAGTATTTTTCCCTAACTAAGGGGGTGATAAAGGGGGGTTTGATTTACTATTTATAGCGGGTTTTTATGATTGGCAGCTGTCACGCTAAAAGACGCTTTTTATTGCAAAAAATAGTTTTTTGCATCACCACATTTTGAGAGCTATAATTTTTGCATATTTTGGCCCAGAGTCATGTGAGGTCTTATTTTTTGCGGGACGAGGTGACGTTTTTATTGGTACCATTTTTGAGCACGTGACATTTTTTGATCACTTTTTATTTCGATTTTTGGAAGGTTAGAATGAACAAAAATCAGCAATTCATTAATTTCTTTTGGGGGAGGCGTTTTTATCGTTCCACGTGTGGTAAAATTGATAAAGCAGTTTTATTCTTCGGGTCAGTACGATTACGGCGATACCTTATTTATATAATTTTTTTTATGTTTTGGTGCTTTTATAGAATGAAAACAATTTTATATAAAAAAATTATTATTTTTGCATCGCTTTATTCTGCGAGCTATAACTTTTTTATTTTTTCACTGATGATGCTGCATGACGGCTCGTTTTTTGCGGGACAAGATGACGTTTTCAGCGGTACCATGGTTATTTATCTCGGTCTTTTTGATCGCGTGTTATTCCACTTTTTGTTCAGCGGTATGATGATAAAGCATTGATTTTTTGCTTCGTTTTCTTTTTTTTTTTTTTTAAGGGGTTCACTAAAGGGGTTAACTAGTGGGACAGTTTTATAGGGGGGGTCGTTACGGACGCGGCGATACCAAATATGTGTACTTTTATTGTTTTGTTTTTTTTATTTACAGGAAAGAATGAATTTATTGGGGAATATTTTTTTTTTTTTTAATGATTTTTTTTACCACTTTTTATTTTTATTTTTTTACTTTTATACTTTGTCCCAGGGTGGGACATCACTGTATTTTAGCAGATCGCTGGTGTGACAGTGTGCACAGCACTCTGTCACACCAGCGATCGCTCTGGCACTGCTGCAGGCTTCCTCAGCGCCTGCTCTCAGCAGGCGCTGAGGAAGCCGCCTCCCTGCAGGACCCCGGCGCCATCTTGGATCCGGGGACCTGGAGGGAGGACGGACCCTCGGAACAGCGCGACACATCGCGCTGCTCTGAGGGTCTCAGGGGAGCGCGCAGGGAGCCCCCACCCTGCACGATCCTCCCCTGTGCCCCGGGTACACCGCGATCATGTTTGATCGCGGTGTGCCAGGGGTTAATGTGCCGGGAGCGGTCCGTGACCGCTCCTGACACACAGTCACGGGTGTCAGCTGTGATAATCAGCTGACACCCGGCGGCGATCAGCTGCGCTCCCCCCGGGAGCGCAGCTGATCGCCCATGACGTACTATTCCGTCCATGGGAATTAGGTCCAGGGTCACATGGACGGAATAGTACGTCTGATGGCAGAGAGGGGTTAATTAAGATGGCTGCTATTGAATATTCATTAGGGTCTATCAGTTTTGTACTACATCTTCATGATGCAAGCAAATTGACTTGTAATGTGACCTCACAGGCCCTGCAGTGACTTAAAGTTGGTGGAAAACAGAAGAAGATGGACGCAAGGAATGATGAGAGTAAGGTTAGGACCTTAGTTTCGAAGCACCACCTTAACAGTAGAACAAAAAACACTGGAGTAATGTTTTAAAGCAGGGGTCCCCAACCACCGGTCCGCGGCCCAGGACCGGGCCATTGCAGTTCTGTTGCCGGTCCGTGGAGCCACGGCTCAGAATGCTGGACACAAGGGGAGCCGGCGACTGTAGCGACAGCTGCAGCCGCCAGCTTCCAGAAGACATCAATATTCATCCTCAGTTCCTGCATCCCTGTCCCGGCAGCTTCATCCTGTGCTGAGCGGTCACATAGTACCGCTCAGTAAGGTCATGAATATGGACGCGACTCCACTCCCATAGGCGTGGTGTCCATATTCATGACCTTAATAAGCGGTACCACGTGACCGCTCAGGACAGGATGAAGCTGACGCGCCGGGATAGAGATGCAGGGAAGTTCAGCAACGGTGTCAGGGTAACTATGATGGGGGAGGAAGGGGGAGCCCAGCCATGCATACAAGGATGGGAGCAAAGCCATGTATACAAGGGTGGGAGCAAAGCCATGTATACAAGGGTGGGAGCAAAGCCATGTATACAAGGGTGGGAGCAGAGCCATGTATACAAGGGTGGGAGCAGAGCCATGTATACAAGGGTGAGAGCGGAGCCATGTATACAAGGATGGGAGGGGGAGCAGAGCCATGCATACAAGGGTGGGAGCGGAGCCATGCATACAAGGGTGGGAGCGGAGCCATGCATACAAGGGTGGGAGCGGAGCCATGCATACAAGAGTGGGAGCGGAGCCATGCATACAAGGGTGGGAGCGAAGCCATGCATACAAGGGTGGGAGCAGAGCCATTTATACAAGGGTGAGAGCGGAGTCATGTATACAAGGGTGGGAGCGGAGCCATGTATACAGGAAGGGACAGGGGAGCCATGTATACAAGGATGGGAGGGTGGGAGCGGAGCCATGCATACAAGGATGGGAGGGTGGGAGCGGAGACATGCATACAAGGATGGGAGGGTGGGAGCGGAGACATGCATACAAGGATGGGAGGGTGGGAGCGGAGACATGCATACAAGGGTGGGACCAGAGCCATGCATATCAGGGTGGGAGCGGAGCCCTGTATACAAGGATTGGAGGGTGGGAGCAGAGCCATGTGTACAAGGATGGGAGCGGAGCTATGCATACAGGATGGGACAGGCGAGCCATGCATACAACAGGGATAGCCACACAGTTTTGGACAGGACGAGCTTGTTGCAGGAAAACAAGCCTAGTGCTCCCACTCATTCTAAACCTATGGTGAGTTGAGTCACATTCACATTATAAATGTTATAATTAAATGATAAGTATGCACTACTAAACCCCGTCCATAGCCCTGCCCCCTTATGACCAAAGCCCCGCCCCATGCCACACCTCCATCCCCGCCCTGCTGGGCCATGGAAGAATGGTCTTGCTTGAAGCCGATTCCTGGTGCAAAAAAGGTTGGGGATCACTGTTTTAAAGAGATCCTTTTTTTTTTTTTTTTTTTTTTTTTAAAGAAAAAGCACACCAGTCTAGGACTGCCCAAATTTTTTTTTGTAAATATAGGTTACTGACAAAAGTGTGCAGAACACTCCCTCATGTATCCCACAGGGAGTCAACTTTTTAACAGAAGTCAGGCCTCAATTTAAGGATCCTCCACTTTACAGTAACCCACCACTGCCGCATCATTTACTAAATGATGACAACATACTTTGAGTGGCGACTGTTCATTCACCGCTTTGTATATGTTACAGCAACACTTGATTAGTGCAAAGAAAAAGATCTCAGGCTTTCACTGCGAGAGGGATTGCAGAGGATTATGGGATACCTCTCTGCATGTCAGAATCCCACATCCTGGAAGTTGGGTCATGACTTTTTCTGGAAAGTTGGGCCGTTTGGGGAGTGATCTGTCCATTTGTCAATTATTTACACAGAAAAATTAACAACAAAATCCAAGAAAAAAACAAAAATGAGCACATACCCTATAGTAATAGTACATGTAAATAACACTGGGTACTTCGCTAACACTATTTTGATCAAAAAAGCATAAATGTACCCTTGTCTACTTTCTGAGCATAAAAGCCATCTCACCCATTTCTGAGCTAGGCATTTCATCTATATAGCTTCCTACAGGCAGGTGACTGAACAGTCAGGACACTGTTTTACTGTGCCCTTATTCACATTGAGGTCAGATAACACAAGGTAAGGTTTTAATACTAAAGACAATATCAGACTAACCCAATTGGGTACACCTTGTTGGGATTGGATGGCCTTCACGTTTTTGATCAAAATAGTAAGAACACTGTGTTATTTACATGTACTATAACTATTTACTTACTATATGTTATATACTCATTTTGTTTTTGTCTGGGAAATGGCCAAAGTGTGAACGTGCTCATACACATTACACGTTTACTATTTTTCACCCTGGCTCATTTCTTTGGTTTTGCTATAGAAAAATCACCAGTCTGGGGCTGTTTTTCTTTAACAAAAGAATGGGCAGCCACAAACTGTTGATTTTGCTAAGTAAATTTTTGATAAAAGTGTGCAGATCACTGCACAGTAGTGATGAGCGAGCATGCTATGTTCACTGTGTGCGCATGTCTCGTGGCTGTTACTCAATCCCTACATGTGTTGTGGCTGTCAAACAGGAAGGAAAAAAAATAAAAAATGACAGCCCCAGTCTGGTAATCAGTACTCTATAAAAGGAGTTCTATGAGAATGTGAGATACATGGTATCTCTGATATAATTCAAAAGGCAGCCGTCCTATTCACGTTTCAGGACAGACTGAGTACACTGAAGAAAAACAGTGAAGGGATGCATTCATGTGTCCTTTTAAAGTCAGTCATCACCCCAGCAGATACTACAATGGACAGACCCATAAACTACAAAGAAAACATAATGGTCTTGATAATCAAAAAGGTATTATAAAAATACTAATTATTATTGTTCCCATTTAACTCTTCCTGACATCCAATGTACATAAATGATGCAAGTGCAGGTGTATGAAGCTGGCTCAGGAGTTGACCGAGCACCATACACAGCAGATGCCAGCTGTGTTCCACAGTCATCTGCTTCTAATAGCAGCAAATGAAACTAAGCTCCCATTGCAGCTGCTAACCACTCAAATGCCGCTTACAGTCTCGGACAGTAGCACTTAAGGCATGTGATCTTGGTAGAACACCATTTTATTCACCCTTTGCCCTTTCCGCTGTGATGTGACTTGTGGAGTACCGATTGGTTGCCATGGCAGCTAGGGGCTTGCTAAAAGTCTCCTTGGCTGCTATGTTGGTAATCCTGTGGGAAGACCAGGCTTGTTGTAATACAAAGGGAGGTGAAAAGATGACGTCGTTGGCCATCACTTTTGAATATACAAACCCATATGTTATGAGATTGTAAACCCATCCGTATGTGGTCATCTAGCTTTCCCAGAAACAGATAAAACTAATTTGCTTAATCTACAAACTATGAGGAAAATACCTAAATTTTTCTTGTTTTGACTGTGCCTGCAGAGTCTATACACTTTTTCTTCATATTTTCCACTTGTCTTTTTCCTGTATATCTACGCCACGTTTATCTAGGTCAAAAGTTCTTAAAAAAAAAAAAAAAAAAGTATTTTTCTTCAATAATATTCTTTTAAAAAAAAAATATCCCTTTCTAACCAAAATGTCTTATTAAATAGGATGTCTAAATTGAACAATCCTTTTTGTAAGCATTTTAGCGTTATTCCCAACATAACAAATTATCACTCATCCACAGCATGCGCACTACTACTGTCACTGTGTTCATTTTTTATGTGATTGCTGGAGATAGCAAAGCGCTATACTTGGGCCATCTCCAGCAATCCCATAAACAGTGAATGGATTGCATGGGGTCACAGCAGTTAGATCTCACAGCAATGAACCAATTACCATCCTGTGCATAGGCGGTACCTTTTAAATGTTGCAAATAACCCTTTAAGATGATTACAGGGTGTTTCACTACTGAGAAACCAACACCTGTAATATGTGACAATCTGGTAGCAAGTGTTCAATATCCCTACTCCATAATCACTGAGCTCAAAGTAATTTTTCAAAAACCCCAAAACATCTGGTTTCACCTCTTGAACTTTCTGTAACAGGGACACAATGTTGGTTCTTAGTTTTTGCAGCTTCTCTTCAGCTTCTTTGCTCTTTTTTTCTGCATTGCGCTGCAGCTCTTCAGAGGTTTTTGCACGGAGGTCCGCACGGCTCTGATACGAGTTGCACAAGTTCTGCAGGCCCACTTCATATTGCTTAAAATATTCTTTCTAAAAACAGAAAAAAGTGAACTGTGTAAAATACAACTGTCATTTTTAATTTCATGCAGATTAAATATATAAAATACAGTATTTTGGAGTATTTCTCATTAGCGTTCCAATGATGCCAGCTCTGCTGCAGCCCATGCTATGCAAGTTCTGTATTCAGTTCTGCATTCAGCTTTGCATGTGCTGAATACAGTGACGTGCTATGAGAGATGCCTTAGCCTGCCTGTTTCCAGCTGAAACACAGTGCACTGTGTTGTCTCACTGCATCAGGCAATTAATTCCCTTTTGGATGCACCGGCCAACACTAACTGAAGCAATGTGGAAGGAAAAAATTAACATTTAACCTTTTTTGAAAATTCTTTTACTTCAGAACCAATTTTTTTTATTTTCACAAGTGTTAAAAGAAAAAAAGGAACAACAAAATTTGTTGTCCAATTTCTCCTGAATACACCGATACCCCATATGTGAGGGTAAACTACTTTTTGGGTGCACGGCAGAGGTCGCAAGGGAAGGAGCGCCGTTTGACTTTTTCAACACAGAATTGGCTGGACGCCATGTCGCATTTGGAGAGCCCCTGATGTGCCTAAACAGTGGAAACCCCCAACAAGTGACCCCATTTTGGAAACTAGACCCCTTAAGGAACTTATCTAGATGTGTGGTGAGCACTTTGAACCTCCAAGTGCTTCACAGAAGTTTATAACGTAGAGCCGTGAAAATAAAAAAATCATTTTTTTCCCTCAAAAATGATTTTTTAGCCAGCTATTTTTTATTTTCCCAAGGGTAAGAGGAGAAATTAGAACCCCAAAATTGGTGTGCAATTTATCCTGAGTACACTGATATCCCATATGTTGGGGTAAACTACTGTTTGGGCGCACGGCAGGGCTCGGAAGGGAGGGAGCACCATTTGACTTTTTGAACGCCATATCGTGTTTGGAGACCCCCTGATGTGCCTAAATAGTGAAAACCCCTCAATTCAGTTAATTAACAGTGCTGTGGTTTAAGTACCCTTAACTACCACCGTTAAAAGGCGTATCGGCGGTCGTTAAACCAAATTGTAGAAAGAAAGTACTGAAGTGGAAATGTAAGGCACAAAACAAAAGGACAAACAAAGACGGTCTATCCAAAGATAACAAAGGTTATTGAAAGTTTGTTAACCATTCAGAATTTTACCAATTTCCTGCACAAATTTAACCTAAAACTTCAATCAGATGTTCTCACAAGTCCTAGGAAAATAATCCAATATCACGACTGAGTGACATGTGAACCTTAACCCCTTTGCAACATCTGCCGTACATGACGATCATGAACACTCACACAGAGCACAATCAAAAGCAGGTGTCAGTGCCATATGAGAGCTGACACCCTGCAGCAACACCAACGATCGTCCTAGCTCCGATCAAGGCCATTTAACCCCTATGATGAACCTTTCAATAGCGACATCAATCGGGTTGCAGAGGAAGGGAGCTCCCTCTCTGCTCCGATCAGAACAACGCATTCTGCCTCCCAAAGATCACAGTAAGGCTCGACGCACATTTATCCTGCGCACTGCACTGAGCGCTTGCACCGGGGTTTCTGTGTAAATCTCAGAAATACGTGATTCAGACGGAACCCTCGGCAGAAGATTCCCTATAATGACTGAGGATTGAGGCACGGTGGGCACAGTCTGACCTGTGATCCGGCAGGGTCCGTCTTTTTAGGCGAGCATAAAAGTGCCGTCAGCCACCACTATATGCACCTCTGAAAAGACAGACAATGCTGAACAGAGGTCAAACGGAGTCCAGAGGAACTCTGCTGCCTCATTATCCTCCTTAGACCTCGCATACACTGTAGTATACAAATGTTTCTGGGTTCTGCGTCTGAGGAGGTTATAGTGAATGGATTCCTCGTGGATTTCATCTGAATCGCGTCACTCAGAGATTTAAATGGAAACCCCGATGTAAGTGCTCAGCGTAGAGCGAGGCATAAATGTGATCCTAAATGTTATGTAAAACGTTCCCAATAAAATCTTGAACTCAATCCAAAAAAAAAAAACAAGTCCCCACTCAGGTCTGTCATATGTCACTGGAAATATAGGGGGCTTCAGTGTTACTGGTAGTACTAAGGCTCTGGAAAAGCGCTATAGCTCCTTGCCCTGCCAAAAGAAATTCAGTGAATTCTGCGCTCTCAAATCCATATCCCCCCTTCTGAGTCCTAGTGTGCTTAAACATTTAGTGTCCACGTTTGGCATTTCTGTAGTGATGAGAGCCTGCTTAATGCACGCAGTCCATGTCTCCAGAGGCACAAAATGGGCAGAATGTGCAGGCACTACAGTGGCAGATTTGCAATTCACCCAGCAACATTCACTGCTGTTTGTTTCTGGCAAACACCCACGTTGTAAAAATCATCACTACACCTGTAGATAAATTCCCAGAGGGGTCTAATTTCCAAATTAGTGTCGCTTGAGGGGGAAATGGGGGTATTCTGCTTTTCTAGCACTTCAGGGCTCTGTATATGGCGCTTACAAACTATTCTACAATAATTTGTTCTCTGAGAGGCAAATGGCGCTCCGTTCCTTTCAAGCCTCGCCATGTGGCAAAGCAGTACTGTATAGTCATATATAGAAATGCTCACATTCAGCAAAAATTGTGACAAATTTGGGTGCCATTTTTGTCTATTTCCCAATGTGAAAATGTAAAATCTGGTTCTAAAGCATAATTATTGTGGCAAAAATGTAATTATTCTTTTGTCACAGCCCAATGGTATAAAATTCTGTACACCTTTGGTGTCAATATGATCACTGCACCACAAGATTAATTCATTGAGAGGTGTAGTTTGTCAAATGGAGTTACTTAGGGGGAGGGTAGGGTTCTGCTGTTCTGGCACCTCAGGGGCTCTGCCAATGTGACATGGCACCGTCAAACTATTCCAGCAAAATCTACAATATGGCGCTCCTTCCCTTCTGAGCTTTGCTCTGCACCTCAAAGTAGTTTTCGACCATATATGGGGTATTGGCACACTCAGGAGAAATTTAACAAATTCTACCATTCATTTTCTCCCAATTACCCCTTTTGAAAATTGAAAAAAAAAATGATAATTTTCCATTGACTCAGCAAATTTTTATACAATTCTGCGAATCGCCAGAGGGTTAAAAATGCTCACTACACCACTAGATTAATTCCTCAAGAGGTGTAGTTTCCCAAATGGGGTCACTAGTGGGGTTTCTGCTGTTTTGGCATGTCAGCGGCTCTTCAAATGTGACATGGCATCCGCAATCTATTGCAGCCAAAATTGCGCTCCATAATTCAATTGGCGCTTCTTCCCTTCAAAACACTGCACCCAAACAGTAGTTTTCCACAGGGGGTATCAGTGTACTTTGTAAAAACTGCACAACATATTATATGGCCCATTTTTTCCTGTTACCCTTCTGAAAATAAAATATTTCGGGTTTAAGCAACATTTTTATTAGAAAAATGTATTTTTTAATTTTCACAGTTCGATGTTATACAATTCTGTGACACACCTGCGGGTTCAAGGTGCTCACCACACCTCTAGATAAGTTCCTTGAGGAGTGAAGTTTTAATAATGGGGTCACTATTTAGGCACATCAGGGGCTCTGCAAACGCGACATGATGTACCCTATCTATTCCTGCCAGTTTTGTGTTCCAAAAGTCAAATGGTTTCCCTTCTGAGCCCTGCCATGCGCTCAAACAGTAGTTTTCTTCCACATATTGGGTATCGCCATACTCAGGAGAAATTGCACAACAAATTGTACTATTAATTTTCTCTAAGTTGAGGGAGCGTCCTTTCGTGTATGTGTCCCTTGAGCTGTGAACTAGATATGTGACGTCACCACACAGAGAATGGCCGCATCGGAACTCCATACCTCTGTGCAGTGACGTCATGCGCCAACGCTGCTCGCAGGTTCAGGGACGCAGCCGGCCGAAGTGCCCTGCATACCTGGTTCACAGCACAAGAGACACATGGGACGACGCTTCCGAAACGCATCTATAAAATACAAACATCAACCTTTCCAGTAGAAAGTAAGTAGACAGCATAAAACTCTGGTCTCAACCATGAAACACTTTTTCAGCTGAATACTCCAATGAAACCACCCTAGAATATTATTAACGGACTTCCCAGATGCTGTTAAAGTTACTAAAGAGGGCCAAACTCCATATTAATGGCCATGGTTTTAGAATAGGATGCCTGACAAGCTCTTATAAGTATGATGCTCATATGTTTACAAACTTAAACCATTTAATGAATGTTCCATAAAAAAAAAAAAAAAATGTAACAGCTAATAAGATTCCTCCATCAAGTTATGCCATCAACGCATCTAAAACCAGGCTGAAAATGAAGCACAAAAGGTGCCGTTGTGATTACTCGTTTACGATGGGGAAAAAGAAAAAAAAAAACACTTACTGCCCCACTGAATAACTTTGGTCTGAGTGCAGTCTGTTTTTAATGTACAGCACTTGGATCATAAATACGTCAGTGTGAAGGAGCCCTGACTGATCAGAATGGATGCAAAAGGTGTTCCATGTTAACATGCTATTTATTGTTACAAGATGCAGTGCCCTAAAAAAACTTTAGTGTTCCTTTTTGTGGCTGCATACTGACATTGTTGTAGAATATTTGCAGTCTGGCTGCTGCGGTAATATACATAAATGTTGCATTAAATACTGAGTGACATTCAGTCTACACAAAAACAGATCCAGCTGTACAGACTGGGATCCTAGCTTGACTTGTGTGGGGGGTTTAGCCCATGAGCATATAAAAAAGGTTCAATGTACTTTAAGAAAGGAATAGTTAGGAGTCGGACATATTTAAAAAAAAAAAAAAAAAAAAAAAAGAAGCAGATGGGAAGATTGAGAATCTCCAAACTTCATTATCGAAGAAAAGAAATGGGTGCCGTTGTACATGAGAACAAGAACAATGTTACCTGTTTTGTATTTTGGTTAATTTATAATCACTCACCAGTGGAAAAGCTATAAGATCCTCAGCATTCATTGTACTTAATTCACTCTTGGTTATAGGAAAATTGGGTGGTAAAAAATACCGTAAGCAGTTTCTGAAATAAAAATCATATTACATCATATTGCATGAAAGACCAATTGCTCCACAAACCTCTTCCAAGTATAAAAAAAATGCTTCGGGCTAAGGTTTTATGAAATTGTGAAAGGGAGTTAGTCATCCCCAAAACTGAAAATGAACTATTTAGACCTTCCTTGATTTGACTGACAGTATTTGTTTTGGAGCGCTGCCTAAACCAAATCCCTAACCCTGCAAATACTGACATTACAGCACAGTTTCAGTGTGTGCAGGGGTCTGAGGTCTCATCCCCCTTTGTGTAGTTGCCAATCACTGGACGACACGGGATCACAAAGCAGATATCAGTCGATACTGACAGAAGATGGAAATGAGAACACGCACAATGTCAATGTGTGAGCACTCTCACTGTCCTCTCCCGTGTGTAGCAGTCGCAAGCTGCCGTGTGATCATGAGTGTAGTGAGCGGCCGTTGTACACAAAAGGGGATGCGAGAGCACACATGGCACACAGGGGCAGAGTGCCATACTGTGTCAGTGTGTTAGGGTCCCGTCACACTCTTCAATGTCCCAGCGATCCCAACAATGATACGACGTGGATGGGATCGCTGGGACATCGTTAGCTGATCGCTGGTGAGCTATCACATAGGCAGACTCACCAGCGATCAGGACCAGCGAGCACGCTGGTATCCAATGTACATATCGGGTAACTAAGCACCGCGCGGCATCTAGTTACCCGATATGTACCCTAGATACTGGCTCTCAGCGCTCTACAGCAGAAGCTGGGAGCCGGTAACCAGGGTACATATCGGGTAACTAGGTGCCGCGCGGTGCTTAGTTACCCGATATGTACATTGGATACCAGCTCCCAGCTCGCTGATCGTGGTCTCCCGCTGTCACATGCAGCGATGCGCGCTGGCCAGCGGAAGACCAACGATCAAAACATGGTCCAGGACATTCAACGACGATCAGCGATACCCAGCAGGGGGGCTGATCATCGCTGCGTGACACACTAAGCGAGATCGCTGGCTAGGTCGCTGTTGTGTCACAAAATCGGTGACGCTTCAGCGATCTCGCTTAGTGTGACGGGGCCTTTAGTGCTCCATTAAAGCCCCTCAATTACATATACAATTTAAAAAAAAAATCTTTACATTCCAGTAAGATTTTTTTATAGGGAGAACTCTCCTACTTAAATAGTTCAATTTTAGTTTTGGGGTGACAGACTCCCTTCAATGACATTTAATCCAGTTCCAGCACACGTCCTTCCAATCTTCTCTAGGACTAAATATTATCTCTCCCACTGCACATCACGTGAATTAGGATTTATCCACGTGTAGTGGTGAGTGTGTGACAGTTCCTGCCACATATCAAATACAGTGTTACATAGGGTTGTCACTGTTTCACAAAACCAACAAAAACGCAGCAACTTGGTAATTGGACAGTATAGCACAAATGCTTTGTATGACTATACTTCTGTTGTATGTGAATACAGCAGTTAGGTGGCTAGACTTTGTGGTCACATAGGTAGATTTGACACAACGCGATCACCAATTGGCAAGTTGTTTCAGATCTATAAATTGGATGCCGTTTACCCACTGAACTTGGATTTTAAGTTTACAATGATGCAAACTGTAAAGTATAAATTAAGATGTTGGCCTACCGGAGGACTTGAGTTAGTTGTTCCACAGGAGCAAGGCAGGCATTTGGTTCCGTAGTATCTGGTTCTATTCGAGCGTTATCAGAGGTTGAAGGCTCAGACTGTGGTGTATCAGGTCTCTCTTGCTCAGGTGATGGTGGCCTCATGAGTCTTACATCATCACTATCTTTCTCTATCCTGAAATGACAAATTGATATGTAAGGTGCCAAATTGACTTTAATGAAAAGGTTATCGAAAGCTGAAAATATCTTTATACTATACTGATAAATAGGATTGCATATCATTACCACTTATACTCTGAACATATAATCTTTGTTGGATATTGAAATTACAAATGTCACTAGTACTGATTTTGCAGCATGCTGACAAGACAGCAAATGACTTATGTCTGTTGCTAGCAAACGTCTAAAAGCAAAGATCTTCTAAAGAAACTCACAGCCTAATCCTTCTTAAATATTGTCAAAGTATTCTTATACTATATAGTATACTTACTCTAAGTGTTTTATAAGTTAACCAGAATAATCTAAATATAAAAAATTAATATATACAAATATATGTTGATAAAACTGAAATATTTTATAGGAAACGGTACCATCGATCACGTGGTGTTTTATCTGTTGGCACATAATCGAACTTCACTTTCCAGCGTACACCATGTTTTCCAGCGTCTACACCAGTGACCCGTCCTGTAAACCATTCCTTGTTCACACGCACTTCTACATTCAAGCCTTTATCTACAGGAAAATTGAACGTGTTTTAGTCACAAACAAGGATAAGTGCACAGATTTATGTCTGCAGGTGTATTTATAAAAAAAAAAAAAAACATAAAAAAAAGCTCCACATTCTTTGGGAAATGTAATGCAGACTCAATAGCAATGTTCTATCAGAAAGGTGTTTGATCTAAGCTCAGATACATCTTTACATTGAAAACCCTTGAATTAAAGGGAATCTGTCTCCATGTTTCATCTGAGAGCAGCATAATGCAGGAAGAGACCGCAGTTCCAACGAAGTATAACTCAGTTTATCGAGTGCAATAGTTGTGATGGTTTTTCGATGTAGCAGAGCTTCAAAAAGTTGCCCCTACCCAAAAAACAGCTGCTTATCAGTGAATGTCCTGGTGATAAAACATTCCAGCAGCCCTGAGCTGTGAGATTCTGGAAGACAGCAGCACCCCAAACCTGGAGACTGGCATCTATCGTCACAACCTTCCACTGGATCAGCATTAAAGATCTCCTGATGGACGAGAGTAACTCCACCAAGGCAGGGATTGTCTTTTCTGAGGAAGGAGAACAATAGGCCGGATGTGTTTGACCTGTCCCAATATGAGAGAAGGCTCAGCTGAAGAGGACGGATGTGGAACTAAGAAAATGGAACTGTTCCCACTGTAGCCACCATCTTGCTCAACACGCTCATGGCAGGGCCGGAGAGAGCAAGGGGATGACTGAATCCCAAGAAGGGCAGAGACCTTTTCCTTGGAAGAAAAACCCCTTGCGTAAATTGTGTTGAAAGCCATATCCAGGAATACTAGGTGTTGGGCCAGGATTATACAGAACTTCGATCTGTTGATGATCCAGCGAGACAGGACAAGGTGTCGAGATTAAGGGGATTACTCTCGCAATGGTCCTTGTAAAATGGTGCCTTGATCAGAGTGTCCTCAAGATAAGAAATGGGTATAATCCCTTTGATGTGGAGTATAGCCATGACTGCGAACATTGCCTTCATAACGACCCTGGGAGCAGTGGCTAGACCGAAGGGAAGGGCCATAAACTGGTAAAGGGAGTCCTAAACCACAAATCAGAGGAATCTCTGGTGATCTGGAAAAATAGGACTGTGAAGGTAAGCATCCTGGATGTCAACGGAGCAAAATAACTCCCTGGGTTTCATAAAGGCCATCACCGAGCTAAGAGATTTCACCCTTAAGTGACCGAGGCAGACACGCCAGTTCAGTCATTTTAGATCCAGAATAGGATGGACAGAACCATCCTTCTTTGGAACTACAAATAGGTTTGAATAGACACCTGAAAAATGTTCCGTCATAGGAATAGGGACGATGACACCTGATTGGCGCAGGGAGGTGATGGCCTTGAAAAACCCAGAAGCAAGGGAGTTTTTCTTTGGTGGTCGAGACATGAAAAAACTGATTCGGGAGAGAGAAGGAAATTTTAATTTGTAGCAGGAAGAAATTGCCTCTCTGACCAAGAAGTCGACCACAGAAAGCCAAGCATTCTGTAAAAGAAGGAGACTACCACCTACCCTAGAATAAACTCCAGGAGGCTATGGCACATCATGTGGAGGAGAACCTATTGGATCTGGTTCTGGAAGACCTGTGTTGAGGACCTTGGGAATGCAGGGAAGATAGAGGGCCTTTTCCTCTCTTGCCATGCAGGGCAAGGCCTTTCCTGATGGATGAGACCTTCGGAATAGGGAAACTGAATGAGAAACGAAAATATGGGGTACATCGTCTGGACAGTGGACATCTGGGCTTTTGCAGGGGAAAAGAGGTGCTCTTTCCCCCTGTAAAGTCAGAAATTATCATATCCAGCTTAGTCACAAAAAGGCACATGCCTTTAAATGGTAGGCTGGTGGAGGACTTTTTAGACGCAGATTCTGCGTTCCACACTTTAAGCCATTAGGAGCTTAAGAATGGCCACGATGTTGCTGGATATCACAGCAGCAACTCCAGCGGCATTATGGGAAGCAAAGAAAAGATATTTTCCTGCATGGGAAATTTGATTTGTCAGATCGGCAAATTCATCTCGGGAGGGCCAATAGAGGATACCGTGTCAGTGGAGTTTAGATCAGGCAGAGACCGCCTTTGACACCCAGGTAGCGGCAAAGGATGGGCAGAACGCCGTCCCAGAAGACTCAAAAATAGATCTTGCCAAAGGCTCAACATACCTGTTAGTGGGGTCCTTGAGAGAAGCTCAGTGCGTCATGTTAGAGGATAAATGAGACACGGGGATCTACCGCCGGAGGGTTCAACCAGAGTTTAATAAAGTCAGAAGCAAAGGGATATAGAATATAAAATTTCTCTCCGGGAGTTCCCATTCCATTGTGAAGATCTCAAACTCCTTGTGGTTTGAAAACGCACGAGGAGGGAATTTTGCCTTTTTAAAGGATACAGACTGCTCCGTAGGCATAGGATCCTCATCCTTGATGTTCAGAGTCTGATTCACAGCCAGGATGACACTGTGCATGTCCTTGAGTTTGGCGATCTGGTCACAGTCGAGATCAGAAGCTGAGGTCAGATTCCTGAACCGTCTGAGGATCGAGGGATGACACTCAGGATAGGGATGCCATCCTAGAGGAGGTGGAAGGAGGCAAAGACCTGGAGGATGAGCTTGTACGTTATCGCTTTTTGGCTCTCCTTTTTGCCCTGCTATGGTGTAGTGGATTCACGGGTGACTCAGATTCAGCACCCGGAGTGATTAGTACACCGCAGGCAGTTGTTGGCATGGGTAGACTCTCTATGACCAGGACTACGGATTCTGATACTTTGATTAGGTCATGACCGATTGAGATAAGGCTGCAGCCCACTCGGAGGGAGAGGGTGCACTATCCTCATGGCAGTGAGAAGCTCCTTTGGGGCCAGCATTGTAGGGTTACCGCAGTCTGAGCAGAGTGCCATCTGTTGACCTGCAGGTAGCTTCTTTTTACAGGAAAAAGAGGCAAAGTGTAGGATTATAGGCAAAGCAGGAGGAGAACGAGAGGCCCTAATGCTAGACCTATAACTAAAGAGAGTTTCAAGTGTGAGGCTGCTGAGCGGAGGCCTAAAAGCAGTTGCAGAGCCTACTCGTTCCTGAAGAAGCTCAGAACCAAATGAGGAAAAAGACAGCAAAACTTGAGACCAGGAACCAATGAAGACCGTGGACAAATATACCAGAATAGAGAGGAGCCGAAAATGTGCAACTGAAGCTGGATAGGCATGGAAGAAGAACAACAGAGACCGGCTGCTGCACTGCAGGCAGGCCAGGGAAGAAGAGAAGAGCGGAACAAAAGCCTGCCCAAGTTATTAGCTGGTGGGAGGTGTGGCCTAACAGAAGTAGACATCAAAGCCGGTTACAAATTTTGACAGCGATCAGCTGGAGGAACCTGGGGACGAGGTCTGAAAAAGAAAAAATGAGGTCCTGCGGAAACCTGCTGAAGTCTTCAAGGCCTGGAGACCCTACTGCCTGCAATGCTGGAAGGAGAATTTTGCGTGAAATACACATCTGGAGATGAAAGTACCTGAATACCTCTGTGCTGTTATCTGGCATCCCGACTCCTTCCCATCACGGAAGAAGTTCATCAGAATCTGGTATATGGCACGTCTACCCTCTATACACACGTCTCGTTATGGTGGACGAGTGAGCCGGTGATAGTTGGCAAGGACCAATCCCTCTATGCAGATGCCCTAAATACTCGAAGAATTAGGGGGATAGGGTCCTACCTGGTAGACACGAGAGGGTACGATGTGGATCAGACCACACTGTTCTCTCGGTATCTAGTTTGGATGATAGGGTAAGTAATTATACCCTGTTGAGCGTAGTCATAAGCTGTATTTGAAAGCAAAAGGGAAATAAGTAAAAAACACACAAAAAAAAAAAAAAAGTAGAGACAGGTCTGAACGCAGACCCATGTCTGCCTCTTTGGACACTAAGCAAGAACTGACTAGATTGGTTCCAGTTGGTGGGTGTAGCCAGCTGAGGAGCAGTAAATTTTTTTCTGCCTAGCTTCAGCAGCACACACCAATTATGTCCCGTGTGTCCCCAAACGAAGCTGTAGAGAACAGATTTAACTGACTGAAAAGTCAACCATTGTTACAATTGGTAGAGGAATGCAGCCCTCTTGAAATTGCCAAGATATTGGGGTAAGATAACAGATTCTCTTTTTTTGGCCCATTTTTCTGAGGAAAACAAGCTGCCTAATAAATAATTCTGTACACATTCATAAAGGATGTTCATATCTTTAGGCCACACCCTCACTCATTATACAAATACACATCACTTGATATGCTTCATCCAATAAGCATTAGAGTTTATACAGCTTAGAGTAGGAAAATCTGCATAAAAATTATGTTATGGTCAATATACTCACTTGCCTAACAATTGTGCAATAAAAGAAATCTATAAAATGGAGACCCCATATGTACATGGGCCAAGTTCAACATAAGTGTGGAGCAAACAACAGCTGTAAGCTTAAGCTTGAAGTACGGTGTCGAGTTGACAGTAGATCATACACATCACCTGATATGTTTTAAACCAATTAGAATTCACATTCATACAGCTTGGAGATGGAAAATATACATAAAAATTATATCAAAATATTAACTTGCCTAATAATTCTGCACAGTTTATTTTTAGAACAAAACAGACTGACAAATCTCTAAAGCCTACATTTAAGATCAGATCAGTTACCTTTTTGTGCTGCTTTAGCCGATACATTGTCATCTACCTCTGGGCTGTCCCGCTGCAATGATTGCAATGTCACATTTGAGTTGGAATGAAAGTCAGAAAATGCATGCTGATCCTGCTCAGGAAAATGGACAATTTCATACAAATATTAACATATATAAAGAATATTCATCTTCCAGACTAAGTCCGCTAATAATTTCTTCTTTTCAGTATCAATGCATATTACAACTGGATTCTGACATATTTGTATTATAAGTCCCAAACTGAGCATATTGGGTTTTACACTCATGCATTTTAAACGATTGGACTTTATTTATATCAGAAATAGAACTGACACATTTCACATTCTAATTCAAATGAAAAGCTGAAGAGCAGACATGGGAATACCTGTAGTTAACAAATCAGATGACATACCTCAGTATAAATAGGTTTTCTGTTAGTTCACCAGATTCAAAAGCTCAAAATCTGGTGACATTCCCTAGGAGGTACCAACAGCGAGAGGAGCATTGATTCTATTCAGAGTGGCAAATTAGACCCAGATATGGCAGAATTTCAAAGGTTTCACCATTTTTTCGACTCGCTGACCCACAGATTACTATGACAAAATTTATTTACCCGTATAAATTTACCAAAGGAGAATCAAAAACATGGCAAATTAATTCACCAACGCATCCGACTGGGCAGTCAATGAACAAAATGCAAATAAGAGGGAAAATGTACGTCTCCTCCAAATAGGAACCTAAACTTTACTTCATACAGAATTTCATTATTCATCAGCCATATACGAAGATATCCATCATCTACCTAGTTGAAAATTTTAGATGTGCATTACATCAATTCTTACATGACTATATTCACCATGACGTAAAACACAGCAGCACCAATCTCCTCTGGGTTAACATGCTGCAAACTCCCAAGTTTTCCACCCACAGAGTGGTTACTTCCAGATAAGCAGCAGGAAGGCTCACACCACTGTGAAATTGTGAAACACTGGAGAGCCCAGTCTGCAACCTTTCTTAAAAAAAAAAAAGACCAGATTTTGTTTATTATATATCTATCTATATGAGAAAAGTTTTTGTGTTTTGGTATTCTTTTATGAAGATTTCCAGCAGCAGAGAGGTACTCTAAACAACAGTTTCCAGTATCTGCTTTCAGTTAACGGAAAACATATCAATTGTGACAATAAACAGCATGTTCGTCCTTTTCTCTTTCCATTCAGAGAAAACAGTAACTATATTTTGCTTACGATGGTAATAAGCAAGTGGCAGGAATTTTATAGACTGCACTCCAACACTAGCTAAATCACGTCTAAATTTCTGCGATTGAAAATTCATTCCATCCAGTAATGTTCAAAATATTACCAGTCGCTGCAGTAAAATCTAAGAAAACCAGCAGATTCAGCATTCATAGTCTGCATGTTTTTGAGTCTGTGTATTAGAATAATTAATTTAAAGTGTGGAGTTCAATTAGTGAGGGCAATCATTCTGTGAAGAAATAGGTATGAATCAGGTAGCCCTTATTTAAAGGGTACCTGTCAGCAGGATTGTGCGCAGCAACCTGCAGACAGTGTCAGGTCAGTGCAGTTATACTGATTAAAATAACAGTTGGGTTGATGAAATCAGTCTTGTGGTTGTTTAACCCCTTTCTGACATCGGACGTACTATCCCGTCCATGGTACCTGGGCCTGTATGACCATGGACGGGATAATACGTCACATGCGATCGGCCACGCTCCCGGGAGCGCGGCCAGGTGTCAGCTGACTATGTGCCAGGAGTGGTCACAGACAGCTCCCAGCACATTAACCACTGGCACACTGCGATCAAACATGATCGCAGTGTTCTGGCGGTATAGGGAAGCGTCGCGCAGGGAGAGGGCTCCCAGCGTGCTTCCCTGAGACCCTCAGAACAATGCGATGTGATCGCGCTGCTCCGAGGGCCTCCTCCCTGCAGGACCCCGGATCTAAGATGGCCGCGGGGTCCTTCAGGGAGCTGGTTTCTCAGTGCCTGCTGAGAGCAGGTGCTGAGAAAGCCTCCAGCACTGCCTGTCAGATCGCTGGTCTGACAGAGTGCTAAGCAAACTGTCAAACTGTCAGAGCAGCGATCTCACATTATATAGTAATGTCCCACCCTGGGACAATGTAAAAATGTAAAAAAAATAAACGTGTAAAAATATTTTTTAAAAAATCTCTAAATAAAGAAAAACAAAAATATTCCCCAATAAATTCATTTCTTTATGTAAATAAAAGAAAAAACAATAAAAGTACACATATTTAGTATCGCCGCGTACATAACGACCCGCCCTATAAAACTGTCCAACTAGTTAACCCTTTAGTGAACCCCTTTAAAAAAAAAAAAGAAAAAAAAGAAAAAACAATGCTTTATCATCATACCGCCGAACAAAAAGTGGAGTAACACGTGATAATATCATTTTTGTGGAAAAATTATGATTTTTTATTTTTATGGCTCTACGTTATAAATTTCTGTGAAGCACTTGGGGGTTCCAAGTTCTCCCCACACATCTAGATAAGTTCCTTGGGTGGTCTAGTTTCCAAAATGGGGTCACTTGTGGGGGTTTCCACTGTTTAGGCACATCAGGGGCTCTCCAAACGCGACATGATGCCCGCAGAGTATTCCATCAAAGTCTGCAATCCAAAACGTCACTACTTCCCTTCCGAGCCCCAACGTGTGCCTATGCAGTAGTTTTCTCCCACATATGAGGTATCAGCGTACTCAGGACAAATTGGACAACAACTTTTGGGGTCCAATATCTCCTGTTACCCTTGGGAAAATAAAAAATTGGGGACTAAAATATCATGTTTGTGGAAAAAATATGATTTTTTTTATTTTCATGCTCGGGCGTTATAAACTTTGGTAAATCATCTGGGGTTCAAAGCTCTCACCACACATCTCGATAAGTTCCTTGAGGGGTCTAGTTTCCAAAATGGTGTCATTTGTGGGGGGTTTCCACTGTTTAAGCACATCAGGGGCTCTCCAAATGCGACATGGCGTCCAGCCAACTCTGAGTTCAAAAAGTCAAACGGTTCTCCATCCCTTCCGAGCTCTGCCATGCACCCAAACAGTGGTTTACCCCCACAAATGGGGTATCAGCGTATTCAGGACAAATTGCACAATAACTTTTGGGGTCTTGTTAACCTTGGGAAAATAAAAATTGGGGTGAAAAGATCATTTTTGTGGAAAAAAGACGGATTTTGGTAAGAACTTACCTGTAAAATCCTTTTCAGCGAAGGAAGGGAGGGAGACACAGGAATTCATTACTGATGGGTAGGCGGAGCCCCAGATCAGGATGTCACCTCAGATCAAAAGAGTGCTGACTGGCTGGCCCCTCCAGCTCGGGCTCCTCCTACTCAGCTCCAGTCGTACCAAAGCTTTTAGGAAAGAACCAAGATCACCAGCGGAGCAACATAACCCCTTCTGAAGGAACTTCAGAGAAAAAACACAAGGATACAGGTTATGCATGCAAAGAAAGCCAAAAAAAAAAACACAGAGTTCCAGGTACTACTCACGGAACCTGACTACTGCGATGAGCTGGCGATGCTGGAACAGAGCCTTAGCGCGCTGACCTCAGCCCAGATAATCGCTATCAGATAAGGGTCGCGCTGCATCTGAAAACATCAACACACTTCTGCCTTGGGAGGGTGCTGTGTCTCCCTCCCTTCCTTCGCTGAAAAGGATTTTACAGGTAAGTTCTTACCAAAATCCGTCTTTCAGCTGCAGATGGAAGGGAGGGAGACACAGGAATTCATTACTGATGGGACGTCCCAAAGCAGTTCAAAAATAAGGGTGGGAAAAAACCAACAAAAGGCAGAAACCCAACAACCTTAACAGAAAAAATGCGCAAACAGCGCTAAACACAAGTTCATCTAGAACTTTAAACTACAGCCGCCTGCAGGACCCTACGTCCGAGGGCTGCATCAGCGGAAGCACTGACGTCCACTTTATAAAACTTTGTAAACGTGTGGACAGAGTGCCAAGTTGCCGCCCGGCAGAGCTGCACTGCCGAAGCACCTTGAAGAAAAACCCACGATGAAGCCACAGCTCTCGTGGAATGGGCTCGAAACTTAATCAGGCAAAATTCACCCTGAAGACGGTAAACTTCCAATATAGCTGACCGGATCCAACGAGCTATGGAATCCTTGGAAGCTCGTTGACCACATCGAAGACCAGCTGGAACCACAAATAGGGAGTCCGTCTTACGAAAACCTTGAGTAATAGATATATAAAACTTCAAGGCCCGCACTAAATCTAATGTGTGCAAAGCTCGCTCTTTCGCATTCTTCGGATCTGGACAGAATGAGGGCAACACAATATCCTGGTTAACATGAAAATGTGACACCACTTTAGGTAATATTCTGAACCCCTGGAATGTGAATCGCCGAAATGGCTGGTAAACTGCCCTCGGCCCAAATCAGAATTCGGGACACCTCCACCATGAGTCTGGAACTCCTTGTCCCGCCTTGGTGATTGATAAACGCGACAGCCGTCGCATTGTCTGTCTGCACTCGGACCGGCAGACAGCTCAAAAGGACCGTCCAATGCTGGAGGCAAAGGAAAATCGCCCTCAATTCCAGGATGTTGATCGAAAGGACAGACTCTTCCGATGACCATACCCCTAAATCCAGAGATTGTTCCAAACACCCCCCCAGCCCGTCAGGCTGGCATTGGTGGTTATGCTGAAAAGCTTCCAAAACAAGGTTGAGCCGCCAAGGAGACACGGGTGCCTTCCGCGGCGGAAACTTACGAGCTATACCGCGGAAAAAGGAGAGCACGTCCCTATTCAAAAGCAATGGTTCTCCGGAACAATAAGGACAGAGCAGAAATCTGACCTTTCAGGGTGCTAACTGCCAAACCCTTGTCTAGCCCATGCTGCAGAAAAGCCAACAGATTGGGAATGGAAAATTTTCTCGGGTTCCGAGAGGACCCCAAACACCACGAAAAGAAGGTTTCCCAAGTTTTGTGGTAAATCCTAGTAGTAGCCGGACTTCTCGCAGCACGAAGAGTAGCAATGACCTCGGCTGAAAAACCTCTACAGGTTAAAATTTCGGTCTCAAGAGCCACGCCGTCAAACGCAGAGACATCAAGTCCGGATGACAAACGGGCCCCTGAGTCAACAAGTCCGGTTGAAGAGGAAGCAGAAAAGGAGGTGCCGCCAACCGCAACATTATTGTCGAGAACCACACCCTCCTTGGCCAATCTGGAGCTATCAAAATAGCTGAAATTCTCTCTAGTCTGATCCGACGCAGTACTAGAGGAAGTAAGGATATTGGCGGGAATACATAGATCAGCTCGAACTGATCCCACTGAGCCACTAGAGCATCCACCGCCACAGCCTTCGGGTCCTTGTACCTGGACATGAACGTCGGTAACTTGGCATTGGACCTGGATGCCATCAAACCACTTGGGGAGTCCCCCAACGGGAGCACAGTAGTGCAAAAAACTTCCGGGTGGAGGCTCCATTCCCCGGGATCCATCTTCCTGTGACCGACCACTTCGGAGGGAGGAAAGGCTTTCCCAGGGATAACGCTCCTGGACATAACCACCATCCTCGGGATTCTCGCACCCTGTGAAAGATGGTGACGCTGCAATCCAGCGAACCTTGCAATTGATCCCAACGACTCAGAATGAGCCTATGGAGAGCTCTGGAATGGAATTGGACAAACGGAAAAAACCTCATGGACGCCACCGTCAGACCCAGAAGGCGCATACCTTCCGAAGGGACACTGCTGTCGCAGACTTCATAGTCTGTACATGCTGGAGCAGACATGCCTGCTTGTCTGGAAGTAGGGACAACACCGCCCGTACCGTGTCGAAATGCATCCTCAAAAACAGGATTGCCTGCGACGATTCCAGAGACGACTTCTCCTTTGAGGCCACAACCGAAAAGGCCGTCCAAATAGGGACGAATCGTAAGTCCCCGTCTTCGAAGAATTGCCATGAGATTTAGGCGTCAGAATCGTTGTAAAAATTCTGGGCGTTAAGGCCAAGCCGAATGGTCGAGCCACAACCTGGTAATGGTTGATTCTATGGCAAAAAACGAAGGAAGCGCTGGTGAGGTCTTCCGACGGGAACATGCCAAAAAGCGTCGCGAATGACGATTGATCGTTCTGCGACAGGGCTGCCATAACTGAGCGAAACGACTTCATGCTCGGCTCTGACGGAATGTCAGAAGTCAGTCCGCCTTAGCGGATTTTTTTTTTTTTTTTGCCAGCTTCTGCCTTAACAGAAGTTCTGTTTCCAGGGTATGCGGAATTTCTGAGAATTCCCCCTCTCTCTTTTTTTTTTTTTTTTTTTTAAAAAGAGAGAGACGACACAAACCCCCAGAGGGTTGGTCAGATCATCCCTTGAACCGAAAAGGACTGCCGATAACTATCGGCACTAGTCCTGCCAGACGCAGAAGTCACAGCTCTGCGCTGCGGTAAAGCTGCTTCTTTTGCCTTTGCCTTGGCGTCAGCTCCGTGAGGTCAGTCAAATAGCTGACCACTTCTAAGCTAAAGATAGCAAACCCTGTTGGAAAACTGCGTTCCATCCAAGTCACAGTGCTCTTCTGACTGTAACTGCCGAGGATTGCGCCTGGATAGCAGTGACGCATTATCCTTCAACTAGAAAAGCCCATCTACCTTGATAGAGGGAAACTTGCCACGCCGTCCTTAGACGGTCCAACCGGCTCAGGGGAACTTAACAAGTACACCTAGATCCTTAATACCGAATCTATGATCCACGGCTACACAGATGGAAATTGTTGCCATCTCCGTTCTTCTGTTCAGCGTGTCCTGCAGACTCGTCTTCCCTTTTACCAGGAAGATTTGCTAAGCTGGAATAAAGGGACATTCACTTCAGGAGAAGGGGTCCAATTAACAAATAACTCCGTAGAAAAACGGATACAGTTTGTAAGGTCGTCGCGACCCATGCGACCCTTGCAACATCCGGGCCGACTTACCAGGACGACTAGTTACCTCCTCCGGTAACTGTAACGTCCACATGGCTTCCACAGAAATTTTAGTACGGCCCCTGAGAGAGGCAGGGTGTCCCTGCCGATCCTCCTTGTCCGAATCGGACTTCTTCGCTAAGCGAGAAGGAAAACCCCGATTTGTGTCGCTTCCTTGAGAGGATCTAGTTGACACTCCATAACCTAAAAGGTCATCAATAGAAACCAGTGAAGGCCTCCATTTTGACACCACTGGAACCTCTAACCGTGCATGAGTCGAGGTCTGCGTGTCCGTGTGCGAAGCACTACACGATCCGGAAAAAAACCCAGAAAAGGAGGCGAACAAGAAAGAGCTGCCAACTCAGAAACTCTCCTCAAAGAGGAGATACGCGAGGCTGATCCGTAGCGGATCTGGGAGAGGGTCTCTGACATGCCCTTGCATAGTATATGGCAGGATAAACCTGTCAGTAACCAGAGCAGTACTTAAATAAAAAACAAACGCTGAAGGGTTAAAGCTCTAAAGCGAGAGCTACCCCAGCTGTCTCCCATTAAGAGTTAACCTCCTAAGAAGGGGTTAAAGTAGCTGACTCCCCACAACCTTGATAATGAAAAAGGGTGTGCGAATCTCAGGCGCCTCTTATAAGGTCGCAGCTGCAGGACAGCCATGCCACACTAAACAGAAAACGTTCCACAAGATCGCTAAAAAATTGCGCTGATTTTTTTTTTTTTTTTTTATAACGCAATGACCGCCAAAGTTGTCAAGGAGATCGCTAATCGCCTATGCGATTGCCCAGATTGGCAGCCACCAGCGACACTAAAAATGACACACAAACGATCGCAATATTATGCGACGCCATCAGGATCGTCAGCGGAAACGTATAGTGGCAGCATTAATGTCGCAGACTCCCCACAGCCTCTTTATTAATATTAAAAGAGTGTGCGAGCCCCTTATGCGAGAACAGCCGCAGGACAGCTCAATCTGTCACTCAGAAGTGCCCCAGACGGCGCCCGCGCTGTGGAGGTGAAGGGGTTAAGCTTCTGCCCGCGGGCTAGAAGCGACTCACCCAGCTGGTCACGTATTCTTGCCGGGAGGGGAGGAGAACGATCCGGGGAGCTTTCAGCCTGCAGCGCTTTATCAGCAATGGCCGCCGCGCTCTGCCTCCGTGTGCTCCATGTAGAGGAGCCGGAAATGGAGGCTGCAGTAAAGCGCGCGCTCAGAAGCGGCGCGAAATTCAAAAAATAAAAAGAGCGCGTACTCCCCTCCTTTCCCTCGTCCTGCAGGCATCCTTCTGCGGACATAGAAAAACTAGTCACCGGCATATATATGTACAGCGGCTGCCGCAGCAGTCGCTAAAACACTCACACACATTTTACCAAAATGTGGAGTACTCACCAGCCGAAACGCCACAGGGACCCCCAGGGGTTTCTGGCGCTATGCCCATGCTTCCCCCCAGGGCGGGAAGCGCAGTGACCCCAGTGTGTGGTTTGCGCCCCCGCCAGGGAAACTCTCCTCATCCCCCAGGGCCGGCAAGATTCTGCAGGGACCATTATGTAGTTACAGATCCGCCAAGGGAGAGGCTGGTGAAATACACTGATAAACATGTAATAGCGCTGTCACCGCAGCGCTGAAGCATACTGATATACATGTAATAGCGCTGCCATCAGACGCTAAAGCACTCACACATTAATAATAAAATTTTGTGTGGAGTACTCACCAGCTGAGCGCCACAGGGACCCCTCAGGATTTGTGGCGCTTGTGCCCATGCTTCCCCCCAGGGCGAGGAACGCAGTGACCGCACGTGTGGTTTGCGTCCCCGCCAGGGAAGCTCTCCTCATCCCCCAGGGCCGGCAAGGATTCTGCAGGGACTATTGAGTAAATACAGATCCGCCAAGGGAGAGGTTGGGGTACAGCAGCGCTGGTACCCCTGAGACCTCTAGACCAACTGGTGATCCAAGTCTCCTGTCCGAATATAAAATAATAAAATCTTCTGAGGAGCTGCATTAGCAGCGACCATCCTCTGGGACCTCAAATCTTAGACTGGAGCTGAGTAGGAGGAGCCCGAGCTGGAGGGGCCAGCCAGTCAGCACTCTTTTGATCTGAGGTGACATCCTGATCTGGGGCTCCGCCTACCCATCAGTAATGAATTCCTGTGTCTCCCTCCCTTCCATCTGCAGCTGAAATATGATTTTTTAATTTTACGGCTCTACGTTATAAACTTGTGTGAAGCACTTGGGGGTTCAAATTGCTCACCACAGATCTAGATAAGTTCCTTATGGGGTCTAGTTTCTAAAATGGGGTAACTTGTGGGCAGCTTCCACTGTTTAGGCACATCAGGGGCACTTCAAATGAGACATGGCGTCCAATCTCAATTCCAGCCACTTTTGGTTGCAAAAAGTCAAATGGTGCTCCTTCCATTTCGAGCTCTGCCGTGTGCCCAAACAGTGGTCCGCCCCCCACATATGGGGTATCAGCGTACTCAGGACAAATTGGACAACAACTTTTGGGGTTCAGTTTCTCCTGTTACCCTTGGGAAAATAAAAAATTGGTGACTAAAAGATCATTTTTGTGGGAAAAAAAATAGGATTTTTTATTTTCATGCCCGGGCATTATAAAGTTGTGTGAAGCACTTGGGGGTTCAAAGTGCTCACCACAGATCTAGATAAGTTCCTTAGGGGGTCTAGTTTCCAAAATGGGGTCACTTGTGGGGGGTTTCCACTGTTTAGGCACATCTGGGGCTCTGCAAACGGAACATGACACCCATCAACGTCTGCATTCCAAAACGTCACAACTTCCTTTCCGAGCCCTGCTGTGGCCCAAACAGTTAAATATTCATTTTTTCCTTCTCGTTGCTTCAGCTCTTGTGAAGAACCTGAAGGGTTAATAAACTTCTTGAATGTGGTTTTGAGTACTTTGAGGGTGCAGTTTTAAGAATGGTGTCAATTTTGGGCATTTTCTGCCATATAGACCCCTCAAAGTGACTTCAAATATGAGGTGGTCCCTAAAAAAAATGGCTTTATAAATTTTGCTGTAAAAAAAAATTAGAAATCGCTGGTCAACTTTTAACCCTTATAACTTCCTAACAAAAAAAAAATTTTGGTTCCAAAATTGTGCTGATGTAAAGTAGACATGTGGAAAATGTTATTTAGTAAGTATTTTGTGTGACATTTTTCTGTTTTAAGGGAATAAAAATTCAAAGTTTGAAAATTGCAAAATTTTCACCATATTTTCGTTTTTTTTCAAAAATAAACGCAAGTTATATTGAAGAAATTTTTACCACTAACGTGAAGTACAATAGGTCACGAGAAAACAATCTCAGAATCGCGAACATCCGTTGAAGCGTTCTAGAGTTATAACCTCAAAGAGACAGTAGTCAGAATTGTAAAAAAAAACGTGCAAACCACCCTCGGGGTTAATCTTTATTTTCAGTTTTGAGTTAATGATATCCTTCGTGCTCGTGTGGTGCTCTGATTAGGTATTCATCAGTATGGCTCCAGACAGGCTGACAGGGCACTGATCCCTCACTGACTTGCCCTTTAGTGTGTGTATATTATATATATATATATATATATATATATATATATATATATTGTGAGACAGTGAGAGTATGTGTGTTGAATGGGGTGTACATTTCACCTAGATACTTTGCTGACTGGTATAAGGGAAATGTATGGCTTTGTAAACCTAGTGGTAGAGAAAGGTCACTACACCTTACATTCAGTACACACTTGCAGCTCAGGCCTGAAACCACTCAGCTGTTGATTAGGAGACCAGAAGTAGGTGTCTGCGAACACAGTCAGAGAGCTCGCTTAGTCTGGACAAGGAGTCCAGGCACAAGAAGGAGTCTCCAGGATTATGAGCTGTCTCAGTCTGGGTGCTCGAGGTACCCCGGACACAGGAGTAGTCTCTGTGAGAATCCATGCGGATAGCTGCTGAATAGGAGGGGAGCTCTCTCAAGTCTGGACGTTGAAGGTGCCTTCAGACACAAGGAGGAGACTCTGTGAAACTCCAGGCTGGTAAATGCTGAACATATGTGTTGTTTTGGCCCAGGCTGTTAGAGTCTGGTCCCGGATAGATAGGGAAATCTATCTAAGTGTAGTAAGTGGCTGGACAAGCCCAGGTCTTATGTTTATGATTTGGTTTTGATTATGTTCTGTTTACTGCGGACTTTAATAAAACTGGTTGCGGCCAGTTTTTAACAGAACTACTGTCTGTGAATGGTCTCTTTATGCCACTCCGTCTCCCCAAGACGGTGATCCCAGAGCTATATCCCCTGAAAAGCTTACAATATATAACATATATATATATATATATATATATGTATATATATACATACATACACACACACTCACACATATATACATACACACACACACCCCACATATATATACACATACATACACACATGCACAGACACACATATACTGTACATACATAAAAAAAAACTGTCTGCAGGTCAGTGCTGTAGCATAATCACATATTTAATGTGTATGTAATTGATATCTTTCATGTTATCCTTAAATTCGTAAAAAAAATGAAATTAAAATTCAATTTGAAAATGGTGGCGGCCGTGCCTGCGCAGTAGCAGCTATCTGTGATCCGATAGCTGCTACTGCACAGGCAGCGCCATCTTGCTAGAGACAAAAAAAAGTTCCTCCTCCAAGATGGCGCCGCCAGCGTCTGCGCAGTAGCAGCTATCGGCCATAATGATAAATACCTAATCAGAGCACCACATTAAGACCGCCACCCCTCCACAGCCCCGCCCCGGAGGACCAACATATCATTAACACAAAACTGAAAATAAAGATTAAACAACAATCACAAGATGGATTTCATCAACCCATGTATCATTTCAAATCAGTATAACGGCGCCGACCTGACCCTGTCTGTAGGTTACTGTGCACAATCCTGCGAACAGGTTCCATTTAAGGGTGAAGCCAGGACATGTTGTACATGCATTTCTCCATGAAAGCCTGAGAAATATGGGTCGTTCGAGGCATCGTTCAGAAGAACTGCGTACTTTGATTAAAAAGTTGATTAAAGAGGGTAAAACTTATAAAGAAGTGCAGGCAATGATCGGCTGTTCAGCTAAAATGATCTCCAATGCTTTAAAATTGAAAGCCAAACCAGAGAGACGTGGAAGAAAATGGAAGACTACCATTAGAGTGGATGGAAGAATAGCCAGAATGGCAAAGGCTCAGCTAATGATCAGCTCCAGGTTGATCAGACAGTCTCATGTTACATGTGAGAACTGTGACAGTTAGTATAAAGAGAAAACAGCAATATGAAATGACAGTGATCACCTAGCGTACATAACAAAATTAATTTATTAACAAGTCAAACAAGAACATTAAAAACAATTAAAAAGCAGAATACAATATGCTGTTAGTACACCAGACCATAGCTAGATAATGTTGTATGTCAAATCCTAGATCTGTTGGAAACATGTGACAAAAAGATGCAGACAAAATCAAGCAACATTTCAACCAGCTAGGTAGAAGTGAAAATCACATGCAGATGCAGGCAAAAGTATCCATGACATATTTAAATGCAACATAAGAGGAAATATCCCCCTAACGGATGGTATAATAAAGTGCATGTAAACAATAAAGTGCAAGTGCAAACCATCAAGTGTACTGGATATAATGCAAATAAAACTATCCCAGATAGAACCACATAGTCACCTGTCCTATCCTATGCTGCTGGCATAACAATAGTGAAGATGAGAACAGACATAAGAAAGTCATATGTGACCCATACGAAAGGTAGAACATTAAAGAATAACCCCAACCCCACTTGTAAAAAGCTGGCTTCATCAGGGGAAGTATTGTAGTCTTGAAGGCCTGTTTGAGAATATACAGTACAGACCAAAAGTTTGGACACACCTCATTCTAATATTGTCCTGTATTTTCATGACTATGAAAATTGTAAAATCACACTGAGGGCATCAAAACTATGAATTAACACATGTGGAATTATACATTAAACTTTACAAATAGTGTGAAACAACTGAAAATATGTCTTATATTCTAGGTTCTTCAAAGTAGCCACCTTTTGCTTTGATTACTGCTTTGCACGCAGAAAAGGTGAACGGATGGACTCTACATGCCCATTTCCCACCGTGAAGCATGGAGGAGGTGGTGTGATGGTGTGGGGGTGCTTTGCTGGTGACACTGTTGGGGATTTATTCAAAATTGAAGTGGTGAGCGGTCCAGCTCACCCCAAACCATCTCGATTGGGTTCAGGTCTTGTGATTGTGGAGGCCAGGTCATCAGAAGTAGCACCCCATCACTCACCTTCTTGATAAAATAGCCCTTACACAGCCTGGAGGTGTGTTTGGGGTCATTGTCCTGTTGAAAAATAATTGATGGTCCAACTAAACGCAAACCGGATGGAATAGTATGCCGCTGCAAGATGCTGTGGTAGCCATGCTGGTTCAGTATGCCTTGAATTTTGAATAAATCCCCAACAGTGTCACCAGCAAAGCACCCCCACACCATCACACCACCTCCTCCATGCTTCACGGTGGGAACCAGGCATGTAGAGTCCATCCGTTCACCTTTTCTGCGTGCAAAGCAGTAATCAAAGCAAAAGGTGGCTACTTTGAAGAACCTAGAATATAAGACATATTTCAGTTGTTTCACACTTTTTTGTAAAGTGTAATGTATAATTCCACATGTGTTAATTCATAGTTTTGATGCCTTCATTGTGATTCTACAATTTTCATAGTCATGAAAATTCAGAAAAATCATTGAATGAGAAGGTGTGTCCAAACTTTTGGTCTGTACTGTATATATAAGAGGTAATTACCAAATATGATCTCCTTCACCCAGCTGGATAGTATTTGGTAATAAACCTCATATATATTCTCAAACAGGCCTTCAAGCCTACAATACCTCCCCAGATGAAGCCACTTTTTTGAGTGGCGATATGCATAGGGTTGGGGTTATTCCTTCATGTTCTGCCTTTCGTATGGGTCACATATGATTTTCTTATGTCAGTTCTCATCTTCACTATTGTTATGCTAGCAGCATAGGATAGGACAGGACTATGTGGTTCTATCAGGGATAATTTGATTTGCATTATATCCAGTACACTTGATGGTTTGCACTTGCACTTTATTGTGTACATGCACTTAATTTATTATACCATCCATTAGGGCAATAGCTCCTCTTTTGTTGCATTTAAATAATAATATATCTTGGATACTTTTGCCTGAATCTGTGATTTTCACTTCTTCTGCCTAGCTGGCTGAAATGTTGCTATATTTTGTCTACATTTATTTGTGACTCATGTTTCCAACAGACCTAGGATTTGACATATAACATTATCTTGCCATGGTCTGGTGTACTAACAGAATATTGTATTACGCTTTTTAATGTTTTTGCTTGGCTTGTTGTTAATAAAGTATTTTTGTTATGTATAAAGTGATCACTGTCATTTCATATTGTTCTTTTCTCTTTATCCAAATTGTGTACCTTTTTGCACTATGACATGTAGATCCCTATATTATTCTGAGGTGGTGCCCTCTTTGTTTCAGCAACTGTGACAGTTAGGCCGGGGTCACACTTGCGAGTGTGATGCGAGAAACTTGAGTGAGTCTCTCGCATCAATACCCGGCACTGCCGCCGCCACTCGGACCGGAGCGTTCAGCTGCATAGAAATACATGCAGCCGCACACTCTGGTCCCAAATGCCGGGTATTGATGCGAGTTTCTCGCACTGCACTCGAAAGTGTTGACATCGGCCTTAGAAGAAGCCTGTGTTAAGCTAATCTCTGAGCAAGAAGTCCCCGCAAAGTTTCACTGTTAAAAAAAAAAAAAAAAACACATCAACTAGCGTAAAGAGAAATGGAGAAACATTTTGCAGACTGATGAAAGTAAAAATGTTCTTTTTGGGCCCAAGGGCCGCAGACAGTTCGTCAGACGACCCCTAAACTCTGCGTTGAAGCCACAGTACACTCTGAAGACAGTAAAGCATGGTGGTGCAAGCATCATGATATGGGCATGTTTCTCTTACTATGGTGACGGACCTATTTACCGGATACCATGGATCATGGACCAGTTTGCATATATTAAAATACTTGAAGAGGTCATGTTGCCTTACGCTGAAGAGGATATGCCCTTGAAATGGGTGTTTCAACAAGACAATGACCCTAAACACAACAGTAAACAAACAAAATCTTGGTTCCAGTCCAACAAAATTGAGGTTAAGGGTACAATAGTACAAATACGCGGACCTTAGTCCAATAGAACACTTGTAGGGTGACATCAAAATAACATTTCTGAGGCAAAGACAACAAATGCCAAAAAATTGTGGAATGTAGTCCCAGCATCCTGGGCTGAAATAACAGTTGACAGGCGCCAGAAGTTGGTTGACTATGCAACACAGATGTGAAGCACTTCTAAAAAAAAAAAAAAAACTGTCGGTATACAACTAAATATTAGGTTAGTGATTCACAGGAACGTGAAATCCTCCAAAAAATTAGTACATGTTTTGAGTTTGTAAAGACAAGTGCAGACACTGCTATTTTCTAGAACAGCCCAACATTTTTTTAAAAATTTTCTGTAAAGTACTTAAAAATTATGTACATTTCTCTTCATGTTTTGAATTGGAAAACAGTGTGCAATGTTCCCAATGCATGGAAATAAAAACTAGTATGAAGATTTTATGATTAACTCATGTTTTTGAACACACTATTATTTTGAACACTACTGTACATGTGAATGGATTCGTTTCTGTAGCATATGCATGGATACAGGTAAAATTAGAGACAAAATTTGTACTGAACATTTTCAAATTTTGATCTAGATCAGGTCCATAACATATTTTAGATCGACCAAATATTAACATTTAGGGACTACAGAAACCTAAAAACTTAGAATAATAATGCAGGTAACTGAAAAAAGTTAATGAAAAATGGTACTGTAAGATTACTGTTTATTACCTTTACTTCTTCATTCAGCTCTTTTTCTCACGTTTCACGACCACTAGCTTTCCTCGTTTAGCCTTTTCAGGCTTCCTGGAAGTGACTGGCTCCTCCTCTTCCTCCTCCTCATCATCATCCTCTACTATCAGTGGTGCACTTCTCTTTCTCACACTAATCTGAATTTGGAGCCAAACCAACAATAATCAAAACATGGCAAGATAAAAGAAAAATGTGCTTTTGGTAATAAGGTCTTATTAAAAGAGAGCTCCAATCTTTTTTTTTATTTTTTATTAAATGTGGGTACATGTGCATGTAATGTAGTGTAAGAGTATTAATTTACTCACCTACTGCCGCTCTTTGAAGTATTTAGCGCCATACTGCATAACTTCTCAGTGACGTCACAGCAATTCTGACTAGCCGGCTCAGTCTATACATGAGTAGGAAGTCTCTTAAAATGAAAACCTATGGAGCCTCATTCTATGTCCCAAAAGCTTACATTGTAAAATTCACTTCTGGGTCATACAGAGCACAACCCAAGATCACGTGGCCATTGATTCTCCCATGGGAGAATCGAAGCACAGGTGCACAGAAGACTGAGAAATTAATTTCTCCATCGTCTGTATGTGTGGATGTCAAACTATACTTGAATGACATCTGAATGCAGTCGTATGTTGCACACGCACCCATAGACTTGTATGTGTGAGTGTGACCTGATCTTAGCCACTCGTAGAATGCTGCAGTAGTTTTCTCATACCGAATCGGCAGAGAAAAAAAAATTACAGATCTGCACTGCACCATAGTATAACATTGCGCCAAGAACTTTCCAACAAAACATTGGCTAGCACTCGGCAGTGTTTTAGGCATGTGTGAACGAGCCTTAACTCGGACAGTCTGCAGAGGAGTGATGTCACTGAGAAGAGGAGAAGAATTATTAGCACTGAAGCAACTCCAAAAAATGATTACATTATTATACGACAGGCAGATAAAGGGGGGGTAGTATTACAAAATAGGGAGGACTATCTTCTAGAGGCGTACAAAATTCTTTGTGATACAAAATATTATAAAAAGATAAACACTGACCCAGTAGAACTATTCCTAAAGGAATATAATTATATGATAAATTAAGCCTATAGTTCAGAAATATTAAACAAAAAAGAAAAATGCTTTCTTACCAATTCAAGTCCCAGTCAAGCGCTTTTTTTTATTATTATTTACCTTAATTACACAAGGACAAAAAAAAAAAACCCAAGTAGACCCATTATATCAGGGGATTGGGTCTCATAAGTTCCCTGTCCCATTTTATAGCCTTATAGCCTTTTTTTTTTTTTTTTTTACAAAAATGTCACAGAGTTACCATCTTATCTAAGAGATTTAGCTCAACTTTTCTTGGAACTGAGGAACATAAAAATAAAAAATCCTCCTTACAGGTTAACTAGATGTGGCCGCATTAGGCCGGAGTCACACTAGCGAGAAATACGGATGAGTGCAATGCGAGAGAAAAAAAAAAAAAAATCGCATTGTTAATCTATGGGGCAGCTCCCAGCATCCGATTTTTTCTCGTCCGTTTTATACGTGCAAGAGAAATCGCAGCATGCTGCGATTTGCACCGTATTACGGCCGAGACTCGCCAATGCAAGTCTATGGGTGCGTGAAAACATCGGATTACACACGGACCACACGTGTGACTTGCGAGAAATACGCACCGGTGTCCTTTAGAAAAGTCGGCAATTCATCCCCGGCTATACTGTAAAATCACACTGACAGGTTTAATAAAGAATGGGAAGAATAGATCTATACACATAGAATACATACACATATAATATATATATATATATATTTATAAATATATATATATATACACATACAGTACAGACCAAAAGTTTGGACACACCTTCTCATTCAAAGATTTTTCTGTATTTTCATGACTATGAAAATTGTAGAATCACACTGAAGGCATCAAAACTATGAATTAACAAATGTGGAATAGTACATTACATTTTGCAAAAAAGTGTGAAACAACTGAAAATATGTCTTATATTCTAGGTTCTTCAAAGTAGCCACCTTTTGCTTTGATTACTGCTTTGCACGCAGAAAAGGTGAACGGATGGACTCTACATGCCTGGCTCCCACCGTGAAGCATGGAGGAGGTGGTGTGATGGTGTGGGGGTGCTTTGCTGGTGACACTGTTGGGGATTTATTCAAAATTGAAGCGGTGAGCGGTCCTGCTCACCCCAAACCATCTCGATTGGGTTCAGGTCTGGTGACTGTGGAGGCCAGGTCATCTGGCGTAGCACCCCAACACTCTCCTTCTTGGTCAAATAGCCCTTACACAGCCTGGAGGTGTGTTTGGGGTCATTGTCCTGTTGAAAAATAAATGATGGTCCAACTAAACGCAAACAGGATGGAATAGCATGCTGCTGCAAGATGTGGTAGCCATGCTGGTTCAGTATGCCTTCAATTTTGAATAAATCCCCAACAGTGTCACCAGCAAAGCACCCCCACACCATCACACCACCTCCTCCATGCTTCACGGTGGGAGCCAGGCATGTAGAGTCCATCCGTTCACCTTTTCTGCGTGCAAAGCAGTAATCAAAGCAAAAGGTGGCTACTTTGAAGAACCTAGAATATAAGACATATTTTCAGTTGTTTCACACTTTTTTGTAAAGTGTAATGTATAATTCCACATGTGTTAATTCATAGTTTTGATGCCTTCAGTGTGATTCTACAATTTTCATAGCCATGAAAATACAGAAAAATCGTTGAATGAGAAGGTGTGTCCAAACTTTTGGTCTGTACTGTATGTATATATATCTGCCCTCACTCACTGGCTCTCAATGACACGTGTATATATATCTATATATATATAGATATATATACATATATATCTATATAGATCTATCTATCTATCTATAAAGATATACTGTATATATATCTATATATATGTATTCTTTCTTTTGTGATTTAAAAACTATCATTTGGATCCATTATATGTCAGTTTTGTAAGCCGGCAAGAAAATCTCGCCGGACGGATGACACACGGACATTTTGATGCGAGGAAATCGCATCCTCGCATTGCACACGGATGACATACGGATCACAGTTCAGGGAACTTTTGTGCGATTCTCGTCCATGAAAAACGGACCGATTTTTTATACGTTGTGTGACTCCAGTCTTATACTCAAATACCGAACATAGGAAGTGATATACTGCCTCCAACCCCAAACTAACAGAAGATCCGGACATGACATCTGAACAAAAGTCTTTTCTCATGAGAGGTTTGAAATTAGTATTAGAGCACAATCTGTTTTCCTTTCAGGGAGATCTCTATATACACCCGTTCGTCACTCCAATGGGGACTCGGGTCACCCCAAGTTTTGCAAATCTATTCATGGGGCGTTTTGAGTCCCCTTCACCTTTAACATCTCTAAAATTCGATAGACATATTCAATATTAATCGTCGCTACATAGATGACCTGTTCATCACATGGAGCGGCGATATGTAAGAGGCAGAATCATTCATATAAGAGTTAAACCAAAACACTCGAGGACTCTCCTTTACCCCCAATATGTCAAAGCAGATAAATATGTCACTATCAGAGAAGATAGCGTTCCTAGATCTTGAGCTTTCAAACAACAAATCAGACCGTTATCAGTAAAACCCACTTCAAGGCATTGGACACAAATGGATATCTTGATTTTTACAGCGATCACTACCCCAAATGGAAGTGTATCATCCCCTCCGGCCAATTTTGACGTATAATACGAAACTGCACATCTACTTTTGATTATATGGAACAATCGAAAATTTTAGTTTCCAGATTTAGAGACAAAAGATACCCCGATTCCTTGATAGAAACAGCCTATCAAAAAAATTTAGCCCTTTCACAAAGCGGCTGTTTGAGAAAAAAAAAACATGACCAAAACAAAACAACAGAAGAGACAAATGGAAATATAGTTTTATCACCACATACAATAGGGGCAATCAAATAATCTGGGGTATTTTAAACAAATATTGGTATTTCCTCAAAAAAGATCTAATACTGGAGGATTTCATTCCCCCTAAACCTGTGACTGTTTTCCGCAGACGTAAAACGATTAAAAATATCTTATCACCCAGTTTTGTACAAACTATAGGGGAAAGAAATACAAGCAAAGAAAAAATAAAACGGAGATGCCAACAAAATAGGTGTCTTTAAGTGTGGAAATAAGAGATGCTCCTGCTTTAGGATCATAAATCGAGGGACCAAACAAATTATTTCACAAAATTCCAAATCTGTGTTCTCACACAAATCTGAGCTACATGTGGTCACCTGCATTTGTGGGCTTCAATACGTCGGTCGCACAACCCAGACTTTGCGGAGTCGCATGAATGGCCACAGACAACGGTAAGCTTTGTTTCAAAAAATATATATATTTTTTTTTATCAAAACATCTCACCATTGCACATCAAAGATTTTCATGTTATCAAGGTCACCCCCTTGGAACAAATATCTATCACAACAAGATATAGAGAAAACACTCTCATTGGCAAAGCGTCATATTGGATTCATAAACTTGGAACCCTTTATCCGGATGGCCTGAATGAAACACTTCAATGGGTGTAATTTGGGTGTTCCATTTTGTCTCTATTTTGTGAACTGAATACTGTTAACAAGGTAATCACAGGAATGAATACATTTCACAAATAGACTCCTACTAGATCTCTAAATATGAAAAGTAATGGGATCTTTACATTTTCACTTTTTTTTTTTTATTTTATTTTAAATAAAGTGGTTTCCAGAGGTTACCTTACTGAGAGGAGTTTTGTGCCAACTGCTCTCTCCCTGGTTTCATAGTCCAGACGTCCAGTCTGATCGTGGTTGCCTCTACTTCAGTGCGCCGCAGATAGGCGATTATGGCTTTGAAGGTAGCGGAGGCTTATTACGGCGCTTGCATTCAGTGCTAAAAAACTTCCACCCTCCCCCACGTTGTCTACACTATGGTTCAACTACTGAATCGTTTTCGTCATGGGTACTACAAACATCTACGAATTAATATACAACTAATGAGAGATATTTGCGGAAATTAATATGGGGCAAAGGAAATAGAAGAGTTTTGCAATTAATATAAATGGTTAATAATTAGCAGAAGGTATCAAAAAATTAAAATTCAAAAACTGAATAAAAATTTAAGAGGATTTCAGACACAGGGTACACATAAAAAATGATGAAGCCTCTAAAGAGTTCTTTCTATGCAAGTTAAATTTAGGTATGTATCTTTTGCAGGAGAGTTTGTTGGCTCTGGCCACAATCTAGGGCTCCATTAGAACTTACAGGTTTTAATTTCAAGTAAAGAGAAACACCCACAAGCTTTCAATCTTGAAACCGCACCCACAACTAATGGGGGATGTCTATATAACACTCCACACAGGTAATTTTGTTTTATTACCGGAGGAAGGCTCATTTAGAGCAGAAACGCGTTGTGTTTTAAATTATTTTTCAAGGCTTTTTGTGCTATTTTAATCTTAACAGCATGAAAAAACACGGATTTTGGTAAGAACTTACCTGTAAAATCCTTTTCAGCGAAGGAAGGAAGAGAGACACAGTATTCATTACTGATGGGGTAGGCGGAGCCCCAGATCAGGATGTCACCTCAGATCAAAAGAGTGCTGACTGGCTGGCCCCTCCAGCTCGGGCTCCTCCTACTCAGCTCCAGTCGTACCAAAGCTTTGAGGAAAAGAGCCAAGATCACCAGCGGAGCAACATAACCCCTTCTGAAGGAACTTCAGAGAAAAAACACAAGGATACAGGTTATGCATGCAAAGAAAGCCAAAAACCACAGAGTTCCAGGTACTACTCACGGAACCTGACTACTGCGATGAGCTGGCGATGCTGGAACAGAGCCTTAGCGCGCTGACCTCAGCCCAGATAATCGCTATCAGATAAGGGTCGCGCTGCATCTGAAAACATCAACACACTTCTGCCTTGGGAGGGTGCTGTGTCTCTCTTCCTTCCTTCGCTGAAAAGGATTTTACAGGTAAGTTCTTACCAAAATCCGTGTTTCAGCTGCAGATGGAAGGAAGAGAGCCACAGTATTCATTACTGATGGGACGTCCCAAAGCAGTTCAAAAATAAGGGTGGGAAAAACCAATAAAAGGCAGAAACCCAACAACCTTAACAACAAAGCGCAACCAGCGCTAAACACAAGTTCATCCAGAACTTTAAACTACAGCTGCCTGCAGGACCCTACGTCCGAGGGCTGCATCAGCGGAAGCACTGACGTCCACTTTATAAAACTTTGTAAACGTGTGGACAGAGCGCCAAGTTGCCGCTCGGCAGAGCTGCACTGCCGAGGCACCTTGATGAAAAGCCCACGATGAGGCCACAGCTCTCGTAGAATGGGCTCGAATCTTAATCGGGCAAGATTCACCCCGAAGACGGTAAGCTTCCAAAATAGCTGACCGGATCCAACGAGCTATAGAATCCTTGGAAGCTCGTTGACCACGCCGACGACCTGCTGGAACCACAAACAGGGAGTCCGTCTTACGAAAACCTTGAGTAATAGATAGATAAAACTTCAAGGCCCGCACTAAATCCAATGTGTGTAAAGCTCGCTCTTTCACATTCTTCGGATCCGGGCAGAATGAAGGCAACACAATATCCTGGTTGACATGAAATTGTGACACCACTTTAGGCAAAAAATCACCCCGAGTGCGAAGCACTACACGATCCGGAAAAAACTCCAGAAAAGGAGGCGAACAAGAAAGAGCTGCCAACTCAGAAACTCTCCTCAAGGAAGTGACTGCAACAAGGAAAGCCACCTTCCAAGAAAGTAAAGAAAGGCTAGCAGAAACCATAGGCTCAAAAGGTTTATGCTGAAGAGCCTCCAAAACAAGGTTGAGCCGCCAAGGAGACACGGGTGCCTTCCGCGGCGGAAACTTACGAGATATACCTCGGAAAAAGGAGAGCACTTCTCTATTTGAAGCAATGGTTCTCCGAAACAATAAGGACAGAGCAGAAATCTGACCTTTCAGAGTGCTTACTGCCAAACCCTTGTCTAGCCCATGCTGTAGAAAAGCCAACCGGTTGGGAATGGAAAATTTTTTCGGGTTCCGAGAGGACCCCAAACACCACGAAAAGAAGGTTTCCCAAATTTTGTGGTAAATCCTAGTAGTAGCCGGACATCTTGCAGCACGAAGGGTAGCAATGACCTCGGCTGAGAAACCTCTACGGTCAAGATTTCGGTCTCAAGAGCCACGCCGTCAAACGCAGGGACATCAAGTCCGGATGACAAACGGGCCCCTGAGTCAACAAGTCCGGTTGAAGAGGGAGTGGAAAAGGAGGTGCCGCCAACAGCGACATTATGTCGAGAACCACACCCTTCTTGGCCAGTCTGGAGCTATCAAAATAGCTGGAATTCTCTCTAGTCTGATCCGACGCAGTACTAGAGGAAGTAAGGATATCGGCGGGAATACATAGATCAGCTCGAACTGATCCCACTGAGCCACTAGAGCATCCACCGCCACCGCCTTCGGATCCTTGTACCTGGACATGAATGTCGGTAACTTGGCATTGAACCTGGATGCCATCAAATCCACTTGGGGGGTTCCCCAGCGAGAGCACAGTAGTGCAAACACATCCGGATGGAGGCTCCATTCCCCGGAATCCATCCTTCTGCGACTGAGAAAGTCCGCTGTAACATTCTGAACCCCTGGAATGTGAATCGCCGAAATGGCTGGTACATTGGCCTCTGCCCAAATCAGAATTCGGAACACCTCTACCATGAGTCTGGAACTCCTTGTCCCACCTTGGTGATTGATATGCGCGACAGCCGTCGCATTGTCTGTCTGCACACGGACTGGCAGACCGCTCAAAGGGACCGTCCAATGTTGGAGGCAAAGGAAAATCGCCCTCAATTCCAGGATGTTGATCGGAAGCACAGACTCTTCCGATGACCATACCCCCTGAATCCATAGATTGTTCCAAACACCCCCCCAGCCCGTCAGGCTGGCATCGGTGGTTATGACTGACCACTTCGGAGGGAGGAAAGACTTCCCCAGGGAGAATGCCCCTGGACGTAACCACCATTCTAGAGAATCCCGCACCGCGCGAGAAATGGTGACACTGCAATCCAGCGATTGCGACTGATTCCATCGACTCAAGATGAACCTTTGAAGAGTCCTGGAGTGGAACTGGGCAAAAGGAATTGCCTCCATGGACGCCACCATCAGTCCTAGAAGACGCATACACTTCCGTAGGGACATTGCCGTTGAGGATCTCATAATCTGTACATGTCGAAGAAGACATGACTGTTTGTCTGGTGGTAGGGAAACTACCGACCGAAACGTGTCGAGATGCATTCCCAAAAAGAGGATTGTCCTCGATGGTTCCAGGGACGACTTCTCCCAATTGACCAGCCAACCGAAGTCCTTCAGAAACTGAAGAGACAAATCCCGAGCCGTCAACGCCTCCTCCTCCGAGGAAGCCATGATCAAAAGATCGTGCAGATAAGGGAGAATCGTAATCCCCTGTCTTCGAAGGATTGCCATGAGAGGCGCCAGAATTTTTGTAAAGACCCTTGGCGCTGAGGCTAAGCCGAACGGCAGAGCCACGAACTGGTAATGATTCTGACCTATGGCAAATCGAAGAAAGCGCTGATGAGCCTTTCCGATGGGAATATGCAAATAGGCGTCGCGAATGTCGATTGACATCAGAAAATCCTTCTGTGACAGAGCTGCCACAACGGAACGAAGCGACTCCATGCGAAATTTCCGGGCATGGACATGCCGGTTTAATCGCTTGAGATCCAGAATCGGGCGAAATTTGTTCTCCTTTTTGGGAACTATAAAAAGGTTGGAATAAAAACCTTTTCCTCGGTCCTCTGACGGAACCGGTATCACTACACCCTTTTGTAGCAGAGATTCGACCTCTCGCTGTAGAGCGACAACAAGCTCGGGTTCCGACGGAACGCGAGACTGACAAAAAACATTTGGGGGTCGAGAAACAAACTCTATGAAATAGCCTGCCGACACAATCCGCGTTGCCCAGGAATCTGGAACGCGAGCCATCCAAGTCGCCTTGAAAAGAAGCAGGCGACCCCCCACTCGAGAATCCTCGAGTGGACCCCTGGCGTCAATTAGACTTTGCGGGCTTCTTGTCAAGTTCCCGCTTGTCCTGGCGGAAACTCTGCTTCCAGGAAGTACGAGTTTTCTGAGAGGATTTCTTTCCTGAGAAGGAAGGACGACTCGATCCCCACGAGGAGTGACTAGATCGTCCTCGGCCCCGAAAGGACCGCCGACCACTATAGACACCAGGCCTACTGGACACCGAGGCCATGGCCCTACGCTGTGGTAATGCTGATTCCTTCGCCTTAGCCTTGGAAATCAGCTCTGTGAGGTCAGATCCAAAAAGATGGCCACCCTTGTAAGGTAAGGCCAACAACCCTTGTTTGGAAACTGCGTCCCCGGCCCACTGTCTGAGCCATAAAGCTCTTCTGACTGTGACCGCTGAAGCTTGCGCTTTGGCCAGCAGAGATGCCGTATCCAGACCGGCATCAAAGATATAACAGGCTGCCGTTTCTAACCATTCACAAGTTTCCCGTATCTCAGATAACGGAGATTCATTGTGCAACTCCGTCTTCAGACGTGCCAACCAACTTAGAGAAGCTCTAGCAGCACACATGGATCCTAGCACTGCTCGGAATCCATGACCCGCAGCCTCATAGCTTGCTTTTGCCGCCAATTCTGCTTTTCTATCCAAAGGCTCCTGTAAGCTCGCTTTTCCCTTAATAGGGAGTAGTGAGGATTTATTAAGCTGAGATAAAGACACATCCACTTCAGGAGCAGAAGTCCAATTAGCCTTTAACTCCGCAGAGCAAGGATAAAGTGTATCCAAGAAATGCGTTCCATGAAAACGCTTATCTGGACATAGACGTTCCTCCTCTATTACACTATTAAGCTCATCCAGAGCTGGCAATGTTGTACGCGAAGCACGGGACTCCTGGAACATGCGTGCTGATTTACCAGGACGACTAGTTACCTCCTCCGGTAACTGTAATATATCTCTCATGGCTTCAATTAATGCCTCCGTACGCTTCGCCATAGAGGAACGCCCCTGCGGCTCGTCCGCATCTGAATCGGATATTTCTCCATCCGAATTTAAAGGGAACTCTGCCCAATATCAGATACGTCTGACTCGCTCCGTGTAGAAGCCGGTAACGGCCTGCGTCGCTTCCTCTGAGAGGAATTAGCAGACACATATTGACCTAAAAGGTCAGACAAGTTGTTGATCGATCGAGCGATATCGTCCAATTTTTCACCGCTGTCGACCGCAGCGCTAGACGTTGTGGAGGTCTGCGTATCTGATTGCCGCAATGGCACTGGGACGTGATCCGCGGCATCTGAACTCTGTTCAGACATGTCTCACCTGTATGAACAGGTCAAAGCGGTAATACCAGCAAAAAACTATGCGGTTTTTCTTTTTTTTTTTTTTTTTTTTTTATATATGCTGAAGGGTTAACGCTCCACCAGGCAGGGTTACCCCAGCGGTATTCAGTCAAAAAAATTTTTCTGGTAGAAATAACCCTCAGAAGGGTTAATATTGCAAACTCACCACAACATATATATATGAAGTGTGAGTCCCAGCCAATTTTATGTCTCTAATGAGACTGCAGCTGCAGGATAGCGATCGCTGCGCTCTGGGGTGAGGAATCAGCACTCACCCAGCTGGCCGTGGTGTCTTATAAGGAGAGGAGCGGTCTGAGGAGCCCAGGAGCCTGTGTAATGGCCGCCACAGTGAGGGAGTCGCAGGAGAAACGCCAGAGCGCGCGTCTTCCTGCTCAAAAGACCGGGATAGATAGGCCACGCCCCCTGCTAGCTCGAATATTGAGCGCGAACTCCCCCGCTCCTGCTCCCTCTCTGTCCTGCAGCTATCTGCCTGCGGACAAAAGATCACCACATCTACAATGTAACAGCGCTGTCACAGCAGCGCTGAAGCATACTGACATACAGTAGTAGCGCTGTCACCGCAGCGCTGAAGCACTCACACATTATTATAATAAAAATTGTGTGGAAAACTCATCAGCTCAGCGCCACAGGGACCCCTAAGGGTTTCTGGCGCTATGCCCATGCTTCCCCCCAGGGCGGGAAGCGCAGTGACCCAGCGTGTGGTTTGCGCCCCCGCCAGGGAAAACTCTCCTCATCCCCCAGGGCCGGCAAGGATTCTGCAGGGACCATTATGTAATTACAGATCCGCCAAGGGAGAGGCTGGTGAAATACACTGATAAACATGTAATAGCGCTGTCACCGCAGCGCTGAAGCATACTGATATACATGTAATAGCGCTGCCATCAGACGCTAAAGCACTCACACATTAATAATAAAATTTTGTGTGGAGTACTCACCAGCCAAGGCGCCACAGGGACCCTCAGGGGTTTCTGGCGCTATGCCCATGCTTCCCCCCAGGGCGAGGAACGCAGTGACCGCACGTGTGGTTTGCGTCCCGCCAGGGAAGCTCTCCTCATCCCCCAGGGCCGGCAAGGATTCTGCAGGGACTTTGAGTAAGTACAGATCCGCCAAGGGAGAGGATGGGGTACAGCAGCGCTGGTACCCCTGAGACCTCTAGACCAACTAGTGATCCAGGTCTCCTGTCCGAATATAAAATAATAAAATCTTCTGAGGAGCTGCATTAGCAGCGACCATCCTCTGGACCTCAAATCTTAGACTGGAGCTGAGTAGGAGGAGCCCGAGCTGGAGGGGCCAGCCAGTCAGCACTCTTTTGATCTGAGGTGACATCCTGATCTGGGGCTCCGCCTACCCCATCAGTAATGAATACTGTGGCTCTCTTCCTTCCATCTGCAGCTGAAAAATCTCCGCATATGGATTTTTAAATAAATTCAATTACACAAACAAAAAAGAGTGGCATCATCACTAATCTGAACATTAACCAGAGGTATATTCTACAGTACATGACGTTTGTGTGGAATGCCCACCAGAAGAGGGAAGCGCCTCCGAATTTTCTTTTCTCACATTTCCCTTTGGAGTCGTGAATGGAACAGGACCAAGTCAACTCCACACAAATCGGAAGGGCAGCATGCCACGAGGTTGGATCCCTACATGTTACTAAGATTTAACATAGCGTTGTGCCTACCCTGCACAACCTCCACAGGTGAGCATATAATAGTCACACCCTATCTAGATGCTGGAGTTAAACTATTAACCGAGATCATGACTGTGTGATGCCGATGGTTGCCTTGCCAATTCACAGCCAAATAATGCCCTCAAAGTCTACCAGCTATAGCGACCAGTTCAGAAGGTGGCAACATTTAGGTGGTAAAAATAACACATTTCATTCCTGTCATGCCACTTTTCATTCATACCTGAAAACTAAATAGTTTAACTTCCAACAGCAGGGTTTTTTTTATATATGTTGAGGGGTTGCGGTTTTTAAAACTATCACTTTTGGGGGTTTTCCAATGTATGGGTCCCTAAAAAATAACTTTAGTAAATTTCCTTGAAGACAGATGAAAAATTGATGCTACATTTTTAACCACTTCACAACATATAACATAAATTTACTCCATATGTTGTGTTCCTGACTTTGATCCAGGCTCAGTCCCTAAGCCCACATCTTTCCCACACATGACAGCTGATTTTAATAGCTGTCATGTGCCTTTAAAAGTCACAAGTGGATTGGTGCTCCATCCTCGGCTGTTAACCAGTTGAATCCCATTGTCAATCTCTTACAGCAGGATTTAAGACGCACCGACCAGAAGAGTTGTTCCGTCTCCCCATTGGAGCCCCTATCACATGATCGCAGGTCACAGAAAAGTTGTCATGACAGGCGGGGGTCTGCAGCAGATCCCAGTGCATGCCGGTTTGTGACTGACATTCATAGATTGTGATTTCTGCTATATATAGCAGGACTGTTATGTATAGCTCAAGAGATCACAGCTTCAAGTCCCTTAAGGAGACTTTTAAATACACTGAAAAAAAAAGTTTTATTTTTTTTTTTTTAAAGAAGTTCAAAATCACTCCCCCTTTTTTTGCCCTTTTGAAAATAAAAAAAAAAAATAAAAATTGATATCACTGCATGATATCACTGCATGATATGCCATGGACTTCTATAGCCCCCACCCTAGATCTGCCCCCATCAGCCCTATCCACCTTCCCTATGCCATGGACTTCTTTAGCCCCCTCCCTGGATCTGCCCCATCCAAATTTCCTACAGCCCCTACCCAACATCCCTACAGTCCCTATCCCTATTCCCTTTTGTACACTTGCTTTGGCAAAACTAATGTGTATTTAGTCCTGCCAATAAAGCTTCTTTGAACATTCTCATGGACAGGGCATCTTATCTGCTTTTCCACTTTTAGACCTCCAAATATTTCATCCTGGATCGTTTTTGGGGTTTGCTCATCCTCGAAGCCCATAGTATTACGTACTGAGCTAATTAAGTCCTCCATGTATTCCATGGAGAAAAAATATTTCCTAGCCTCGAAAGATCTATGAGATGAAGATTCCTCCCATCTCCCAAAGGCTGAGATGTAGGAGTCCTCAGAATCTGAGGGCTCAAATTACATTTTCCTTTTCTTGGGGGCAGATGGACACGGAGAAGGAGGAGTAGGAGGGGGAGGTGTCAGCGTGGCAAGGGAGGACTGAACCTCCTGTTTCACGAGGGCACGTATCTCCTCTAGTAGTGAGGGGTGTTCAGCCGTAACCACCGTATCGGTACATCCGCGGCACAATTTCTTCTCCCATCTGGACGGGAGCTTTTTGAAGCAGAGGGCACATTTTAGCACTTTTTTGGCCGGGTTTTTGTGGGCAGACTTGTCTCCCTAGAAACAAAGAAAGGGGAGAGAAGTGACACCAAGGGGACTGCTATTCAAAACCAAGTACTTGGACCCCCCCCCATTTCCCATACACTTATTGGGGCAGGGTAGCGCTGAGCTCTGCAGACGCAGGGCCGGATGCAGAAACACCTTCCATTGTGGGGGACAAATAGGCCTTACCTGAAGGTGTCTTCTGGGGGGTTTATATAGGCAATAAACCCTCCCTCAGCGCAGTCAATTATCCCCCTCCTCCTCCCTGGGTCCAGAGCAGGCCTCCGCTAGCTTCAGCGTGCTCCGCACGCCGTTCGGTGATCCGGAGGCCGCAGAGGGCCGAAACCTGAAGTTCATGCGTTCCACATTGGAACGCAAGGCCCGGAAGTGACACACGCTCCTATGATGTCACTTCCAGGACGCCGAACAGCGCGCGCAGGAGGAGGAAGACAGGAGGGCTCAAGGAGGCCTCCGGCACAGGGGTCACTGGCCCGCTTTATCCCCGAAGGAGGTGCATGTGGGCCAGGAAGGTCCCTGAATCCACCACAAGCGGGGAGACGGGAGCAGCTTTTGAGGAGGAGGGAAGCCACGACTGCTACTGCCCAGCTAATTATCTAAAGGTAATACTGTAGTCGCCGGCTACACAGCATACCCTATAACCTCTCCATGCCCCATCGGGAACAGGAAAGACACTGGCGAATAGAGGGTGGGAGGGTCTTTTAACCTCTTTGTGCTTCTTGTCCCACATTAGGGCGCGGAGACAACCTCCTATGCTGTCGTGGAAGGTGACTAGAGAAAAAGTTTTTCCAGATACGTTGGTAAATGAGAGATCTGATCATGGTCTAAATCAGGGGTCCCCAACCACCGGTCCGTGGCCCAGGAGCGGGCCGTAGCAGTTCTGTTGCCGGGACAACACAGAACGCTGGACCCACATGGAGCCGGCGGCTGTAGCGCTGTATTGACAGCTACAGCCGCCGGCTTCATACATCGATACTCACCTTCCGTCGCTGCGATCCCTGTCCCGGCGGCTTCATCTAGTGTTAAGTGGTGACGTAGTACCGCTCATTAAGGGCATGAATATGGACGCGTCGCCACTCCCATAGGCATGGCATCCATATTCATGACCTTAATGAGCAGTACTACGTGACCGCACCGCAAAGGAGGAAGCTGCCGCGGCCGACAGGGATGCTGGGAAGTTCAGCGACGGAGCGAGGAGGGTAAGTATAGGGGAGGACGGGGGAGCCCACAAGAGGGTGGGAGTGAAGCCATGTATACAGGGTGGGAGATAGTCCCACACATATACATGGGGGGATTATATGTGTGGGACCATCTGGTTATACATGGGGATTATATGTGTGGGGTCCATCATACTACACATGGGGGACTATATGTGTGGGGTCCATCATACTATACATGGGGGATTATATGTGTGGGGCCCATCATACTATACACGGGGGTATTATATGTGTGAGGCCCATCATACTATACATGGGGGTATTATATGTGTGGGGCCATCATACTATACATGGGGGGATTATATGTGTGGGGCCATCATACTATACATGGGGGATTATATGTGTGGAGCCAATCATACTATAGATGGGGGATTATATGTGTGGGGCCATCATACTATACATGGGGGATTATATGTGTGGGGCCATCATACTATACATGGGGTATTATATGTGTGGGGCCATCATACTATACATGGGGTATTATATGTGTGGGGCCATCATACTATACATGGGGGATTATATGTGTGGGGCCCATCATACTATACATGGGGGATTATATGTGTGGGGCCCATCATACTATACATGGGGGATTATATGTGTGGGGCCATTATACTATACATGGGGGATTATATGTGTGGGGCCCATCATACTATACATGGGGGATTATATGTGTGGGGCCCATCATACTATACATGGGGGATTAGGTGTGTGGAGCCTTCATACTATACATGGGGGATTATATGTGTGGGGCCATCATACTATACATGGGGGATTATGTGTGTGGAGCCATCATACTATACATGGGGGATTATATGTGTGGGGCCATCATACTATACATGGGGGATTACCGTATATGTGTGGGGCCATCATACTATACATGGGGGTAGTATATGTGTGGGGCCCATCATACTATACATGGGGGATTATATGTGTGGGGTCCATCATACTATACATAGGGGTATTATATGTGTGGAGCCATCATACTATACATGGGGGACTGGACATAAGGAACACACTTTGGGTGTCGCTGTCTCCCATCACCCCTAGATGGGACCGTCTTGTTGCAGGAAAACAAGCCCAGTCCTCCCACTGATACAGGGAAACAAGCCCGATGCTCCCACTCATTCTAAACCTATGGTGAGTTGAGTCACATTCACATTATAAATGTTATAATTAAATGATAAGTATGCACTACTACTAAACTACAACCCCGTCCATAGCCCCGCCCCCTTATGACCAAAGCCTCATCCCTGCCACACCTCCAGCCCCGCCCTGCCGGGCTATGGAAGAATGGTCTTCCTTGAAGCCGGTCCCTGGTGCAAAAAAGTTGTGGCCCACTGGTCTAAATGACGTGATCGGAGAACCCAGCAAATCTTAATACCGCAGCCTCAAAAGCCATACCGTTAAATAGAGCAACTGAGAATTCTGGTGAAAGAGGGGACACTGCGGCAGAAGGTCTGGAAGATTCTGGAGTTTTCAGTACTTCTGCGTACCAGGGTCTTCTGGGCCAGTCCGGAGCGACGACAGGGACTCCCTCCATTTTGAGAACTGTGTCCAGGGAACTGCTAGCGAGTCGGGGCCGATTGCTAGTGGGTCGCGGGATCTGGATACGAACTGTGTGTGCTGTTCCATTCAGCTGGTTTATGTATTATATTATTTTAATCCCGTTTATGGTATCTGTTCTTACATGCTGCTCTGCTGCCACCTACTGACCTTTTTCTGCATAGCAGTCTAATTAATTCTTATGGGCGTGCCTTCCACTTCCGGTTCAAGGATCACCTTTTCTTCCTAGCAGTCATGTCATTCTAATTTCACTTTCTGTAGGAGAGACACCCTTGAACCGAGCTGAGGAAGGCATCAGTTTTCGACCACACTCTTGCTGCTCACATTTGCTGCCACACTTGGTGCTGCACCTTGCTTACACCTGCATTCCTGGAGAAGTTACTGTATTACTGATCATATGCTGTATGTCCAGATTTCCAAATAAACAAGTCTGGATTGAAGCTGGATCCCTTTTTCCTTCATTTTCTCATGGATTGCACAATCCCTGGTATGCATCATCTCCCTGGATGCTGAACAACATCAGTCCTGTCTGCTCTGCATTGAGGAAATGAAGGTAGGATCTCTGGATCTCTCACAGCCCCCATTAACCACATCTTCATTTGCCTCATGAGGGGACAGAACACTATGGAACCTTATGATTCAGTCTGGATGCCATCAGATCGATGTCGGGAGTTCCCCATCTTGTGAAAGACTGACGGATTCAAGGACCATTTGCCGGTGGCGAGACCCTTTAGGTTGAGAAAGTCTTGCTTGGCCCACAACAGAATCAGAATGACCTCTGACATCACTGCTCGACTTCGGATTCCCCTTGGCGATTGATGTATATCCCACCACAGCGGCATTGTCAGACTAGACTCAAATTGGACGACCGTAGAGGTGGTTCTGCCAGTGAAGCAGAGCAAGAAAGATTGCCCTGATCTCCATAATATGAAACAAGACAATTCCTGAGAAGTCCATGGGCCCTGAACTGTTAAGTTTTGAAAAAATGCTCAGTTTTGTGTCCGTTGTCACAAACTTCCAAAGTAGGGACAAGAAAGATCTTCCGAGATGAACTAAGGAATAACATTTCCACCATTTTAGGGACTTATTTATCCAGGGGGTGGCAAGCCGATCTTGAGAGCGGTCAACCTGTCCCATCTTCATAGAAAAAGTTGAAGAGGGCATTTGTGTAATTGAGGGAACGGAACAGATTCCACTGAATCAACCATCCCGTCAAGTACACTCATGCAGAAGTAGAGAGAGCAAGGAGCTGAGACAGCGAATCCCACGTGGAGTCGAGTACTTTTCCTCGGGCAGAAAAACCTTTGCACGTGTGGTGACAAACAGCAATCCCATAAAAAAGATGCGATGAACCGAGGCCAGAGATGACTTTGCCATTTTGGTGATCCAGCCAAAGCAAGAAGGAGTGTACATAGTGTTCTGTAAACTCTCGTGGCATGCTGAGGGGGATGCAGCCTTGATAAGAATGTCGTCTAGATAGGGGGTGGCGAGAATGCCTCTGCTGAGAAGAGTGGCCATAACTGTTGCCATTATCTTTGTCCGAAACCCTGGTGCTATGGGTAGGCCAAATGGCAGTGCCGTGAACAGGAAAAGGAGATTTTTGTGTACTCACCGTAAAATCCTTTTCTCCGAGACGCTCATTGGGGGACACACAGACCGTGGGTGTTATGCTGCTGCCACTAGGAGGACACTAAGCAAATACATAAGCAAAGAAGATTAACTCCTCCTCCTGCAGTATACACCCTCTGTTGGCTCAATCCTGAACCAGTTCGGTGCCAAAGCAGTAGGAGCTCATTACAGAATGCAATATGTCAACAATTCTAAGAAACAACGAGGCTACAGGCTAAATGTCTCGGAGAAAAGGATTTTACAGTGAGTACACAAAAATCTCCTTTTCTCCATCGCCTCAATGGGGACACACAGACCGTGGGACGTCCCAAAGCAGTCCCTGGGTGGGAAGCCATCAACAGATGAAGCCTCGTGAACCTCATGCATAAACGCATAAACAGTCAACCGACAACTTACAGATGCGCAACAGCTGATTGCAGAATTTGTCTGCCAAGTGCCGCATCTGAAGAAACTTGAGCATGTATTTGGTAATGCTTGACAAAAGTATGGAGACTGGACCAAGTCGCAGCCTTGCACACTTGTTGTGCCTAAGCCTGGTGCCGAATGGCCCAGGAGGCCCCCACAGACCGAGTGGAGTGTGCCTTAATCCCAGCCGGGATAGTCTGACCTTTGACACGGTACGCCTCTTGGATCGTCAAACGGATCCATCTGGCTAGTGTGGCCTTGGAAGCAGGAAGACCCTGCCTCGTCCTTCCGGGAGCACAAACAGGGCGTCCGATTTGCGGAAAGATGCAGTCCTCGAAATGTACCTTCGGAGAGCCCTCACCAAATCCAAGGTGTGAAGGGCTTTTTCAGTACGGTGCATCGGCGCCGGACAGAAGGAGGGCAGGACTATCTCCCCATTGATATGAAAAGCCGAGACGACTTTAGGCAAGAAAGAAGGAGAAGTCCTGAGGACTACCTTGTCCTGGTGAAAATTGAGAAACGGAGGATTACAAGACAAGGCTGCCAATTCCGATACCTGCCTGATAGAGGTAATTGCAACTAGGAAGACAATCTTCCAGGAAAGAAGAGATAAGGACACTTCCGGCAACGGTTCGAAGGGAGATTCTTGTAAGGCACTGAGGACCAGATTAAGATCCCAAGGGTCCAGAGGCCTCTTGTAGGGTGGAACAAGACGTGCCACTCCTTGGATAAAAGTCCTGACCTGAGACTTAGAAGCGATCCGTCGTTGGAAAAAGGACGGATAAGGCAGAAAACTGTCCCTTGAGGGAAGAGAGTGCTAACCCTGAATCCAACCCTGCCTGGAGGAACTCCAGAATGGAAGGGATAGAAAAAACCAAAGGGGAACGACCCTTATCCTTACACCAGGAAAAGAATGTTTTCCACACACGATGGTAAATGCGTATGGAAACAGGTTTCCTGGCATTGATCATTGGAGAGATAACCTTTTGTGAAAAACCAGCCTGGCCTAAGATCCAGGTTTCAATGGCCATACCGTCAAATTCAGCGCTCTCGAATTGTGATGGTAGATTGGGCCCTGAGAAAGAAGATCCGGACGATCCGGTAATCTCCAAGGAACGTCTGCGAGCAGACGTACTAGTTCCGCATACCACGGACGGCGAGGCCAGTCCGGTGCGACCAGGATGAGAGGAACGCCTTCCGTTTTGATCTTCCGAATCACCCTGGGGATTAACGGAAGAGGAGGAAAGATGTAAGGAAGACGAAATTGACTCCAAGGCAGGACTAGTGCATCCGATCTGATGGCTAGTGGATCGCGAGATGGACTTATGAAAGTCTGAACTTTGGTATTCAGCCTGGATGCCATGAGATCCACATCCGGCATACCCCAACGCTGGCAAATGATTTGAAACATTTCCGGGTGCAGGGACCCTTCTCCTGAGTCTAAGTCTTGGCGACTGAGAAAATCGGCTACCCAATTATCCACTCCCGGAATGTGAACTGCGGAGATGGGCGAGCGGTTTGACTCGGCCCACCGCAGAATGTGCGATACCTCGAGCAACCCTGACAGTTGATGTACGCCACGGCCGTGGCATTGTCAGACTGGATCCGGATGGGACGACCGGCCAGAAGATGCTGGAAATGCAAGAGAGCTAGTTTGATAGCTCTGATCTCCAGGATGTTGATCGGGAGACGGGTCTCTGGAGGGGACCAGCGGCCCTGAGCCGTGTGGTGAAGGAACACCACTCCCCATCCGAGGAGACTGGCATCGGTGGTCACCACCAACCAATGAACAGGCAGAAAAGAGTTCCCTTGATTCAATGATGAAACAATTGTCCACCATTTTAGGGAGCGTCTGACTCTGGGAGAAGGACGAAAGCGGCGACTTAAGGACGCTGGGTTCCTGTCCCAGACTGACATTAGCTCCTGTTGCAGAGGTCGGAAATGGAACAGAGCGAACGGTACTGCCTCGATGGAGGCTACCATTTTTCCCAGGACCTGCATGGCGACTCGCAGAGAGTGAGAGCGGGCTAGAGACAACAGGAGCACTCCCCGCCTCAGAGAAGCGATCTTCTCTGGAGGGAGAGACACTAACCCTTGGCAAGTGTCCAGAATCATTCCCAGAAAAAGGATACTTTGAGAAGGAATGGGGGAGGACTTGTCCAAATTGACTAACCAACCTAGGCGAGAGAGGGTGTCGATCGTAATCTCGACACTCTCTGCGCAGGCCCGAAAGGTTGGTCCTTTGATGAACACGTCGTCTAGGTACGCGAGGACCACCACACCTCGAGAGTGTAAAATTGACATGGCGGCCGCCATGACTTTTGGAACACTCTGGGGCAAATTGAAGATGATCCTCTCCGACTGCAAAACGCAGAAAACTTTTGATGGCCACTGAAAATCGGGACGTGCAGATACGCGTCCTTGATGTCGATTGACGCCAGGTATTCCTTTCTTTCTAGAGATGCGACGACAGAGCGGAGAGATTCCATTCTGAAATGGCGGCCTCTGATGAATATGTTCAGCAATTTTTTATTTTTTTTTTCGGGTCCAGAATAGAACGCAAAGAGCCGTCCTTCTTGGGAACCACAAAGGGGTTTGAGTAAAACCCTTGAACCTTTCCTCGTGAGGAACTGGGACGATGACCCCGCTGGTGCGAAGAATGTCAAGGCCTGAAGAAAAAGGAGTTGCGAGGTCCTTGGACTTTGGGGGGCGAGTGGCCGGGAACGACCTTGGTATTGAGACCGAAAGGGTCGATTGATTCTGCGCTGCGGAAGAAATAAAGACTGACCGCAGCCCAACTGGACGGTCAGTGGGGGTTTTAATAAACAGGCCGTCAGTCAGAGACAGTAGAAGTTAGTAAGCGAGCTGTGATATAGGATCCATTGTTGGAGACTCCGTCCACGCTGTTCTAGAATGTGGCCAAAAAGGACACTGTGATTAAACGGTTTTAGCTCCGAGAAATCTTTGTCCGGCAACTACTGTATCTCTGACCCATGTCAGCAAGTCAGGGGGGTTGGTAAAAAACCCTGTGAAGACGTTTGATCCCTTTGAAGATCTCAGTGAGGTAAGACTGATAGTCTGGCGAATCCGGATATACCCACATGCGACTCATATTTTGAGTCATGTTTGCTGCAATCCCCAGGAACGGGGGAGCTGGGTGCCCATCCGTTGTACTCCTGTGAGAAAGGCAAACTGCACAGATTGAAGTGTAGAGTCGCCGCGGTAAAATTACATTACACATAACACACTAAGCGTCAGCGTGCGTTCTATCGGTCAGTGCTCCCAGGCCATGTCCGGTCCGGCCCGGCCAGAGACGGCAGACTGCCTATTGGCGACAGACAAATAACGTAGGTCACAGGAGATTGCAAACCACTCACCATCCGCACTGATTATCTCCTCAATCCACCATTCCTTTGATAGGGGGGTGGAGAGGTTATAGTTAGCCTCCAGTCAGCATCCGCACTGATTATCTCCTCAATCCACCATACCTTCGATAGGGAGGTGGAGAGGTTTTTGGTAGCCTCTACTGACCATCTGCACTGATTGTCTCCTCAATCCACCATCACCTTGATAGGGAGGTGGAGAGGTTTTTGTTAGCCCCCCAGACACCATTCACTTTGGACAGTGGTGACATAGTGGGGGCGCACGGGCGTCCTATGGAGTCTGAGACGCGTGGGGCTCCTGGACTTATGAAAAGACGCAGGCCCCACAGAAAAAAACGGAACCGTGCCTTCACTATAGCGAGGTATCGCATGAAGCACACCAGGCATACACAACTGAGTGTGTTTGTCAGTCCTCTTAGAGCTCTTGGATTGTGACATTCTGCAATTAAGCGAGCCTGTAGACTGCTGCAGGGAAGGGGTTAAGCCATTTATAAGCTTACCCCGTGTTCCCGTGTTCGTGCCCGCCAGGAAAAAGAAAAATTCAGATGTCTCGGGTCCTACCTGAGAGGAGACATGGCGGCCGAGAGTAAATTCGGGCCACACAGAACGAGGACTGCTTACGCGGAAGTGAGGGGCTGCATGAGGAAGAGTGAGCTCACTGGGGTAGGGATTAGCTGGGGCTCCTGATCGTAATGACCGGAGGCTCCTGGTCGCATGTAGCACATAGTGCGGAACCTAGCTTTCTTGGCAGCGAAGCGCTGCATGAGGCACAGGTGGTATACACCGCAGTTGTGATTTGTGAGCCTTTTTATTGCCCTTGGTTGCGACATTATTACAAATGGGGCTTCGGCAGGAGAAGGGTTAAGCGCTATGGCACTTACCCAGGTACTGTGCCCCTTAGCAGAGGAAGGCGTCTCCAGTTAAAGATGGCGCCCGAGACTAGGATTGCGCTTCTCGTATGCCACGAGAAGCGCCAGAAGGTGTGGGGGTGTGAAGGAGGGACCAGGAAGGAGCCCTGTCCAATCCTGGGCCGCAGAAGGTGCGCGCAACGTGGGCGGAGTCACAGGGGAGAGCCAGGAGACCCTCCCCCATCGAGGCCTATCCCGGCCAGAAGCCGGGACTAAATTTCAAGCTGCGGCCTATCCCGGCCCGAAGCCGGGGACTAAATTTCAGGTTGCGGCCTATCCCGGGCCGAAGCCGGGGACTAAATTTATGGCTGCGGTCGCTGCACGGGGAAGCAGCCGCAGTGGGCGCAGAGATAAGCCATATACCCCGGGTGCTTATACTCACTGCGGGAAGGTAATGAAGAAAGGAGGGCCTCCGCAGGGATTACGGCAGATGTGGCCGTACTTCCTCAATCCACCATCCCCTTTGATAGGGGGGTGGAGAGGGATCTCAACTTGCCTCCATACCGCCACTGCTTTCCGTGGAGGTGGTGGGGGGTCCATTCAACGTTCCGTGCCATATCACCTCGCCACATCGAAGGGTATCTCATGGGGAGAGCGGCCCATTCAAGGGATCTGTCGCCCCATGGTAGCGTAGCAGGAGGGGTACATGGAGGCGACACTCCACGATGCCGCCTGTTGATGGTTTTTGGGAGATCGTGACTTTTCGTACAAGTCCCGTCGCCCATCCGTGCGTGAAGAAAGCAAAAATAATAAAAAAGGTAAAAAATGAGAAAAAGTGGGGTCTGAGAGCAGACCCTAGTGCCTCCTACAGACACTAAGCAAGAACTGGTTCAGGATTGAGCCAACAGAGGGTGTATACTGCAGGAGGAGGAGTTAATCTTCTTTGCTTATGTATTGCTTAGTGTCCTCCTAGTGGCAGCAGCATAACACCCACGGTCTGTGTGTCCCCCAATGAGGCGATGGAGAAATGGGATTCTTGCATTGCGAAGAACTCCTTGGGCTCCATAGAAGCTATTACCGACCGAAGAGTTTCCATTCTGAAGTATCGCAGACAAACATCTGTTCAATAATTTTAGGTCCAGGATGGAGGAACCGAGCCATCCTGCTTTGGAAACACAAACAGGTTTGAATAGAAACCCGAAAAGCGTTTTGGTGGGAGAGCGGGGACAATGACACCTACCTCAGAGAGCAAGTTGATAGCTTTGAAAAACCAGAGCATGAATGAAACATTCTTTGGTGGGTGGACTCGAAAAAAAAACGAGAATGAGGGTGTCTAGAAAATTTTATCTTGTAACCGTAGGAGATGACATTCTGGACCCAGGCGGCGTCACCTACTGAGAGACTTTCGTCCCGAAATTGAAGGAGACGGCTGCCCACCCAGTCTTACCAGGTGGCAGCAAGCAGTCATGCCGAGTAGAATCTGTTGGATGAAGTTTGGGTGGGGGCAGGTATGAAGGGATGTCTCTTCTGCTGACGAACTGGACACTTGTCCTGTTGGATATTGTTCTGTTACGAAAACCTCTGAAAGGAACAAAATTGGACTTTGATGGGGCTGGCGTTTGGCCCTCTTTTGAGGAAGTGAGATCTTCTTACCTCAGTGGTGTTCGAGATTATTTTATCTTGTTCTTCTCCGAAAAGACGAGAACGGTAGGCCGGTTAGGGACTTTTTTGATGCAGAGTCTGCATTCCATGCCTGCAGCCATAAGACCCTGTGAATAGTGATGATAATGCCGGCTGCCAGGGCTGAACAGGCGGCTGCATCAAGGGAAGCAGACAGGAGGTACTTCCCTGGGTGACCAATTTGGTTCGCTAGGTCGGCAGGAGGAGTGTCCGCAAGAATACCATGGCGGAGATGTTTCGCTCGGGCCAAAACTGCAATGGCCACCCACGTAGCAAAAATTGATGGGCAGAAAGCTGAGTCCGCAGCCTCGAAGGATAACTTGGCAAGGGTTTTGGTGTGTCTGTCAAAGGGCTCCTTTAATGAGGATCCATTCGACAGGGAGAAAGGCAATAGTGGAAAGCCAGGAAACCGAGGGGATCCAGAGTGAGACTGACAATTTCTGAAGCAGGTCTGCAGCAAAAGGATACAGGATGTTAATGCGTTTTCTTCTCTGGAAGCGCTTGTCTCGGTGCTCCCATTCCTGAGCAAAGATTCGGTTGAACTTCTTATGATTGTCAAAGCTATGGGGAGGGCGCTTCATCCTTCAAAATGATACGGTCTACTCCGAGGTAGAGGTCTCTGCATCCTTTATGTTAAGGGTCTGATTAACAGCTAGAATCAGACTATCCACCATCTCACACATTTTGGAGATCTGTTTAGAGTCTAGATCGTAAGCTGACTCAATGTGAATCTGACTTCTGTGCCACTGGGGCTTAGGAGTAAGGGGAGAGTCAAGAGGGATGGGATCCTGGAGGACGGGGATAGAGAGCTACACGATGAGCTGGTACAGGCACGCTTTTCTGAACTCCTGGAATTCCTGCGAGGGGTACCCTAATGGTTATGGGAGGAGGGAAATCCAAAATTCCGGGGAGCCAACGGTGGCCTGGTGTCAGAGACCGGATTGGGTAGCCATTCTAAGACCGAGACGTGTGTGATACTTTGGTAAAGTCAGCTACAGACTGGGAAAGAGATGCGGACCACTAGGAAGATGGCACACTCTCATTGCAGGCAGTGGGAGGGCTACTGGGTGGCTAATTAAAATGGATTGCAATATGGGCAGAGTGACAAGGTCTGGCCAGAGGGGAACTTTTTATTACAGGAGGAGCATGCGAAGTGTAGGACAATAGGGGGAGGATGGGAGTGAGACTCCCTGATGTTAGGCATAGAGGAAGAGAAAGTATGTGCCAGGATGAACTTGGTGGAGATGAGAGCTGCCCCCTCCCAGTTGAAGTGTACCTACAATAAAAATTGCAGACCTCTCCATTCTTGGTAGGTGGGAAAACTTGCAAAATCGGCATTGTATCAAATACTTATTGTCTCCACTGTACATATCCCGAACATCCTGCATCCTTCTTCGCAGACAGGTGGTGGAAGATGGACATCTAATTACTTGGATGCAGGCCTCTGGATGGCTATCAAGGGACCTGGGCACAGACCTTCAGGTGGGATGCAGGTAATGAATCAGTCTTCCTACCCTGCATGTCTGGCTCTGGAGGGCGAGAGGGCTGGGTGTGATGGGGACGACCAGTCCGCTTGTCCTCTGTGCAGAAGCCACAAACACTCTTGTGTTAAAGGAGGTAGCGTCCTGCCAGGTAGACATGAGAGGGTAACAGTAGTGACAATACCACACTGTGCTCCCGGTCACTAGGGGGAGAACAGAGTGATAACGCCACTCTGTCGTCCAAAATCACAAGCTGTATCTGAAAAAGAGAGATCAGTAATAAAAAAGAACAAAACCTAAAAAGGTAGAAACGGGGCTGGGTGCAGCCATGTGTCCACCTCCTATTGACACCAAGGTAAAACTGATTAGCTTTGTGACAGTTGGTGGGTGTATAATGACAGGGAGAAGCTTTTTCTGGCATAGTGTCAGCAACATACACCATGGTTTCCTGTGTCCCTCAATGAAGCTATAGATAAAGAACGTTTTACAAATGGTGCTGATGTACGGTAGCCATGAGGTAAACATTATCTTTTTTTCATGGTATGACTATCTGTATAAAAATAAAAATCATTTAAAGTTTGAAAATATGCTAATTTTTAGAAATTTGTTACATTTCTGATATTTTTATCAATAAACGCAAAGCATATGAACCTGAATTTAGCATATCAGAGTACAATGTGTCACGAAAATTGTCTCAAAATCACTGGGATATGTTAAAACATTCTAGAGTTATTTCCATATTAAAGAGAAACCTGTCAGCAGGTTGATGAAATCCATCTTCTGGTTGTTTCTTAACCTTTATTTTAGTTTTGTGTTAATGATATGCTCGTGTCCTAAGGCGGGGTTGGTGTATGTGTGCTCTGATTAGGTAGTCAAAATGCAGACTGCTGACAGGTCATATCAATCATTGACCTGCCCCTAGTTTGCATAATGCATATACTAATGTGTGTATTTGAAAAAAACATGCTACTTCATCAAAATGGAGGCGCCTGCGAACTCTCCCTTGTCAGTTAGTGCCTATTATATTGCTGTGCTGAAAAGGAAAAAAAAAAAAAAAAAAAAAAAAAAAAAGACACCATCAAAATGGCGCCGTCAGCTGTATCTGTCTGTGCATTAGCATCTATCGCATGCCGATAGATGCTACTGCGCAAGCGCTGGTGTCGGCTCCTTGTTACTGCAGCAAAACAAAAAATATATAAAATCACACTACATCAATATGGCGCAGTCGGCTCTGCATTAGCATCTATTGCGTTGAGTACAACTGCTGAGAATGGAGTTAGCTCTGATCTCACACCAGTTTTACATCTTTGATGTCACTGTCGTTAGTGACATTTGCCTTTTTAAAGTAATAAGCATGGCAAGCGTCCATTCTGTTGCCCATAGCTCCCGTTCCCTGCCATTATTGCATGGTACCAAAGGCACTGACATGGCACCAAGGGAGCTAAAACAACTATGAGGAGTATTTTCATCTACCGGTCTCTGTTAGTCCCTACAATGATACCGTGGGTACTGACATACCGAAAGAATACAGCCCAGTGTTATTAGTAGGATAAAAAGTCTTCCAAATAATTTAAAAAGAAATAGAAGACAGTCACCTTACCCTCCCTCCATAAACGTGGTTAAAGAAATTGCCTCACCGTAGGACTTTTGCTTGGTGTTGGCCTCTTTGTTACAAGTATTTTGGAGTTCTTCACGACTGGTGGTGTTGGTATGAATCTAGAGGATTTAGCAGTCTGTAGTGTAGCAGGTTTTGAATGGGAATGTGAAGACTTTACAATTGATGTTATTCTGTTAAGCGTCTTGGCAACGTGACTAGATTTCACAGGCGCTGGGGATGGAGATTTGGAGGTGCTAGCCTGGGCAGAATTCAATACTGCACTTCGCCTTGTTTCGGTCCTTTTAACTGTGCTGCTAATTTGTGTAGGTGGAGGTTTAACAACTTCTTTCAAGACTGCAGGAAGAGGTGGAGATCTTGGCCTCAACGGTCGACTTACAGAAACTGGACTCTACCAAGAAATAAACAGTCAAAAGCTGTTCAAAGACTTATGGAAGTTACTGAGTACAAGAGGGACAGTTACTGACCTCTGCGGACGAGTGCTAACTTCCAAGGGGAGCTTTTTCAAGTCCGCACTTGAACGGACAGTGGATATTTTCTGCAATTAATTTAGTAAAAGGTTAAGCTTTGAAAAAAAAAAAAAAAAATGAAAATGGTTACGTTAAAAGACGTTTTCACACAAAAGGATAGGTGATACACGTCTGATAGCTTAAGGCCCCACTGATCATGAGAATGGGTACCGAACCCCCAATTCTTTTCACTGTAGTCAGAATACATGGAGCAGCGTGATTGTGCTGTGCATACCCACTAGCAATTCATTTAATCCCACCGCTTTACTCTGCTACCATCGTTAAGAGATCCAGTGCAAGTAGGATGGGGGATCGTGAACCACGTTCTGGTGATCAGTCAGATCTCAGCAGTGCAGTCCCCAGTTATCAAACATTCATCACCCATCTAGTGATTAAGTGATAAAGGTCTTTCATGGAAAAATCCCATTCATATACTTAACTCCAGCAGTTCTCACTTGTATCATACAATATGGAACTATTATTTAAGCAATTCTTTAATATTCATTACTTTTGAATTTACTACTTTTTACCTGCAATGAATCTAGCTTCTCCTGTTGCTTTTGGATCTTTTCACTTAGATGTTTTTTCTTCTCTTCTTGTGACACAATTTCTTTCTTAAGTACCCCAACAGGAACTTTCTGCTTTAGCTCTGGAGCCTCACATCTGAAACCAAAATGATAATGTGGAAGTTTCATAACCAAGAATCAAAAACACGACACATTTAAAGCACAGCACACATGTTCTCCATTGGCCATGACGAAACACTGACAGAAGATCACAGGTTTTAAAAGAGGCTCTGTGAAGATTTGACGCCAAAATCCCACAATCAAAAAGAATGGGATACACTGTCCCCAGTTTAAATGGTGTAGCGGTTGAACATTCCCATTCAGTCTATAAGAACTAGCCAATGTAACTTACAATGGTTGCATGGTACTCCTGTGTTTCTAACGATTGTTAAAAGGGTAAAAACATATATAAAAGACAATAAGGAATAGAGTCTAAGGTTTCTCCTTGTGGAGAGTGACATACCAGCTCTGGCGTGTCGAGGTAAGGAGGCTTATTCGCCGTGCAATGCTCCTCTGGGAAATTTAATATGCAAATTGCCTCTTCAAAAAAAGAGGACTTGTACTCTATAGCGCCACCTATTGGAAGCAGAGATCCTACAAGTCACAATCAACCCTTTAACGAGTCTTGTAATATGACTTCGGATAAAACGCCAGAGCTGGTATGTCACTCTCCACAAGGAGAAACCTTACCCCTTAGACCCTAGTCCAGAGCCTCTCATCTAGCCAAATCAGATCTCTCCTACTTTGCACTGACGAGGACCAATAGTCAGAAACACCATGTCTGCAAATGGAGATACTGATTTGACTTTTATCCTAAGTCATATTACAAGACTCGTTAAAGGGTTGATTGTGACTTGTAGGATCGCTACTTCCAATAGGTGGCGGTATAGAGTACAAGTCCTCTTTTTTTTTTGAAGAGGCAATTTGCATATTAAATTTCCCAGAGGAGCATTGCACGGCGAATAAGCCTCCTTACCTTGACACGCCAGAGCTGGTATGTCACTCTCCACAAGGAGAAACCTTACCCCTTAGACCCTTGTCCAGAGCCTCTCATCTAGCCAAATCAGATCTCTCCTACTTTGCATTGACGAGGACCAATAGTCCGAAACACCGTGTCTGCAAATGGAGATTCTGATTTGGCTTTTATCCTAAGTCATATTACAAGACTCGTTAAAGGGTTGATTATGACTTGTAGGATCGCTACTTCCAATAGGTGGCGCTATAGAGTACAAGTCCTCTTTTTTTGAAGAGGCAATTTGCATAATAAGGAATAGAGAAATTGTTGGGTTGGTTTTTAGGCTGCAAAACAGAACCACAGGAACATGTATTTTATATAATATTTATAGATCGATCTTCATATGAATAATATGATTAAGCTAAACAAAAAGACTAAAACTGTCAAATTCCTCCGAATTAACTCATATGTAGAACTAAAAATCAATTAAAGGGAACCTGTCACCTCGTTTTGCCGCTATAAAGGCTGGGTCTCACATAGCGATACACCAGCGATCCCGACAACGATCAGGATTGCTGGTGTATCGCTACATTATCGCTGCTGAGCTGCCAAACAGGCAGCTCAGGCAGCGATCAGCACAAGGACACTGCGGGTAAACATCGCTTAGTTACCCGCAGTGTACCTTGGATACCAGCGCCCTGATGCAGGGAGCTGGTAACCAAGGTACACATCGGGTTTCCAGGCACAGCCCCGCGCCTGGAAACCCGCTGTGTACCTTGGTTACCAGCGGATCGCTGGTCTCCCGCCTGTCACACGCAGCGATGCGTGCCTGTCAGCGGGAGACCAGCGATCAAAAAAATGTCCAGACATTTCAGCGACGATTAGCGATACCCGGCAGGGGGGATGATCGTCGCTGAATGTCACACACAGCGATATCGCTGGGGAGCTCGCTGCTGCGTCACAAAACTAGTGACTCAGCAGCGATCTCGCTAGCGAGATCGTTGTGTGAGACGGGCCCTTAAGATGCGGCCACCATCTTTCGGGGCTTAGCTACACCACTCTGTAATGCTTTAGATAAGCCCCGGTCCGACTTGCAAGAGAAGAAAAATAAGTTTTATTATACTCACCTTCAGGGTGGTCCGGTCCGATGGGTGTCGCAGGTCCGGGGCCTCCCATCTTCTTGCGATGCCGCCCTCCTGCTTGCTTCATGGCTCCCCGGCATCACGCTTCTGCGCAGGCGTACTTATCTGCCCTGTTGAGGGCAAAGTACTGCAGCCGCTGGGCCTCTCTGACCTTTCCCGAGGCCTGCGCACTGCAGTACTTTGCTCTGCCCTCAACAGGGCAGATCAGTACGCCCGCGCAGGAGCGCGACACAAAGCAAGCAGGATAACGACATCGCATTAACATGGGGGTGCTGGACCCGCTACACCCATCGGACCGGACCGCATCGGACCCCCCCCCCCCCCTCCCGAGTAAATAAAACGTCTTTTTCTTATCTTTCAGGTCGGACCAAGGGCTTATTTACAGCATTATAGAATGCTGTATATCAGCCCCGACAGGCAGTGACCGCATCTTATAGCGGCGAAACGAGGTGACAGGTTCCCTTTAAAGTGTAAAAGTCACTTTAATTTTTATTTCATAAATCAATAGTACACATGAAAATAAGCAACTTTGTGATATATCTTAGAGAAATCTGCTTCTTTTTCTGCCATATTTTGTCATTATCAAAATTCTCAACTCTGATGTAAAATCCGTATTCAGAGACAGACTTTCCCATTACTGAGATAGGAAATGGCAGGTGCTACTGATAAGCTTCCCTCCGCATAGAATGAGGAAAGAGCTAGAGGCAGAGTAACAAGAGAAATCAGAAATACAACAGTTGCAATAACCTCCAAAGTACAAACCTATCTTGCTCTGTGTCAGGATTACTTGAGCAGACCCAAGTATCGGGGTATTCCTTCTCTACAGCACTGAGCTGGAAAGGAAGATTCCGCCATTTCAAGCATAGATCTGCAAAGAAAACATTATAGTTAGTAATTAATAGAGATAAAAAAATCCCAGTCATTTAAAAAAATATATGCAAGATGCAAGTAATTTTAACCTCCTTTCTAGAGGACCCAAACAGAGTTTGCATTACAAGAACAGCCATAACTCTCTCCAAGCAAAAACAACTTTTCATATTGCTGGGAAAGGGGACACAGCTGATCGGCTCAACCACTTCATGACATGGCATGGGGATTTTCAGTTTTCGTATTTCATATCTTTTTTTATTTTTCCTTCCACATAGCCGTATGCAGGCATGTCTTTTCTTGCAGGACAATTTGTTATTTTGAATGACACCATTCTACCACATTGTACTTGAAAATAGGGAAAAAATTCCAAGAGGTGAAATTGCAAAAAAAAAAGTGCAATTCCACAATTGTGTTTTGGGTTTTAGATTTACCATGTTCAGTAAATACCAAAAATGAACTGTCAATATGATTCTCCAGGTCAGTATGAGTATACAAATACCAAACATATATGTAAATATTTTTTTTAAGTCGTAAAAAAAAAAAAAATACATTTGCTTTTGTCGCCATTTTCTGAGACCCATAATGTTTGCATTTTTCAGATCTGGGGATGGGTGTTCGCTTATTTTTTTGCCCACTGAGCTGACATTTTTATTGATTCCACTTTGGGGTAGATATAATATTTTGATCTGTTCTTGTTGCAGGGGCTTTTAAAAAATGCAATTGTGGAGTTTTTGTTGTTTTTTCTCGTTACGCCGTTTACAGATCAAATTAATTTACTTTATATTTTGATAGATCACACTTTAACGAAAGCAGCAATACTAAATATGTGGATTTTTATTGTTTAAATGGGGCAAAGGTGGGAGGATTTAAACTTGTGCTTTTTATTTCTTCATGTTTTTATTTTTTATTTATTTTTTTTTTTACTGCTTAACCCCTTCCCGACCTGTGACGCCACATAAGCATCATGAAAACATGTGCCTTCCCGACCTGTGACGTCACATGGGCGTCATGGCGGGATAGTGTTCCTGCGGGTCGGGTGACCCGGGTCACTGAAATGTCACCTGACCTGCAGGTACGTGAGGACCTATAGTTGACCCCAGGGAGGGTGGCTTTGCCCCCCTGGTGGCTACGATTGCTCTGATTGGCTGTTGAAAGTGAAACCGCCAATCAGAGCGATCTGCCGCCACAGTTAGTATTTGCTCCTCTTTATGCTCTCCTCTGCTCCCCCGCCGTCCGATTCCATCCCCCGCCCCTTCCGGTGTCCCTCCATCTCCAGGCCCCCCCCCACATGGGCACCGCCATCTTCTTCCAGTTAAAAAATGGCGGGCGCATGCGCAGTGCGCCCACCGAGATCTGCCAGCCGGCACCCGGCAACAATAGGAAGATTTTTTCCTATTGGCTCATTTTGGACACTGTGATAGACCCTATCACAGTGATCAAAATAAAAAATAGTAAAAACACCCCCTTTTATCACCCCCTTAGTTAGGGAAAAATAATGAAATAAAGAAAATATATTTATTTCCATTTTCTCTTTAGGGTTAAAGTGAGTTGGGCTAAAGTTAGGGTTATAATTAGGGTTGGAATTAGTTAGGGTGGGAATTAGGGTTAGGGTTGGAATTAGGGTTAGGATTAGGGGTGTGTTTGGGGTTAGGGTTGGGATTAGGGGTATGTTGGGGTTTGGGTTGCGGTTAGGGTTAAGGGAGTGTTGGGGTTAGGGTTGGAGTTAGAATTGAGGGATTTCCACATCAGGGGCTCTCCAAACGTGACATGGCGCCACCATTGATTCCAACCAATTTTGCGTTCAAACAGTCAATCGGTGCTCCCTCTCTTCCGAGCCCCGAAGTGTGCCCAAACAGTAGTTTATCCAAAACATATGGGGCATCAGCGTACTCAGGAAAAAAAAAATTGCACAACTTTGGGGGTCTAATTTCTCCTGTTACCCTTGGGAAAATAAAAATTTGGGGCCTAAAAAAAAAAATCATTTTTGTGGAAAAAAAAATGATTTTTTATTTTCACGGCTCTGAGTTATAAACTTCTGTGAAGCACTTAGGGGTTCAAAGTGCTCACCGCACATCTAGATAAGCTCCTTGGGGAGTCTAGTTTCCAAAATGGTGTCACTTGTGGGGGGTTTCTACTGTTTAGGCACATCAAGGGCTCTGCAAACGCAACATGATGCCCACAGACCATTCCATCAAAGTCCGCATTCCAAAACGGCACTACTTCCCTTTCGAGCCCCGACGTGTGCCCTTACAGAGGATCCCCCCCCACACACACATTTGGGGTACTAGGTTACTCAGGACGAATTGGACAGCAACCTTTGGGGTCCAATTTTTCCTGTTACCCTTGTGAAAATAAAAAATTGCGGGCTAAAAAGTTATTTTTGTGGAAAAAAGATGATTTTTTATTTTCACTACTCTTGCGCTATAAACTTTAGTGAAACACTTGGTGGTTCAAAGTTCTCACAACACATCTAGATAAGTTCCTGGGGGGGGGGGGTCTATTTTCCAAAATGGGGTCATTAGTGGGGGAGCTCCAATGTTTAGGCACACAGGGGCTCTCCATACACGACATGGTGTCTGCTAACGATTGGAGCTAATTTTCCATTCAAAAAGTCAAATGGCGCTCCTTCCCTTCCGAGCTCTGCCGTGCCCAAACAGTGGTTTATGACCACATATGAGGTATGTGTGTACTCTGGAGAAATTGCCCAACAAATTTTAGGATCCATTTTATCCTGCTGCCCATGTGAAAATTAAAAAATTGATGCTAAAAGAACATTTTTGTTAGGAAAAATTAAAATGTCCATTTTTTCCTTTCACGTTGCTTTAGTTCCTGTGAAGCACCTAAAGGGTTAATAATCTTCTTGAATGTAGTTTTGAGTAGCTTGAGGGGTGCAGTTTTTAGAATGGTGTCACTTTTGGGTATTTTCTGCCATATAGACCCCTCAAAGTGACTTCAAATGTGAGGTGGTCCCTAAAAAAATAGTTTTGTAAATTTTGGTGTAAAAATGAGAAATCGCTGGTCAGCTTTTAACCATTATAACTTCCTAATAAAAGAGAAATTGGTTCCAAAATTGTGCTGATGTAAAGTAGACATGTGGGAAATGTTATGTATTAACTATTTTGTGTCACATAACTCTCTGGTTTAACCCCTTTCTGACATCTGATGTTCTATCCCGTCCAGGTGACCTGGGCCAGTATGACCGTGGACGGGATAGTACATCATATGTGATCAGCTGCGCTCACAGGGGGAGCGCAGATGGGTGTCAGCTAATTATCACAGCTGACGCCCGGCACTATGTGCCAGGAGCGGTCACGGACTGCTCCCGGCACATTAACCCCTGGCACACTGCGATCAAACATGATCGCAGTGTTCCGGTGGCATAGGGAAACATCGCGCAGGGAGGGGGCTCTCTGCGTGCTTCCCTAATACCCTCAGGACAGTGCGATGTGATCGCGCTGTTCCGAGGGCCTCCTCCCTGCAGGCCCCATATCCAAGATGGCCGCGGGGTCCTTACAGATCCTGCAGGTGGCTCCTTCCGGATCCTGCAGGTGGCTCGTCAGTGCCTGCTGTAGAGCAGGCGCCGGCATGCCTCCTGCACTGCCTGTCAGATCGCTGTTCTGACAGAGTGCTGTACAAACTGTCAGATCAGAGATCTGACACTATACAGTGATGTCCCACTGTGGGACAAAGTAAAAAAGTATTAAAAAAAAAAATGCTTTATCAGCATACCGCCGAACAAAAGTGGAATAACACACAATCAAAAAGACAGATATAAATAAACATGGTACCGCTGAAAACGTCATCTTGTCCCTCAAAAATCGAGCCGCCATACAGCGCCATCAGTGAAAAAATAGAAAAAGTTATAGCTCTCAGAATAAAGCGATGCAAAAATAATTTTTTATATAAAATTGTTTTTATTGTATAAAAGCGCCAAAACATAAAAAATGATATAAATGAGGTATCGCTGTAATTGTACTGACCCGAAGAATAAAACTGCTTTATCAATTTTACCACACGCGGAACGGTATAAAGGCCCCCCTAAAAGCAAATTCATGAATTGCTGGTGTTTGTTCATTCTGCCTCCCAAAAATCGTAATAAAAAGCGATCCAAAATGTCATGTGCCCGAAAATGGTACAAATAAAAACGTCAACTTGTCCCGCAAAAAATAAGACCTCACATGACATGTGGGCCAAAATATAGAAAAATTATAGCTCTCAAAATGTGGTGATGCAAAAACTATTTTTTGCAATATAAAGCATCTTTTACAGCTGCCAATCATAAAAAACCCACTATAAATAGTAAAATCAAACCCCCTTTATCACCTCCTTAGTTAGGGAAAATAATAGAATTAAAAATTTTTTTTTATTTATTTCCATTTTCCCATTAGGGATAGGCTTAGCGTTAGGGCTAGGGTTGGAGTTAGAATTGGGGGTATCCACTGTTTAGGTACATCAGAAGCAAACGCAACATGGCGTCCTCTCTCAATTCCAGCCAATTTTGCTTTGAAAAAGTGAAACGGCGCTCCTTCCCTTCCGTGCTCTGCCGTGCACCGAAACAGTGGTCCCCCCCACATATAGGGTTTCAGCGTACTCAGGACAAATTGCACAATAACTTTTGGGGTCCAATTTCTCCTGTTACCCTTGGGAACATAAAAAAAATTGGACCTGAAATAATTTTTTTTGTTAAAAAAAAGTTGTATGTTTATTTTTTTTTAAACATTCAAAAAATTACTGTGAAGCACCTGAAGGGTTAATAAACTTCTTGAATGTTGTTTTGAGCACCTTGAAGGGTGCAGTTTTTAGAATGGTATCACTTTTGGGCATTTTCTATCATATAGACCCCTCAAAGTGACTTCAAATGTGATGTGGTCCCTAAAAAAAATGGTGTTGTAAAAATGAGAAACAGGCTGGGTCATTAAGGGGTTAATAGTCCCTTTAGGGGACTTGAAGCTGTGATCATGCAATTGCTTGTTTTATGTATAACTAAAATATAGATCATCTAAATGCTGGCTTTCACAGGAGTATTGTAATGACAGGCACTGGGGTCTACAGACCCCCGGCTATCATGTCAACCCATTGGCATCCCGCAATCACATCCCAGAAGCGTTGATGGGCACGTGGAATGATGCCCCAGCCGAAGCGTGTTAAATGCAGCGGGTGTTAAAGGCACATGATGGCTGATTAAATCAGCCATCATCTACAGGGAAAGATGTGGGCTATGTGTGCATTAAAGACAGGGACACGACATACATGTATGTCATATGTCTTGAAGGGGTTAATGCCTGAGGGCCACCTTACAGTACATTGTGTGGCAAAATGAAAGATGTCATTGAAAACCACAACTTCTCACATAAAAAAGCCTTCATATGGCCATGTTAAAATATTGAAAAAAGTTATGGCTCTTAGAAGAAGTATGGGATGGGGGAAGGGCAGAACCAGAAAATCACCATGTGAAGTAGTGGTCAATAGTAAAAGTAGCTGTTTTTTCTAGTCCAAGCTGTACTTGATAAATAAATTACAGGAAGCAATACAATATAAACAATAGCACATGCAAACTTCTAGTAAGAAAGCTACTCACCACACTGAATAGTGGTTGGGATTTCCATTGAACGCCTTCGTTTAAACCGCAACTCAGCTGATGGTGGCTGATTCCAGTTTGCGGATATGTAACCAAATTCATCCCAAAATTTTACAATGCCCTTCTGAGCTGTAAGTGAGAATAGATAAAGAGATGAGTTAAATTTTTGATGTCAATGAAACTAACTTAGTACACCGTATGAATGCAAATTGCAAGGTTTTTGAAAGTGTAATTACTTTGTCTTCTCTTCAAAATAGTTTTAAAGGTTTCTAAGAGAAGACTTTCAGATAATTGCAGCTGAAGTTATTAAAAAAAAATCACCAGTATGAGCGACAGACAGGCAAATGTGTTTTTACCTAAAACAAACAGTTTTGAGACAAAGGCTGATTGCACTGCCGTCAGAGGCTTTATTTACAGTGCTAGTTTCTCCTATCAGACACAATGATGGAACCTGAAGAACCCAATTTCAGCTCATTTAGGTCCAGTGGGCCAGGTTGATATCCGTAGTGTATGTTTTGTATAGCAGTGGTTTATGGTTTCCATTGTGCAAACATACTTATAGCAATTGTATTCCATTGCGCCAACACAAGTCACCATGCCTCACAAACACAAATTCACCTATGCCAATATCTTTCCAATACTGTGCCAAGTGCTCCCCCATAGCCTTCAGAAGGTGTCGGTACTCCTTGGCATCAGCAAAGTCTTGCTTGTTGTGTGTAGGCTCCAGGACAAGATAAGGGACATCAACCACTCCTACAACTCCTCCACAAGCCCTATAAGGTAAAAAGGTCAAATTATTATACTTGCACTAAATGTGGACAAAACGGAAAATATGAAAAAGCCAGAAAGTTCAAGGGAAAAGTTACAACATACTGTCATGTTTGTACCATGTGTTGGCCCTGCTTCCTGATATTTCTCAGCATTGGACACATGTTCCTACGGAGTGACAGCTGTCACCCTGTCACATTTGAGGGAGATGTCTCTCTAAAGTGTTTTTTAGTCTGCGGTTATAAAACAAACTAAATAGGGGGAAGATATTCCAGACGCCTTGGAGGTGGTGTGGCTCTTCATTGAAGGTTGCAAAATCTCCCAACCCAGAGCTCTGGTAGGAGGAGATAGCGCAGACACAACAAATGGAAAAGCTTACGCCCATAAGTCAAAAGGAGATGATGCCATAGAATACTTGGCTTCATTGGATAGTTTTACAAACATCTCCTATCTACTGCACTTTTCAGGGCTAGATATCCCCCTAATCCCCTGTGACACAACTCTCTCAAGAGCTCTCCTTCAAGTCAAATGTCTATCCTCAGGTAGCACTATCAGAGTCACCTCCTTAATTTAGGATGCCAACTGATTAATTTTGATAACCTATGATGCAGACGCTGGGGGTCTGACCTGATAGTAACATCGAAGATTAGCCAAACACTTTGCTTGTCTATTTCCAGTGCTGTAATGGCAATGTGCATGATCGACCTACACTCTATTCTTGATATCACGTGATCGCTGGGAACCAATTGGTTACCATGATAGCTGGTGGCAGGCCTTTTAGCAGGCCATATTGGTTAACTGCCATTTTGGTTCCCTTGTAAAGCTCAGCTCAATGAAAACCACAATTTCCCAATACATTACAATACTGTGGTATATAGCATAAGCAATCGAGTAATTGCAGGCTCAAGTCACAGGATTGCAGTTTTACAGTCTCCACAGTAGCAAAAATGCATGTAATCCGCACATGACTATCAGTACAGTTATGTCAAAACCTAGCACAAGGAAGGATCAAAAAGAAAGCGGCTTTATGTAACATATGAAATACCAACATGATCCAAAAGACGCAGTGTCAAAAGCATGATAAAAATGCATGTAAAAAAAACTGCTCTGCACTAAAAGACACATTGAAAAAATGCAAATAACTTAAAATTTACTCCCTAGGCACAGAAATTTGCAATATCAAAAACTATCCAAAAGTTCATTGTGGGTAGGTAGACTCTGCTGGCACCGGAGAGTCCGCACAGTGCACGCAATGTGAACATTCACAATTCTGCAGTCACATGGAGTGACTGCAGAGTTGTATACTAAGGCTGGGAAACCACTTTAAGAGAAGTGTTGAGGCATAATTTTGCAAATGCAGAGGATGCAAAAATCCAACAAGAAGCCAAAACCTGTTTTTCATTTTAATAATTTTCTTTTAACCCCTTAACCCCAAGGGTGGTTTGCACGTTAATGACCGGGCCAATTTTTACAATTCTGACGACTGTCTCTTTATGAGGTTATAACTCTGGAACGCTTCAATGGATCTTCGGGATTCTGAGACAGTTTTCTCGTGACATATTGTACTTCATGAAAGTGGTAAAATTTCTTCGATATAACTTGCGTTTATTTATGAAAAAAATGGAAATATGGTGAAAATTTTAAAAATTTTGCAATTTTCAAACTTTGACATTTTATGCCCTTAAAACAGAGAAATATGTCACAAAATAGTTACTAAATAACATTTCCCACATGTCTACTTTACATCAGCACAATTTTGGAAACATTTTTTTTTGTTAAGAAGTTATAAGGGTTAAAAGTTGACCAGCGATTTCCCATTTTTACAACACCATTTTTTTTTTTTTTAGGGATCACATCACATTTGAAGTCACTTTTAGGGGTCTATATGATAGAAAATACCCAAAAGTGACACCATTCTAAAAACTGCACCCCTCAAGGTGTTCAAAACCACATTCAAGAAGTTTATTAACCCTTCAGGTGCTTCACAGGAATTTTGGAATGTTTGAAAAAAAAAAAAAAAAAAAAAAATTTAACTTTTTTTTTTCCACAAAATATTAACTTCAGATCCAATTTTTTTTATTTTACCAAGGGTAACAGGAGACATTGGACTGCAAAAGTTGTGCAATTTGTTGTGAGCACATTGATACCCCATATGTGGGGGGGGAAACCACTGTTTGGGCGCATGGCAGAGCTCGGAAGGGAAGGAGCGCCGTTTGACTTTTCAATGCAAAATAGGCTGGAATTGAGATCGTCAACGCCATGTTGGGTTTGAAGAGCCCATGATGCGCCTAAACAGTGGAAACTCCCCACAAGTGACACCATTTTGGAAAGTAGACCCCCTAATGAACTTATCTAGATGTGTGGTGAGCATTTTGAACCCCCAAGTGCTTCACAGAAATTTATAACGTAGAGCCATAAAATTTTTTCCACAAAAATGATCTTTTCACCCCCAATTTATATTTTCCCAAGGGTAACAAGACCACAAAAGTTATTGTGCAATTTGTCCTGAGTACACGGATACTCTACATGTGGGAATAAACCACTGTTTGGGTGCACGGCAGAGCTTGGAAGGGAAGGAGCGCCGCTTGACTTTTTCAACGCAGAATTGACTGGAATTGAGATCGGACGCCATGTTGCGTTTGGAGAGCCCCTGATGTGCCTGACCATTGGAAACTCTCCATAAGTGACCCCATTTTGGAAACTAGACCCCCTAAGGAACTTGTCTAGATGTGTGGTGAGAACTTTGAACCCTCCAGGTGTTTCACTAAAGTTTATAACGCCCGAGCGTGAAAATAAAAATATCAGATTTTTTCCACAAACATGATCTTTTAGTCCCCAATTTTTTATTTTACCAAGAGTAACAGGAGAAATTGGACCCCAAAAGTTGTAGTCCAATTTGTCCGGAGTACGCTGATACCCTATACAGTGGTGGCCAAAAGTATTGGCACCCCTGCAATTCTGTCAGATAATACTCTGACTTTCTTCCTGAAAATTATTGCAATCACAAATTGTTTTTATCTTCATTTAATTTGCTTGCAAGGAAAAAACACAAAAGAGAATGAAGCAAAAATCAAATCCTTGATCATTTCACACAAAACTCCAAAAATGGGCCAGACAAAAGTATTGGCACCCTCAGCCTAATACTTGGTTGCACAACCTTTAGCCAAAATAACTGCGAACAACCGCTTCCGGTAACCATCAATGAGTTTCTTACAATGCTCTGCTGGAATTGTAGACCATTCTTCTTTGGCAAACTGCTCCAGGTCCCTGATATCTGAAGGGTGCCTTCTCCAAACTGCCATTTTGAGATCTCTCCACAGGTGTTCTATGGGATTCAGGTCTGGACTCATTGCTGGCCACCTTAGAAGTCTCCAGTGCTTTCTCTCAAACCATTTTACAGTGCTTTTGGAAGTGTGTTTTGGGTTAGTGTCCTGCTGGAAGACCCATGACCTCTGAGGGAGACCCAGCTTTCTCACACTGCGCCCTACATTATGCTGCAAAATTTGTTGGTAGTCTTCAGACTTCATAATGCCATGCACACGGTCAAGCAGTCCAGTGCCAGAGGCAGCAAAGCAACCCAAAACATCAGGGAACCTCTGCCATGTTTGACTGTAGGGACCGTGTTCTTTTCTTTGAATGCCTCTTTTTTTTCCTGTAAACTCTATGTTGATGGTTTTTCCCAAAAAGCTCGACTTTTGTCTCATCTGACCAGAGAACATTCTTCCAAAACGTTTTAGGCTTTCTCAGGTAAGTTTTGGCAAACTCCAGCCTGGCTTTTTTTATGTCTCGGGGTAAGAAGTGGGGTCTTCCTGGGTATCCTACCATACAGTCCCTTTTCATTCAGATGCCGACGGATAGTACGGGTTGACACTGTTGTACCCTCGGACTGTAGGGCGGCTTGAACTTGTTTGGATGTTCGTCGAGGTTCTTTATCCACCATCCGCACAATCTTGCGTTGAAATCTCTCGTCAATTTTTCTTTTCCTTCCACATCTAGGGAGGTTAGCCAGAGTGCCATGGGCTTTAAACTTCTTGATGACACTGCGCACGGAAGACACAGGAACATTCAGGTCTTTGGAGATGGACTTGTAGCCTTGAGATTGCTCATGCTTCCTCACAATTTGGTTTCTCAAGTCCTCAGACAGTTCTTTGGTCTTCTTTCTTTTCTCCATGCTCAATGTGGTACACACAAGGACACAGGACAAAGGTTGAGTCAACTTTAATCCATGTTAACTGGGTGCAAGTGTGATTTAGTTATTGCCAACACCGGTTAGGTGCCACAGGTAAGTTACAGGTGCTGGTGATTACACGAATTAGAGAAGCATCACATGATTTTTCAAACAGTGCCAATACTTTTGTCCACCCCCTTTTTTAGGTTTGGTGTGGAATTATATCCAATTTGGCTTTAGGTCAATTCTTTTGTGTTTTTTCATTGAAGACAAATTAAATGAACATAATAATACCAAAGAATTTGTGCTTGCAGTCATTTTCAGGAAGAAACTGAGTACTATCTGACAGAATTGCAGGGATGCCAATACTTTTGGCCACCATGTATATAGGAGAAAACTACTGTATGGGCACATGGCAGAGCTCGGAAGGGAAGTAGTGACATTTTGGAATGCAGCCTTTGATGGAATGGTCTGGGCGTCATGTCGCGTTTGGAGAGCTCTGATGTGCCTAAACAGTGGAAACCCCCCAATTCTAACCCTAACACACCCCTAACCCTAATCCCAACCCTAACGGGAAAATGAAAATAAATATTTTTTTTAATTTTATTATTTTTTCCTAACTAAGGGAGAGATAAAAGAGGGTTTGTTTTACTATTTATAGCGGGTTTTTTATGTTTGGCAGCTGTCACGCGCTAAAAGACGCTTTTAATTGCAAAAAAATAGTTTTTGCATCACCATATTTTGAGAGCTATAATTTTTCCATATTTTGGCCCACAGAAGTCATGTGCGGTCTTATTTTTTGCGGGACGAGTTGACGTTTTTATTGGTAGCATTTTTGGGCACATGATATTTTATGATCGCTTTTTATTACGATTTTTGGAGGCAGAATGAACAAAAACCAGCAATTCATGAATTTTTTTGGGGGGGTAAAATTGATAAAGTAGTTTTATTCTTCAGGTCAGTACGATTACAGTGATACCTCATTTATATTATTTTTTTATGTTTTGGTGCTTTTATACAATAAAATAAGGATTTTTGTGTACACACCGTAAAATCCTTTTCTCCGAGACGCTCATTGGGGGACACAGACCATGGGTGTTATGCTGCTGCCAATAGGAGGACACTAAGCAAATAATCAAAGAAGTTAACTCCTCTTCCTGCAGTATACACCCTCTGCTGGCTCTTTCTGGAACCAGTTCGGTGCTAAAGCAGTAGGAGAAACATATATCAAAATATGATCATTCACATAATATTAGAGATCAACACATAGAATGAAAGAGACAAGCAGAAGTCGTCAGACTAAAAGGGTGGGTGCTGTGTCCCCCAATGAGCGTCTCGGAGAAAAGGATTTTACGGTGAGTACACAAAAATCCTTATTTCTCCATCGCCTCATTGGGGGACACAGACCATGGGACGTCCCAAAGCGTCCCAAAACGTCCCAAAGCAGTCCATGGGCAGGAAACCGTGCGACAGCTGAAACCTTATGTACCAAACAATTTATGTGGCCTACAGATGCGCTACTGTTGAATTGCAGAATTTGTCTGCCAAGGGCAGCATCTGAAGAGGCTTAAAGATGAATGCTGAAACTTTAACTAACGTGAGAAGACTGGGCTTGCAAACTTACTGTACCGAAGCCCAGAGGCAAATGGCTCCGGACGCCCCCACTGACAGAGTGGAGTTTGCCTTGAATCTCACAGGGATAGGCGACTTCTGACACAGAAAACTTCTTGAAATGGAGCACGGATAAATCCGGCTATTGTAGCTTTAAAAGCCGGTAGGCCTTTTCTGTGTCGCTCTGGAAATAAAGAGGGAATCCAATTTGCGGACAGGCGTTTTTCCGTCAATGTACTGCCTGAGAGCTCTCACCGAATCCCAAGTGTGGAGAGCCTTTTCAATACGATGAACCGGAGCTGAGCAGAATGAGGGAAAAAAACTATGTTCTCATTCAGATGAAAGGAAGAAACGACCTTAGGCAAGAAGGTCAGAGATGACCCTAACACCACCTTGCCCTGTTAAAAGAGCAGAATGGGGAGTTTGCGAGACAAAGCCGCCAAATTCGAGATCCGTGTGATGGCTGCTACAGCCACAAAAAAAGGAAACTTTCCAGAAAGAGTGAGGAATGCGTCTTGTAAGTTCGAAGGGGGCCCCTTTGTAAGGCACCTAAGAACAGATCAAGATCCGAAGGCTCCAAAGGCATCCTATAGCGAGGAAAACAAGGTGCAATACTCCCTGTATGAAGATCTTAAGCTGAGATTTGGAAGCTAGTCTTCGCCGAAACAAGCTGGAGAGGGCTGAAAACTTGGTATTCGAGAGAAGATAGTGCTAGGGTCGAATCCAATCCTGCTTGGAGAAAACTCCAAAAGGGACAAACTAAAAAAAAAAAAAAAAACACAAATGGCGAACATCCGTGAGGCCCTTTTTTTTTTTTATACACCAAGAGAATAAAGGACCTCCCAAATACGATGGTAAACACGCATGGAAATAGGTTACCGAGTGTTTATCATGGTGGACACTACCTGTAGCGAGAAAACAATCTGGGCTAGGATCCAAGATTCAATGGCCAGCCTGTTAATCTCGGCACTCAAAAGATCTGGCGGGAAATGGGCCTTTGAGAGAAGAGGTCAGGACAGACCGGTAACCGCCAGGGAACGTCGGCGACTAGTTGTGCCAGTTTCGCACAGATGCTTGGCGCGGCCAGTCTGGTTGGATGAGAAACACAGAATACCCTCCGCCATGATCTTTTGGATGATCCTTGGGATGAGCTGAAGCAGCCCAAAGAATGAAAGATGCGAAACTGATGCCACTGAAACACCGGAGTATCTGCTCAGATGGCAGATGGTCTAGGGACCGAGCAACGAATGCTGGAAGATAGGCATTTAGCCTGAAGGCTATAAGGTCCATATCTGGATGGATTACCTAGTGTTAACAAATGTGCCGAAAAAGACTTCCGGATGAAGGAACTACTTGTCGAGGCCATACTTTGACAGCTGAGAAAAAGACTACCTCCCAATTCTCTACTCACAGGAAAAGAACTACCAAGATGACTGAATGGAGAGACTCGTAAGTTGACCTAGGGGACGTTGACATCCACCCCCTGAGAGACTGCCCGGTCCAAGAGGACAGTCGAAGCAGAGGACCAGGGGGGCTGGATTTACAACTTAAGCCAACGGCAATGCATACTGTAGAGGACGGCGATGGAGTTGGGAATTGGTAATGGCTCGATCAACGGCACCAATTTTCACAGGACCTGCATACCGAGTAGCAGGGAATAGGGGAAAAGAGAAAAACTTCTAGGTTCCCTGCAACAGCGTCAAGATCTTTCCTGGAGTGAGAATTATCCAACCTCGGGGGGCGGAAGGGGGTAGAAGTGTCCACGATCATCCCTTAAAAAAGGGAGGATTTGCAGAGATGAGGTGGAGATTTGACTAGGTTCACTAGCCAACCGGGACGAGAGAGAGTCCACCGCAACGCTGACCCTCTCCACACAGGCCTGAGAGGGGGAAGATCCCTTGATGAGGCGGGATCTAGGAGGGGCAGAGTCCCACAGCCCGGGAGTGCAGAATTGACATGGCAACAGCCATGATCCTGGAGAACACTCTGGGACAGTGACAACGCTGAAGGGCAAGGCCCTGAATTGAAAATGCCAGTCTCCAGTAGACCTGAAAAGCTTGGAATGAGAAGATATGCGTCCCTGATGTCGAAAGATGCGGGGAATTCCCCTGTCTCCAACGAGGTGAAAACAGAACGGAGGGAATCGATTCAGAAATGACGCACGATTCAGAAATGACGCACTTTGACAAACTTGCTTAACAGGTTTGGATCTAGAATAAGGCGCATGGTTCCGTCCTTCTTTGGGACTACAAATAGGATTTAGTAAAACACTTCTGAACCTTTCCGCGTGAGGTGGCGGGATGAAGACACCATTGTTGCGGAGAGCATATACGGCTTGATAAAATGGAACTGCATGCGCCTCAGTCTTTGGAAGACGTGACTGGAAGAAACATGATCGAGGGGCAGACATAACTCTTATCTTGTATCCGGAGGGCACCCAGTCTATGACCATTGGTCTTGAACAACCGCCAGCCAGACCCGAGGAAGGAAGAGCGGACGGTTGCCTTGTGTGAGAGAGAGAGCGCCGGGAGGTCAGAGGAGGAGGCCCAGATTAGGATTGTGGCCGTACAGAACCTTGTCAATCCACCGTCCCTTTAGATAGGGAGGTGGAGAGGTCTCGTTCGCCTCCAGCCACCATCTACCTTCAGTCAGTGGTGGTGCAGTGGGGCCGTAAGGACGTCGCATGGAGCCTCTACATGTTACAAGAGATAATCTTTCTGGACAGGATTGGTGAGGCACGCTGGCTGTCCAGCTGAAGAACCCGGCTCTAGAAGGGGGTACTTGGGGGAGACATCCCATGTTCCCGTCTGTTGGATATGCGAGGAGAGGTACCTTTGGATCCGGACCAGAAGGGCCTGTGTTTGCAAGGATGAGCGGCGAGAAAAAAGTATGTGAATTCTCGGAGCCCGAGTACAAGACAGCGCTTCTCGTTAGAAACAAGAAGCGCCAGCCGAAGGGGGCGGAGACAGGACCAGAGGCAGGATGTGGCCGCAGCGATGCTCGCACAGAGCGAGAGGCGTCTTATGCAGGGGGCGGAGCCGTAGAGTGGGCGGAGCTTGGCCTATCCCGGTCAGAAGCCGGGGGCTAAATTAGAGGCCAAGTGCCGGTGGCGATGGTTGCGGCGACGACCGCCACAGCGTCGGAGACACTGGGGGGGCCGCAACCGCTGAAGGCCGCGGAGACGGCCGCGTCGGCGTCCCCGAGAAGGCTGCAGTGGCGGCCGCCAGAGAAGGCCGGGGCGGCGGCCACCAAGGAAGGCCGCGGCGGCGGCCACAAAAGGCTGCGGCATAAGGCCGCGGCACCCACTGGAAGGCCGCGGCGGCGGCGCTGGAGCAGGCCGTGACAGCGGCTGGTGGAGAAGGCCGCGGCTGCTGGGCAAGGCTGTGGCTGCTGGAAGGCCACTGCTCGGCATGCATGGAGGTCAGTACTCACTGCGTAGAGCTGTATACACACTCCTGCCTCCTAGGGAGGTGGAGAGGTTCCCAGCACCAGCTTTCAATGGAGGTTGAGGGGCCTGGCTCCGGAAGGGGGTACTGGGGGCGACACCCTGTGTTCCCGTCCGTTGAAGATGTGGGGAGAGCGGACCCATTAAAGGGATCGGTCGCCCCGAACCGAGCTCAGGCAAGGTAACGTTGCAGGAGGGGGTACGTGGAGGCGACACTCCGCGTTCCCACCTGTTGGATATTGGGACTTTTCTTACAAGACCCCGTCGCCCTTCCATTAGAAAGAAGGGATTTGGAAAAAAATAAAATTAGAAAAAATTAAAACATTTTTGGGGTCTGAAGCCAGACCTAGTGCCTCCTACAGACACTAAGCAAGAACTGGTTCAGGATAGAGCCAGCAGAGGGTGTATACTGCAGGAGGAGGAGTTAACTTCTTTGATGTATTTGCTTAGTGTCCTCCTAGTGGCAGCAGGATAACACCATGGTCTGTGTCCCCCAATGAGACGATGGAGAAAACTATTTTATATAAAAAATAATTATTTTTGCATCACTTTATTCTGCGAGCTATAACTTTATTTTTTCGCTGATGATGCTGTATGGTGGATTGTTTTTTGTGGGACAAGATGACGTTTTCAGCGGTACCATGTTTATTTATATCTGTCTTTTTGATCGCACTATTCCACTTTTTGTTCGGCGGTATGATAAAGCATTCTTTTGCCTTTTTTTTAAGGGGTTCACCAAAGGGGTTAACTAGTGGGAGAGTTTTATAGGGCGGGTCGTTATGGACGCGGCGATACGGAATATGTGTACTTTTATTGTTTTATTATTTACATAATAATAATAATAATGTGTTTATTAGGGATTTTTGTGTACTCACAGTAAAATCCTTTTCTCCAAGACGCTCATTTGACAGTGCTATTTTCCCCCCTGGAAGCAGCCGGCGAATATAGATGGCCGGCGAGACTTGTCCAGGGGAAGTCTCGCAGATGATGGGGGCCGGAGTTTCTCTAAAGTAGGCCTAAGCCGGGGCGTAAATTTTTCCATGTTGGCTGAAATGTACCCGGAGGAGGGGAGAATACGTGGACCAAGCGCTACGTCCACTGATGCCGGAGCCTGCCGCCAGAGCCGCTGCATTCGTCACACCACATCCCGGGCCCACATTTACCGGCAGTGTGCGTCCGGTCTGGAGACTGCCACAGCGCAGGACCCGGACTGAGAACCTTCAGGTCAGCTGCATTATGGACGGTGCAGGGAACCCTCAATCCACCATCCCTTTGATAAGGAGGTGGAGAGGGACTGTTCGCCCTCCATTCGTCCCCGCTGTTCAGTCAGTGGCGATTCAGTGGGGGCCGCACGCACACCATAAGAGCCTCTGTAAATACGAGGGGGTTCAATCCTCTAGGATGGGGACAAGGATGGATGTCCGGCATAGGCCTGGCTGTGGCAGAGGATACATCAAGGCGACACTCCATGTGCTCGTCCATAAGTCGGTGTGGGGAGATCGGTGCCCTTTAAGGGACCCGTCGCCCGTAAGTCAGCTCAGGCATGTCATCTCAAGTCGCAGGAGAGGGTACGTGGAGGCGACACTCGCACGTACTCGCCTGTTGTTGGTTTGGGGAAATCGGAGCCTTGAAAGTTTACGTTGCCCCTATCATCCCGTTGAAAAATTAAAAATGAAAAAGGTAAAATAATAAAAGGTAAAATAATAAAAAACTGAAGACCAGACCAGTGTGCCTCCTACAGACACTAAGCAAGAACTGGTTCACTTGGAGCCAGCAGGAGAGTAATGTAGGGATTTGCTCTGGTAGGCAGTGGCCGGGCCGCAGTAACGAGGCAAAACACAGGCTTTAAGTCCAAAAATCACTGGTTTACTGTCACTTTAAACACCAGGCAACAGAAACATAACAGAACGTAAATACACTCCAGCTTGGAGAACCACTGTTCCCAGACTCACCCTTGCATGGGACGGGCTTGACTAAGCGGCTGCAAGTCACTGCAGGTCAGCAGTGACCGCCTGGTGCCATTCCCCGGGTGGTCTGGAATCTGCTTGCTTGAGCTTGCTGACACACTGTACCAAAAGCCATGGCTACAGGCTGGCTCCAGCCAAGCTCCTTCTCTTCCTTGCAATACGCTCCAGAGGTGTCTTCCCAGACCTCCTTCCACTGGCTCCACCTAGCCAGTACTGACTCCCCTTACCAAACACACAGGTTCCATTAAATATCCCTCAACCACACCCATAGGTGCATTACACATCACCTGAGCTGCTCACGTGACTATGACCTCATCACAGGTCCTTGCTCACGTGACTATGACCTCATCACAGGTCATTGTCTTCAGGGAAAATCCCAGCCAAACTTTAGCCTGCTGGGAGAAATATATCTCCCATCCAGCAAGACCCCCTTTGGTGTACCACAGTGTATACTGCAGAGGAGGAGCTAACTCTTTTTGTTTCAACTTAGTGTCAGCCTCATAGTGGCAGCAACATAACACCCATGGTCTGTGTCCCCCAATGAGGAGAAGGAGAAATAGGGATTTTTGTGTACTCACTGTAAAATCCTTTTCTCCGAGCCAATCATTGGGGGACACAGACCATGGGTGTTATGCTGCTACCACTAGGAGGCTGACACTAAGTTGAGACAAAAAAAGTTAGCTCCTCCCCTGCAATATACACCCTCATGCTGGTTACAAGTGAACCAGTTCAGTGCAAAAGCAGTAGATCATTAATATCATATCAGAGTACAACACATCAAACGAAGGAAAAGAAAAGCAAACCGAAAGGCTAACAGGGTGCGTGCTGTGTCCCCCAATGATTGGCTCGGAGAAAAGGATTTTACGGTGAGTACACAAATATCCCTATTTATCCTATGCCTCATTGGGGGACACAGACCAAAGGACATCCCAAAGCAGTCCCTGGGTGGGGAACATAACGTAACAGATTGCACCCCATGTACTAACTGATTAAAGAGGAGCCACCACCGCTTGCAGAATACGTCTGCCAAGGGGCGCATGTGCAGAAGTCTGAGTGTGAATACTGTAGTGCTTTGAGAATGTGTGCAGACTGGACCAAGTCGCAGCCTTGCAGACCTGTCCTGCCGACGCCTGATGCAGAAGGCTCAAGAAGCGCCCACTGATCGAGAAGAGTGTGCCTTAATTCACGCTGGGATAAGCTTACCTCTGATGCGGTAGGACTCCTGAATAGCCCAGTGAATCCCTCTGGCTATTGTGGCCCTGAAGATACTTACGGAAGGGTGCCGTCCTCGAGACGTACTTTGAGAGCCCTCACCACATGCAGGGCATGAAGAGCTGTTTGCACCTGATGTTCTGGTGCTGAACCAAAAGAGGGAAGGACAATGTCTTCCTTAAGGTGGAAAAACAAGATCACGTTGTCCTGGTGTAAAATCCGGAAATGAGCTCGACAGGACAGAGCGGTTAGCTCCAAGACTCGCCTGATAAATGAAACTGCGAGAAGGCGACTTCCCCAGACAGAACTGTCAGCGAGACGTCCTGAAATGGTTTGAAAGGCGTCTCCTGAAGAGCGCCCAGGACCAAAATAAGGTCCCAGGCCTCTAACAACATTCTATAGTGGGGGGTACCACCTGGAAGACTCCCTGAATGAAAATCCTCACTTGTAGTTTGGAAGAAATCCTGTGCTGGAATAAAAAAGATAAGGCCAAGATCTGGCCCTTGAGGAAGCTAAGTGCCAAACCCGAGTCCAGGCCAGTTTGGGGAAATTCCAAAATGGAGGGAACAGGGAAGACACGAGGAGGATGTCCGCGGTCCCTGCATCATGTGAAAAAGGATTTCAGGTGCGGAGATAGATGCGAGCTAACGCAGGCTTCCGAAAGCTAATCATGGTGGGAACCATCTGTTGAGAGAACCTAGCTTGAGCTAGAGCCAAGGTTTCAACGGCCAAGCCGTTAAACACAGGGCCCCCGAGTTCTGGTGGCAAATCGGACTTTGGTAGAGATCTGTACAATCCGGCAGTTGTTAGGAGACATCAACATCGATCTGCCCTAACTCTGCATACCATGCCAGGCGTGACCATCCAGGGCGACTAGGACTACTGGAAACCCCCTTTGCCTTGATCTTCCTGATGACGCTCGGGAGTAGAGAAAAATGGGGGAACCACGTACGGAAAACGAACTGATGCCATAGAGAAACCAGTGCGTCCACCCCAAAGCCTACGGATCGCAAGACCGAGCTATGAAGTTGGAGGCCTTGGCGTTCATTCTTGAAGCCAGCAGATCCACTTGCAGAGTCCATCGGAAATTACCGAGTGGTTCCTCTCTGCCCATCGGAGAATCTGGGCTACCTCGTGCATGGCCGCCCTGCTGCGGTTACCCCTTTGATGATTGATATATACCACAGTCGTGGCGTTGTCCAATTGAATTCGAATGAGGTGACCAGCCAGAAGATAAGAAACTGCTGAAGTGCCAGCCGGATTGCTCAGATTTACAAGACATTGATCAGGCTAGACTCCCGAGTTGACCAGCGTCCCCAAGCGATGTGGTGACGAAAAACCGCTCCCCAGCCAAAGAGACTGGCGTTGGTAGACCCCACTAGCCACTGAGCCGAGAGAAAGGATTTTCCCTGGTTGAGAGATGACCTCAATGTCCATCACCTGAGGAGCTGCCTGATCCGCATGGGCAAGCGGCACCGGCGGTTGAGGGAGAACGGATTTCTGTCCCAAGCTGCTAGAAAAGCATGCTGCAGGGGACAGAGATGCAGCTAAGCAAAAGGGACCGCTTCTATTGCTGCCACGATTTTTCCCAGTACCCTCATGACATACCAGATGAAATTAGAGGATGAGTGGCCAAGTAGGGGGCTCCTTGTTGAAGGGCTAGGGCCTTGTCTCGAGAGAGAATCTCCTACCCTTCTTGGGAGGTGTCCAGGGCCATCCCTAAAAAGGATATTTGCTGGGCTGAAACAGGGGAAGACTTGCTTAAGTTTATAAGCTAGCCCAGACGAGAGAGTACTGCAAGTGATACAAATGCACAATACGCAGTCCTGGAAGGACAGACCCTTGATTAGAAAATTGTTCAAGTAGGGCAAAAGGACCACGCCCCGAGATACTATCAACAAATGTGAAGTATCCAATGATGAGGATTATACCCAGAGATTAATTTCCAGATATATTCACATATGTAAAATAAAATGGATGAAGAACAAAGGGAGGGTTGCATTAAAAAAATAATTATGGGCCCTCGCAATCTTGCCCCAACCCTAAATTTTGGGAGAGATGATTAAAGATACAATCTCCACCTTCAGACTGGCTGAAAAATATGGTGTCTCTGCAAGATGGACATGACAGCCGCCATGACCTTTGAGGACACACTGGGAACGATAGCGAGACCGAAGGACAAGGCTGTGAATGGTGAAGCGCAGGAATTTTCAGTGAGAAGGAAACATTGGAATATGGAGGTAAGCAACCCAAATGTCGATGGATGCCAGAAACTCACTTTTTTTCCCCGGGACCACAAACAGGTCCAGGAGGGTCGTACCATTTCATCTTTCCTCGTGCTGGAGGTAGAGAAAAGACGGATTTTGGTAAGAACTTACCTGTAAAATCCTTTTCAGCGAAGAAGGAAGGGAGACACACACTAGTCATTACTAGTGGGTAGGCGGAGCCCAGATGAGATAGACACCTCAGATTAAAAAGAGTGTTGACCGGTCCCTCCAGCTCGGGCTCCTCCTACTCAGCTCTCCAGTCGTACACAAGCTAAGGAAGAGCAAATATCACCAGCGGAGCAACATAACCCCTTCTGAAGGACTTCAGAGAAGAAACAAGAATACAGGTTATGCATGTCACAGTAAAAAACCACACAGTTCCAGGTACTACTCACTGAACCTGACTACTGCGATGAGCTGGCGATGCTGGAACAGAGCCTTAGCGCGCCGACCTCAGCCCAGATAATCGCTATCAGAGGAGGGTCACGCCGCATCTGAAACACAACAACACACTTCTGCCATGGGAGGGATGTGTGTGTCTCCCTTCCTTCTTCGCTGAAAAGGATTTTACAGGTAAGTTCTTACCAAAATCCGTCTTTCAGCAGCAGACGAAGGAAGGGAGACACACACTAGTCATTACTAGTGGGACGTCCCAAAGCAGTCCAAAAATTAAGGGTGGGAAAAAAACAGAAAAGGCAGAACCCAACAACCCAAGTAAATGCGCAACCAGTGCTAACAAACAAGTTAACAAGAACTTTAAACTACAGCCGCCTGCAGGACCCTACGTCCTAGGGCCGCATCAGCGGAAGCACTAACGTCCACCTTATAAAATTTTGTAAAGGTGTGGACGGAGCGCCAGGTCGCAGCCCGGCAGAGCTGAGCTGCCGAGGCCCCTTGATGAAAAGCCCACGATGAGCCTACAGCTCTCGTGGAGTGAGCTCGAACCTTAATCGGGCAAGGTTCGCTCTTAAGTCGGTAAGCCTCCAAGATGGCCGACAGTATCCAACGAGCTATGGAATCCTTGGAAGCTCGTTGACCACGTCGACGACCTGCTGGAATCACAAACAGAGTCCGACTTCCGAAAACTTTGGGTAACAGACAAATAAAACTTCAAAGCCCGCACCAAATCCAATGTGTGCAAGGTTCGTTCCTTCGCATTCCTCGGCCTCGGACAGAGAGAGGGTAACACTATCCTGGTTGACATGAAATTGTGACACCACCTTAGGTAGAAAATCGCCCCGAGTGCGAAGTATTACCCGATCCGGGTGAAATTCCAGAAAAGGAGGCGAGCAAGAAAGAGCCGCCAACTCAGAAACCCTTCTCAAAGAGGTGACCGCCACCAGGAAGGCAACCTTCCAAGAAAGCAACGAAAGGTTAACGGAATCCATAGGCTCAAAAGGCCCGTGTTGAAGAGCCTCCAAAACAAGATTGAGCCACCAAGGAGACACAGGCGCCTTCCGCGGCGGAAACTGACGGGTTACTCCGCGAAAAAAGGAACGTACGTCCCTGCGCGAAGCGATAACCTTCCTAAACAGCAAGGACAGGGCAGAAACCTGACCCCTCAGGGTGCTTACTGCCAAACCTTTGTCCAGCCCAAATTGCAGAAAAGCCAACAAATTGGGAATGGAAAAAATCCTCGAGTTCCTTGAAGAATCTCGAACACCATGAAAAAAAAGCTTCCCAAGTCTTATGATAAATCCTAGTAGTAGCCGGACCTCTGGCAGCTCGCAAAGTGGCAATGACTTCGGCTGAAAAACCTCGACGGGTCAATATTTCGGTCTCAAGAGCCACGCCGTCAAACGCAGAGACTTCAGGTCCGGATGACGAACGGGCCCTTGGGTTAACAGGTCGAGCGAAGAGGAAGTGGAAGTGGCGGCGCTGCTAGGAGCGACACCAGTGTCGAGAACCACGTCCTCCTTGGCCAATCTGGGGCTATCAACAGAGCCGAGATTCTCTCCAGTCTGATCCGACGTAACACCAGAGGAAGTAAGGAAATCGGCGGAAACACAGACTAGCTTGAATTGGTCCAACGGAGCCACTAGAGCATCCACCGCCACAGCTTTCGGATCCTTGTACCTGGACATGAAAGTCGGTAACTTGGCATTGAACCTGGATGCCATCAGATCCACCTGGGGAGTTCCCCAACGGGAGCACAGCATTGCAAAAATTTCCGGATGAAGACTCCATTCTCCGGGATCCATCTTCTCGCGACTGAGAAAGTCCGCCGTGATATTCTGAACTCCTGGAATGTGGATCGCAGAGATGGCTGGTACTCCGGTCTCTGCCCATACCAGGATCCGAGATACCTCCACCATGAGTCTGGAACTTCTTGTCCCGCCTTGGTGGTTGATATATGCAACCGCCGTCGCATTGTCTGTCTGCACTCGGACTGGCAGACCGCTTAAAGGGACCGTCCAGTGTTGGAGGCAAAGGAAAATTGCCCTCAATTCCAGGATGTTGATCGGCAAAACAGACTCCTCCGACGACCATACTCCCTGAGTCCAGAGATCGTTCCAGACACCCCCCCAGCCCGTCAGGCTGGCATCTGTGGTTATGACCGACCACTTCGGAGGGAGAAAGGACTTCCCCAGGGATAGCGCTTCCGGACGTAACCACCATCCCAGAGACTCTCGTACCCTGTGGGAGATGATGACACTGCAATCCAGTGAAGTCTGCGATCGATCCCAACGGTTCAGAATGAACCTCTGGAGGGCCCTGGAATGAAACTGGGCAAATAAAAAATTGCTTCCATGGACGCCACCATCAAACCCAGAAGGCGCATACAGCTTCGAAGGGACATTGCCGTCGAAGACTTCATAACCTGTGCATGTCGAAGAAGACATGCTTGCTTGTCTGGGGGCAGGGAAACCACTGCTTGTACCGTGTCGAAGTGCATCCCCAAAAACAGGATTGACTGCGACGGTTCCAGAGACGACTTCTCCCAATTGACCAACCACCCGAAGTCCTCCAGGAGCTGAAGGGATAGATTGAGAGCAGTTACGCCTCCTCCTTGGAAGACGCCACAATCAGAAGTTCGTCCAGGTAGGGAAGAATCGTGACGCCCTGTCTTCGAAGAATCGCCATGAGAGGCGCCAGAATCTTTGTAAATACTCTGGGCGCTGAGGCCAACCCGAATGGCAGAGCCATAAACTGGTAATGGTCCTGGCCTATGGCAAAACGAAGGAAGCATTGGTGAGCCCTTCCGATTGGAACGTGTAAATAAGCGTCGCAAATGTCGATTGACACCAAAAAGTCGTTCTGTGACAAGGCTGCCACAACGGAGCGAAGTGACTCCATGCGAAATTTTCGGGTGTGGACATGCCGATTCAATCTTTTGAGATCCAGGATGGGGCGAAATTTGTCCTCCTTTTTGGGGACCACAAAGAGGTTGGAATAAAACCCTCTTCCCCTGTCCTCTGGCGGAACCGGTACTACCACACCCTTCCGCAGGAGGGAGTCGACCTCTCGCAGTAGAGCAGAACATAGCTCGGGCTCTGACGGGATGCGAGACTGGCAAAAACTGTTCGGGGGTCGAGAAGAAAACTCTATAAAATAGCCTGCCGACACGACCCGCGTTATCCAGGTGTCCGGAACGTGGGAAATCCAAGTCGCTTTGAACTGGAGCAGCGACCCCCCACTCGAGAGCCCTCGAGTGGAACCCTGGCATCAGTCCGCCTTGGCGGGCTTCTTGTCAGCTTCCCGCTTGTCTTGACGGAAACTTTGTTTCCAGGGGGTGCGGGATTTCTGAGAGGACTTTTTTCCCGAAAAAGAGGGACGACCCGATCCCCAAGAGGACTGACCAAATCGTCCCCTGGACCGAAAGGACCGCCGAATACTACCGGCACTAGGCCTGCCAGACGCAGAAGCCATAGCCCTTCGCTGCGGTAAAGCCGCTTCTTTTGCCTTTGCCTTGGCAATCAGCTCTGTGAGGTCAGACCCAAATAGCTGACCACCCTTGTAAGCTAAAGACAGCAAACTTTGCTTGGAAACCGCGTCCCCGGTCCACTGTCTAAGCCACAGTGCTCTTCTGACTGTGACCGCCGAGGATTGCGCCCTGGACAACAGTGACGCAGTATCCAGACCTGCATCATAGCTATATTTGGCTGCAATCTCCAACAATTCGAGAAGCCCTTCTACCTCGGATAACGGAGATCTATTTTGCAACGCCGTCCATATACGGACCAACCAGCTCAGGGAAGCTTTGCAAGCACACATGGATCCTAACACCGCTCTGAATCCATGACTCGCGGCCTCGTAGGTGGATTTCGCTGCCATCTCCGTTTTTCTGTCTAGCGGGTCCTGCAGACTCGCCTTCCCTTTAACAGGGAGCAACGAGGATTTACTAAGCTGTGATAAAGGAACATCCACTTCAGGAGAAGGAATCCAATTATCAATCAACTCCGTAGAACACGGATATAGTGCCTCAAAGAAACGTGTCCCTTGAAAACGTTTATCTGGACACAGGCGTTCCTCCTCCACTGCTCCATTAAGCTCAACCAGAGCTGGCAATGTCGATTGCGACTTACGGTACTCCTGGTACATTCGGGCCGACTTACCAGGACGTCTAGTTACCTCCTCCGGTAACTGTAACGCCTCCCTCATGGCTTCAATGAAAGCCTCTGTTCGGCCCACGAGAGAGGCAGAATGCCCCTGCCGATCCTCCTTATCCGAATCGGATAACTCCCCAACCGAGTCTGAAGGGGAACCCTGTCCGCATTCCACATCAGAGACCTCTGATTCGCTACGCGGAAAGGATGGAACCGGTCTGTGTCACTTCCTGTCATGAGGGGATCTAGCTGACACCCAATGACCTAAAAGGTCAGACAGGCCATCAATAGAACGAGCGATGGCATCCAATTTGGCATCGCTGTAACCTCCGACCGCTGCACTTGACGTCGTCGAGGTCTGCGTATCAGATACGCGCGACTGATCCTGAAGCGGATCTGAGCGACGGTCCGCACCTTCTGGACCCTGATCCGACATGCCCTCACACAGTATATGGCAGGTAAAAACCTGTCAGTAATTAGGAAAAAGTGTGGTTTCTTCAGTGGACGAAACAAACACGCTGAAGGGTTAAAGCTCTTAAAGTAGAGAACTACCCCAGCTGTCTTTAAAATATCAGCAGAATATGTCAGCAGTATAATTAACCCTTTATGTTCTGATCCATACCGGAATAGAACCTACGGCGGGCATTGCTGGATTCTTGCTGAACGGGTTAACCCTTCATAGGGGTTAATGTCGCAGGCTCCCCACAACTCCCTTATTAAATAAAAGGGAGTGTGCGAGTCCCAGGCGAAACAAGGTCTCTATATGAGACCGCAGCTGCAGGATAGCGCTATCTGCCACTTGTCATACAGATAGGTCCTGCGCTGTGGGGGTGATAACTTTCACTCACCCAGCTGGCCGCGGTGATGTATATGTGTATATATATATATATATTATATATATATATATATATATATATATATATATATATATATATATATATCGGGAGGAGCGGAGCATGAGGAGCCCGGTGTAATGGCCGCCGCGCTGAGAGAAGCCGGAAGAGAAGCACATAATCGCGCGCTTCTGCACAAAGAAGACCGGGAAGCGTGAAGCCACGCCCCCCGCCGGCTTCAAAAAAGAGCGCGAACTCCCTCGCTCTCTGCTCTCCCCTGTCCTGCAGGCATCTGCCTGCGGACAAAAATACAGTCACCAAACATGTCAATTACATGTAACAGCGGCTGCCGCAGCAGCCGCTGAAAGCACTCACATACATAATGCGGAGTACTCACCAGCCGAGCGCCACAGGGACCCCCAGGGGTTTGTGGCGCTGTGCCCATCGCTTCCCCTCACGGTGGGGAACGCAGTGACCCCCGATGTGCGGTTTGCGTCCCCGCCAGGGAAGCCATCCTCATCCCCAGGGCCGGCATGATTCTGCAGGGACCACCATAGAGGGTAAATACAGATCCGCCAAGGGAGAGGTGGGAGTCCAGCAGCGCTGAGACCCCTGAGACCTCTAGACCACTTCTGGTGATCCAAGTCTCTTGTCCGATTTAAAATAACAAAATCTTCTGAGGAGCTGCTTCCAGCAGCGACTATCCTCTGAGACCTCAAATTTTAGACTGGAGAGCTGAGTAGGAGGAGCCCGAGCTGGAGGGGCCGGTCAACACTCTTTTTAATCTGAGGTGTCTATCTCATCTGGGCTCCGCCTACCCACTAGTAATGACTAGTGTGTGTCTCCCTTCCTTCGTCTGCTGCTGAAAGACTAACTTATATCCGGAAGACACCTAGTCTGTGGCCCATTCTAAGAACGACGGAGAGTCAGATAAGACGGAAATAGGAGTAGATGTCCGCCTACCCTACTGAAGTAGACTGGATAAGACATTTCTTTGGCTAAAAATCTGTGTGACTTGTATCCCCTAGATCTAGTTTTCCTGAATCCGACCTACTAAGCTTAGTCGGTTTTAAACGAGACCTGTGGTACTCTGGTCCCACGATAGGAATGCCCCGAGCCGGAAGAAATGATGCAGTGACTCGGCCAGAATTGCCACGAAAGAACCTGGAAACGTGCCTAATGATGACTAAAAAAGGACATCTAGTCCTTTGCTGTGGAAGGAATTTACTCTTTCCCTCCTGTGGCGTCAGAGAAGCTGAACCAGCTTTTCTCTAAATAAATGCCCGCTCTGATAAGGCGAGTATGTAAAGAACCTTTTAGACTCAGAGGCCGCTCGCCATTCCCTGAATCACAGTGCCCATCAATGGTGATGGCATAACGTAGTAAGTGCAGCACAGGTAGCCACGTGCAGCAAATATTCTCCGTCTCAGGAGAACTGATTGCTGCTTTCGTAGGAAGGTGTCCATTCCTTCTGCAAAACGAGGGAAAAAAAAAAAAAGATATCTTGCCTCTATAGTCTGCTCACCTTTTAAAAAGCGTTCGTGTGACCCGAGCCAGAACTGGGGTCCTCGTCAACCTTTAACGTATGGTTAATGGGTTCAATAAGCCTATCCACCGTAGTGTATCTGGCGAGACTAGATGGGTTAGGGCTAACGGACCGGCGCAGTAAAACAAGAGCGGGATGGGTCAGGGTAAAGAGGGGGGTAGGTGGAGGCGGCACTCCCCGTTACCATCTGTTGTTGGATTGGGTAGAACGGTACCCTGGAACAACACCGGCATGGCACACAATAACGGTGCAGGAGGGGGAACGTGGAGACCCTCCGCATTCCTGCCTGTTGTGGGTTTGGGGGAGAACGGAACTCTGAAGAGATCGGTCGCTTCTCTGCAATCTGTGGATTTTTTGCCTGAAAGAGCTGACAGAGTTCGCATGAGCCTTGGTGGGATCTGAACCCAGGATTCCAGCGCTACAAGGCTGCAGTGTTAACCACTGAACCACCGTGTTGCATTAGAGATGGATGAGTCATCTGAGGCAGGCTGGCGAAGATCCCAACTGATAGAGGAGGGATCATGAAGGGACTGAATCGCTGTGACCAGTGACGCCATGGGCTGCGACAGCGACGAAGCCCACTTGGGGGGGCTATAGTGCAGTCTAGATCCCAGTTCCTACAAAATGAGGCTGTTATCACAGAATGCCCGACACAATAAACTCATGTATCCTCTGCAGGGAAAACCAATGGGGCCACAGGGTCAGAGCATTTACCCAGGACAGTTGCCCGTGGGTGCTGCAGGTCCGATAACCTCCATGGTGGGATTTTGATCCCAGGGCCCCATGCTGCCAAGTATCTTCCAGTGATCTACCGTGGTGCTCGTTGTTGTGCCCTTTTAAGTGCTGCCGGGCATTGCTCATTGTTCTGGCATGTAATCCCCTGCATCCTGATAGAGAGATAATCCGGGAGGACAAAGATGGCCCCAGGGATTTGCAGAGGCTGGAAGTCTCCAAGTGAGTGAGAATTGCCAGTTTGGGGGGGCAGGGCTCTGGGCGTGACATCATCCGGTGGGCGGAGCCTCTGGGATTTAGAGGCCGGAAGTCTCGCAGTGAACAAGCGCCAGTTGGGGGGGGGGGGGGGGAAGGAGGGCTTCGGATGTGACGTCATCCGGTGGGCGGAGCATCGAGAATGCTCCATGAATAGGCCTAAGGCGGGGCCTAAATTTGCAGACGGCTGGAGCGTTACTCAGGGAGGGTGGGGCCACAGGAAAGCCATGGCTGAAGCTGCTGAGCCTGTCAGCATGGGGCTGAAATGAGGAGGGTCACAGACAGCATTTGGTTGGTGCTGAAGATCCGGCTGCAGAGGCCCACTGCCGACAGGATCCACTCACCATCGGTGCGCGTCCAAGCATGGAGCCGCCGCGGATGACTGGGCTTCAGCGCTGTAGAAAGTGCGTGCACTCTACAGGAGTCCTGCTGCTGATCCTGACCTGGGCCGCTACACATTGTATCAGGAGGTTTGTAGAAAAAGAAAAAAAAAAAAAAAAAACGACTGTTCTGCTGCAGGTCAGTGTTGTGTTTCGGTAGCTGAGGAGGACAGGAACAACAACAGGGCAGCCGAACACCTGAGATGTTGGTAACTAATGGGTTGCAGATTCCTAAACTAACGACACAACTAGAGGTAGCCGTGGAGCGTTCCTACGTTGATCCTAGACGCCTCGTCACAGCCTGAGAGATAACTACACCTAAAGGCAGAAAGATGAAAGCTATCTGCCCCGGAGCAGATCCCCAAAGAAAATAGGAAGCCCCCAAACATATAATGGCGGTTAGACAAGATAAAAACACAAACATAAGCAGAAAATAGATTGAGCAAACGCTGGGGCCACAAGCTGACTAAATAGGATAGGAAAGGAGAGATTACTTTCTGCAACCTAGAAAACCCTACAAAAATCCAACAATTCTGATTACAAAAATACTGAGATCACACGATCTCGCCACCCACTAAATCAGATCTCAGTGTGAACAAAACCAAGCTGCAGACGCTGAAAAAACAGGAAAAAGCAAATGAGCAAATAACAGTGGCTACAGATAAACAGTGAGGAGCTCAGGCCCCAGGAGGGGACCTGGCTGACCTCCAAAAAAGTGCAGAAAACAATGCAAAAAGCAAGCACAAAAAAAAAAAAAAATCTTATCTGAAAGCAGGAGATGCAGGCAAGACTCCAGCAAACTTCCAAATGAACCAGGAACCACAATTGAGACAAGAACAATTGATCACCGGCAACCATCATGGGAGGGAATCTCCCTTATATCAGACCAGTCAGTGAACCCAGATTGCCATTCCTTGCTGAAAGGTTCAGTACTGTCTGTAACCACCAGAGGGAGCCTCTGTTCAGAAACCATCTCTAGCACATTCATAACAGGTCAGGTGTTGCAGGTGGACGGTGCAGGGAAAATAGGGATTTTTGTGTGCACTCACCATAAAATCCTTTTCTCCGAGCTAATCATTGGAGACACAGGACCATGGGTGTTATGCTGCTGCCACTAGGACACTAAGCAATACACAAAAAAAGGTTAACTCCTCCTCCTGCATTATACACTCTCTGCTGGCTCAATCCTGAACCAGTTCGGTGCCAAAGCAGTAGGAGCTCATAACAGCAATGCAATATGTAAAAACTAAAGAACTACGAGTTACTACTGGCTAACAGGGTGGGTGCTGTGTCCCCAAATGATTGGCTCGGAGAAAAGGATTTTTCGGTGAGTATACACAAAAATCCCTGTTTCTCCGTCGCCTCATTGGGGGAAACAGGACCATGGGACGTTCCAAAGCAGTCCCTGGGTGGGGAAACATCACAACAGCTGAAGCCTCGTAAACCAAATGCATAAACGCTTAAACGAGTAAAAGAAGGCTACAGATGCGAAACGGCCGATTGCAGAATCCGTCTGCCAAGAGCCGCATCTGAGGAAGCTTGAGCATGAATCTTGTAATGCTTAGCAAATGTGTGAAGACTGGACCACGTCGCAGCCTAGCACACTTGCTGTGCCTAAGCCTGGTGCCGAATGGCCCAGGAAGCCCCCACTGACCGAGTGGAGTGTGCCTTAATCCCCGCCGGGATAGGCTGACCCTTGACACGGTAAGCTTCTTGGATCGCAGAGTAGATCCATCTGGCTAACGTGGCCTTGGAAGCAGGCAGGCCCTTTCTGCGTCCCTCCGGAAGCACGAAAAGGGCGTCTGATTTGCGAAAAGACGCAGTCCTGGAAATGTACGTGTAGAGAGCCCTCACCAAATCCAAAGTGTGAAGAGCTTTCTCAGTATGGTGAACCGGCGCCGGACAGAACGAGGGCAGGACTATATCCTCGTTTAAATACGACCTTAGGCAAAAAGGAAGGAGACGTCCTAAGCACCAACTTGTCCTGGTGGAAAAATCAGGAAGGGATGTTTACAAGACAAAGCTGCCAATTCCGAGACCCGTCTAATGGAGGTTATTGAGACAAGAAAAACAACCTTCCACGACAGAAGAGAAAGAGCAACATCTTGTAATGGCTCGAAGGGGGTCTGTAAGGCATTGAGAACCAGATTAAGGTCCCAAGGCTCCAAAGGCCTCTTGTAGAGGGGTACAAGGTGCGATACTCCCTGAATAAACGTCTTAACCTGGGGCTTAGACGCTATCCTTCGCTGGAAGAGCACGGAAAGAGCAGAAATTTGTCCCTTGAGGGAAGACAGCGCTAATCCGGAATCCAGCCCTGCTTGGAGAAACTCCAGAATGGAAGGAGTGGAGAATACCAACGGGGAACGACCTTTGTCCTTACATCAGAAGAAAGTTTTCCCAAACACGATGGTAAATGCGCATGGACACAGGCTTCCTGGCATTGATCATGGTAATCGCAACCCGTTGTGAGAAAACGGCCTGGGCTAGAATCCAGGATTCAATGGCCATACCGTCAAATTCAGCGCTCTCGAGTTCTGATGGTAAATAGGAACCTGAGAGAGGAGGTCCGGACAATCCAGTAACCTCCAGGGGATGTCTGCGACTAGATGGATAAGTTCCGCATACCACGGCCGGCACGGCCAGTATGGAGCGACGAGAATTAGAGGAATGCCTTCCGCCTTGATCTTCCGAATGACCCTGGGAATCAACGGAAGAGGAGGGAAGATGTAAGAAAGGCGAAATTGGCTCCAAGGAAGGACTAGAGCATCCAAGCCGATGGCTAGCGGGTCGCGGGACCGGCCTATGAATGCCGGAACCTTGGCATTCAGTCTGGATGCCATGAGGTCCAAGTCCGGAGTGCCCCAACGCTGGTAAATCTGATGAAACACGTCCGGGTGAAGAGACCATTCCCCGAGGCTAAGCCCTGGCGGCTGAGAAAATCTGCCGCCCAATTGTCCACTCCCGGAATGTAAACTGCGGAGATGAGCGTGTGGTTTGACTCGGCCCATCGCAGAATGTGCGTCACTTCGAGCATCGCACTTCTGCTTCATGTGCCACCTTGACGATTAATGTACGCCACAGCCAAGGCATTGTCTGACTGGATCCGGATGGGACGACCGGCCAGCAGATAATGAAAATGAAGAAGGGCTAGCCTGATTGCTCTGATCTCTAGGATATTGATCGGAAGACGGGCTTCTTGAGGAGACCAGCGAACTAGAGCCGTGTGGTGACGAAAGACCGCGCCCCATCAGAGGAGACTGGCATCGGTGGTCACCACCAACCAATGTACGGGAAGAAAAGACCTTCCCTGATTCAATGACGACGTCGTCATCCACCATTTTAGGGTCCATTTGATTCTGGGCGGAAGGCGAAAACGGCGACCCAAGGAGGCTGGGTTTCTGTCCCAGAGTGAAATCAATTCCTGTTGCAGGGTCCGGAGATGAAATTGAGCGAACGGCACTGCCTCGATGGAAGCTACCATCTTTCCCAGGACCTGCTTGGCGAACCGTAGGGAGTGAGAGTGACCTAGTGACAACATCTGTGCTCCCCGCGATAGAGAGGAAATCTTCTCTGGAGGGAGACTCACCAACCCTCGGGAAGTGTCCAGAAGGAACGGGGGAGGATTTGTCCAGGTTCACTAGCCAACCTAGGCCGGAGAGAGTATCCACAGTGACGTCGAGACTTTCTGAACAGGCCCGAAAGGACGGGCCCATGATGAGCAGGTCGTCCAGGTAGGGAAGGATCACCACGCCCCGAGAGTGTAAGATGGACATGACGGCCGCCATGACTTTTGTGAACACTCTGGGGGTGGTGGCGAGACCGAAGGGCAGAGCAGTGAATTGGAAATGTGCGTCTCCGATCGCAAAGCGCAGAAACCTTTGATGACCCTCGAAAATTGGGATGTGAAGGTATGCATCCTTGATGTCGACAGACGCAAGGTATTCCCCTTTTTCCAGCGAAGCGATAACAGAACAGAGAGATTCCATTCTGAAATGGCGCACCCTGACGAATTTGTTCAGCAGTTTTAAATCCAGGATGGGGCGCATGGTTCCGTCCTTTTTTGGGACCACAAATAGGTTCGAGTAAAAACCCTTGAACCTTTCCACGTGAGGAACCGTGACGATGACTTCGCTGTTGCGGAGGGCATCTAAGGCCTGATAAAAGGGAGCTGCGAGAGCCTTTGACTTTGGGAGGCGAGACTGGTAGAAACGCCTTGGCGGAGGTGACAAGAATTCGATCTTGTAGCCAGAGGCTACGAGATCTCGGACCCACCGGTCGTGAACGATCGACAACCAGACCTCGCGAAACAAGAGTAGGCAGCCCGCCTACCCTGTTTGTGTCCTCCGGACACGGCAAGGAGTCATTGGGAGGAGCACTTGCGAGAAGACCCCTTGGGACCGGACCGGGAGGATCTGTTTCTCCAGGACTGAGAGGGCTTAAACGAGGGTTGAGAGCCCCTGCGCGGAGGGCAGGCCACGCGGGAGGAGCTTGCGGAAGACCAGTTTGGAGAGGTGCGAAATGGCCGGAAGTGAACTTGGTGCTGTACCAGAAAGGGCCGGCTGGGCCTACGCTGGGGGAGGAATTTACTTTCCCCCCCAGTAGCATCGGAGATGATCTGATCAAATTTTTCTCTGAAGAGAGACGCCCGCTTTGGTACGGCAGGGAAGTTAAAGACTTTTTTGAAGCAGAGTCTGCCCGCCACTCTCTGAGCCATAGAGCTCTCCTAATGGTAACGGCGTTTGCAGCTGCAAGCGCGGCACAGTTAGCCGCTTCTAGAGAGGCATGAACGACGTAATCCCCTGCTCGAGCAATCTGGTAAGAGAGTTGTCGCGACCAGTCTTAACTAGGGCCCCTGCCCACGCTACCATAGCCCTGGCTACCCAGGTGGCGGCAAAAGAAGGACAGAGATGCTCCGGCAGCTTCAAAAACAGACAGAGCGAGATTGTCAATCTGTCGATCAGTGGGGTTTTTAATCGATGAGCCATCCGAAAGAGACAGCAGGGTTTTGGAAGCAAGCCGGGATATGGGCGGATCCACTGCAGGGGACTCAGTCCACTCCTTGGACAAGGCCGCTGGGAAAGGATACCGAGCTTCCAGCAGCTTCTGCCCTGAGAAACGTTTGTATGGGCGACTTCTATGTCTCTGGACAATGTCCGTAAACTCAGGGTGGCTAGCAAAAACCCTGTGAGGGCGTTTGGTCCTTTTGAAAGACACGGGGCGATCCGGATTAGACCCGGGTTCTTCGTCTACTCTCAGGACCTTATTGACTGCCTCGATGAAAGAATCTAAGGACTCCTGGAACTCTAGCGAGTCCGGATCTACGGCCACGTCTGACTCGTATTCAGAGTCGCGTTCGCTATCCACCCCTGGGGAGGGGGAGCGGGAGTCTGAGCTTGCGGATGCTAAGCCGCTAGAGGGCTTAGGAGACAAATTATGGGGAGGGACGTTTCCTAGAAGGCCGCCTCGCTGCTGCCGCGGACCGGCCCCTGTCTGAGGAAGACTCTCTGGAAGCTGAAGGGCCCTCTGCCGGTAAAGGAATGCCCTGGCTTGAGGAGGAACCACGGAAAGATTCTAAGGCCTTAGTCAGGGAATCCATGGACTGTGCCAGGGACGTGGCCCATTCGGGAGGGGTAGGCCCACTGGGATCAGTATTAGCAGGGGGATCCTGGGCGGTATTGGCAAGGGGCTCCTGGGCGCATGAAGGGGTGCAGGCCGCATAAAATGTGGAACCATGCATTCGCGGTAGCGAGGTATTGCATGAGGCTAACGAGGCATACACGACTGTGTGTGTTTTGTCAGCTCTCCTGGAGCTCTTTGATTGCGACATTTTGCAAATTAAGTGAGCCTGGAGACTGCTGCAGGGAAGGGGTTAAGCGCTGTGTAAGCTTACCCAGGGTCCTGTGTCAGTGCCCACCAATCAAAGATGGAGAAAAGATGAGGTCTGTCAGACGCTGTGGACTCAGAAGAGGGAAATGCTGAGGCGTCCTGTGTCCGTGACCATTGAGGGGAGAAATGGCGGCCGAGAGTAATTTGGCGCTTCTCGTTTCCGACGAGGTGGGCGGGTATATTCAGGGGGCCGGTAAGCATGGTCAGCGCTCCCTGAACAGGGGGAAGCGCCGAAAAACGTAGGCGGAGCTACCCGGGAGGCAGAGTTGAGGCCTACCCCGGCAAAAAGCAGGGGACTAAAGTAGAGGGGCAGCCGCGGCAGGCGAAGGCATCCGCAGGCCTGTCTTGATGGCCGTGGCGGAGACAGTGGGGGTCACAGCGGCGCAAGCAGGTGATGCCACAGAGATGGCCACAGCAGCGACTCCTGTAGGAAAGGCCGCAGCGGCGGCTTCTATGGGGAGGCCGCCGCGGCGGCTCCTGTGGAAGCCGCAGCGATTCCTATGAGCGGCTTCGGTTCCAATGAAAAGGCCGCGATGGCTGCTGAATCAGGCCATGGCGGCGGAACTCGGGCTCCTAGGTTAGGCCCAAGCCGGGGCCTAAATTTCAGCTCTCAAACACTGGAGCTGTGGGAGGCCGCGACAGTGGCTGCTATGAAGGTCTGCGGCAGCGGCGCTATGGTCGGCAGCGGCCTTGCGCTGTGTATCTCTGTGCCCCAGCGGTATGTGCTGTCAAGTCTGCTCAATCTGCCATCCCTTTGATAGGGAGGCGGAGAGGGTTAATCTTCGCAGCACCAGGTTTATGTTTAGGTAGCTGAGGAGAAATAGCAAAAACAGTAATACACCAGAGAGACTGGAACCTATTGGATTGCAGTAACCTGAACTAACCACACAACTAGAGGTAGCCGTGGAGCGTTCCTACGTTGATCCTAGACGCCTCGTCACAGCCTGAGAGATAACTACACCTAAAGGCAGAAATGTTATGTACGGTAGCTGAGGAGGACAGGAACAGCAGCAGGGCAGCCGAACACCTGAGATGTTGGTAACTAATGGGTTGCAGAAACCTGAACTAACCACACAACTAGAGGTAGCCGTGGAGCGTTCCTACGTTGATCCTAGACGCCTCGTCACAGCCTGAGAGCTAGCTATACCTAAAGATAGAAACAGGAAAGCTAACTGCCCCGGAGTAGAGCCCCAAAGGAATAGGCAGCCCCCAAACATATAATGGCGGTTAGACAAGATGAAAACACAAACGCAGGCAGAAAACAGATTGAGCAAACGCTGGGGCCACAAGCTGACTAAATAGGAAAGGACAGGAGAGATTACTTTCTGCAACCCAGAAAACCCTACAAAAATCCAACAATTCTGATTACAAAAATACAGAGATCACACGATCTCGCCACCCACTAAATCAGATCTCAGTGTGAACAAAACCAAGCTGCAGCCGCTGAAAAAGCAAATGAAAAAACAACAGAGGCTACAGACAAACTGAGGAGCTCAGGCCCCAGGAGGGGACCCGGCTGTCCTCTACAAATGTGCAGAAAACAATGCAAATAGCAAGCACAAAAATAAAAGCAGAAAATATCTTATCTGATAGCAGAAGATGCAGGCAAGACTCAGCAAACTTCCAAATGAACCAGGAACCACAATTGAGACAAGAACAATTGATCACCGGCAACCATCATGGGAGGGAACCTCCCTTATATCAGACCAGTCCGTGAACCCAGATTGCCATTCCTCGCTGAAAGGTTCAGTACTGTCTGTAACCACCAGAGGGAGCCTCTGCTCAGAAACCATCTCTAGCACATTCATAACACAGAAAGATTAAAGCTATCTGCCCCGAAGCAGATCCCCAAAGAAAATAGGAAGCCCCCAAACACGGTTAGACAAGAAGAAAGCACGGACACAGACAGAAAATAGAATGAGCAAACGCTGGGGCCCAATCTGTCTAGACAGAAAAGTACAGGAAAGAATTCTGACTGCAATCCAACAAAAACCCTAAAAAATACCAACACTTCTGATTGCCAAAAAAAAACCTGAGATCACACGATCTCATCCACATAAATCAGATCTCTGGTGTAACAAAACCAAGCCGCAGCCACTGAAAAAACAGGAAAAAGCAAATGAACAAATAACAGTGGCTACAGATAAACTGAGAGGAGCACAGGCCCCAGGAGGGGACCCGGCTGACCTCCACAAAAGTGCAGACAACTATGCAAAAAGCAAGCACAAAAAGAAAAGCAGAAAATATCTTATCTGAAAGCAGCAGATGCAGGCAAGAATCCAGCAAACTGGGGGGCGTGGCCTGCGCTTGGAAGTGAGTGCACGTCTTTTGCTGGGCTCCTGAATTCGCCTGCTTTTGCGATAATAAAAGCAACACTTGGAGGTGACCTGTGGATCTAATTTCACTACCGGAGGATCCCTGGACCATAAGGATCAAGAAATCCCAAAGCTGCTGGAGTTTCTGGCTAAGTGGGGAGAGGACCGATCGAGGCCTACAGGAGAGCGGTAAGCCGCGGCCTGTAGTAGCTCCGTGCAGCCGCTACTTAGTCGAGCCTCCGGTGCCCATTCAGGACCTGTGCCCTTCTTTAAAAGTGCCTACCCGGCTTTGGGGACCTCGTCTATGCCCAGTGACTCCCTGTTTGGCCAGAGATTTGGCTTTTACTAAAAGTTATTAACCCAAATAGACGGCGGTATTAGCGCAGGCAGAGGCTTGATTGACAGCTTGAGTCTCCTGCACTGCAGCTGCCGCCGCTGAAGCACTCCTCTGAAGTTACTGTGGAGGGGCTCCGCAGACTCGGGGGTGATAACTGGACTGTGGGGCTTACCTGGGAAGTCTCCTGGACCCTTGTGGATTAGGCTGCCTGGATGTCCGCTGGAACAGGGAGAGGAACGATCGCAGCCTGCAGGAGAGCGGAGCTGCTTGGTCACTGATTGAATCGCAGCCTCTGCTGACATTGGCTCGTTGCCCAGGGTCGCCGGTGAGCCTGGTATCTTCATCTGTGATCTCAAGAGTCTACCGGGAGGCGAAGCCAAGGATTGGCCGCTTTCTAGTAAAGCTCTCCGCTGATTTTCTCTCATTTGTGGCTATCCCTCAATTCATGAGAGGAGAAACAGTTTAATTAGCGGGGGATATACCTGGACGGGGGACTTGTTTGTCAGGTCTACTTCTCCAGGTTCCTCGGGAGGCTCAAGGCGCCGGGGACGCCGCACAGCGAGATACGGGTCGCGGGACAGCTGGGCTACACATTCTAAATAGGAACTATATGTTACTAAGCAGATTCTAATGTAACGTTTCTTGTTTGAGACATCACCGTCATCTATCTTTTTACCAATGTCACTAAGCATGGATAAATTTGTGGGCAAGCAAACTAAAGGAGGCCGAGCTTCTACCCGAAATCAACAAGGATCATCATCGCCTAAATTCACCTCTGATACAAGTAGTGAGACCTCTCATTCAATAGTGGATGCCATTATGGAACGCCTTATGCCCGAAATAGACTCTAGATTTGCCACTCTTCAAACTTCGATGGATTCTATAATATCACAAGTTAATAGCCAGGGTACTCGTCTGGATGAGGCTGAACAACGTATTTCTGATCTGGAGGAGGTCACCAAGGAAATGGTAGAACGTTTAGAGGATAAAGCGAAAACGGTCACAGAGCTTCAATCCAAAGTGGACGACCTGGAAAATCGCTCCAGACGCAATAACTTGAAACTGATAGGTATACCTGAGTCAGTACAGCCCTCTGAATTGCTTAAATTAACATCTGAGTGGTTGCCGGGTGCCTTGGACATTCATCTAACATCTGGATCAATAGTGGTCGAGAGAGCACAGAGAATAGGTCCACAGAGGGGAAAGGACAATGATAGACCCAGACCGGTGATTTTCAAGGTCCTTGACTTTCAATATAAAAATCGTTCTACTTACTGCCTACAGGAAGAAAGCGCATCTGTCCTATGAAGGGCACAAAGTTCTGATGTTTCAGGACTATTCGGCCATGGTGACGACCAGACGCAGGGCCTTCAACCCGGTGTGTAAGTTGCTGGCTGACAAAAACATTAGGTTCGGCCTACAATATCCAGCAATACTACGCTTTAATCTATCTGGGAAAAACTGGGTCATTGACGACCCGGTAAAGGCTCTGGAGGTCGTCCGAGAAATCTCTCAGCCGCCATGAGCAAGATTCTGAATGGCTTACTGAGTGACACTCTCATAAATTACATAAGGTGATGTCAACTGACATTTGTTGTTATGTTGGTGTTTTTTGCGGTATTCTTACCTCTGCATCTAACGTTGAGATGTAGGTATGGGGGAAATGTTGAATATGGCACACTGATACAAATTTTGTGGGAGGGGAGGGTTTATTGGGGAGAAGATCTCTGCATTCGATTTCAGATAATCATTAATCCAGGGATTCTAATGCCTACTCGCTGGGATAGGCTGGACTCCTACTATTGTGTAACAGTTATATCTTATCATTTTTCCCGCACTGGTGTGGGTTAATGGTGGATATTAACAGGCAAAAAATGTCCGCTATGACATCTCTCCTTTGGTGCTCTTGGAATGTCAATGGCCTGAATTCCCCGGTAAAGAGGAAAAAAATTTTACATTATTTACATCAAAAAAATTTTCATATTGTACTTTTGCAGGAGACACACTGGGTGAAGGATAACCACCCGGGGTTTTCTAGCAAAAAATTTACGGTGTGTGCGGAAGCCTCCTTTACCAAAAAGCAGAGGGGTGTCGCTATCATGATAAACAGAAATGTTGACCATGAAATAGTGGATGTGCTAGAAGATCCTTTGGGGAGGTTTGTTTGCGTTATGCTGGTGTTAGAGGGGACAACTTACAGTGTCATTAATATTTACGTGCCAAATTCGTCGGATCCTTCCTTCCGGGCTAATGTGCTAAAGAAAATCGCAGGATGGGACACCTCCAATATGATTATAGGTGGCGACTTTAATGAGGTGCATGACATCGAGATGGATAGGTCTAATTCTCAATCCCCCATATAACTACACAGGGGAGACTAATACAATCTCTTTTAGATCACTTGGGTTTGTTGGACATATGGAGAGTGCAACATCCTGTTGAGAGAGATTACTCTCACTTTTCACATGTTCATAACTCCCATGCTAGAATTGATTACTGGTTGTTGAACCCCTCACTCATGCCAAAAGTCACACATACCAAAATCTTGGACATACATATCTCAGATCACGCACCAATAACGTTCAACCTAAAATTAACTAAGCCAATCTGTTTTCACAGGAAATGGAGGTTCCCGTCATACTTATATCAATCAGATGATTTCAAAAAATTCATACAATTCTCATGGGATACGTACAAATCTGATAACCAAATACATTGTGAAACACCAATTCTTTTCTGGGATACCTCTAAAGCGGTGTTGAGAGGGCAAATAATTGCATATATATGTCATAAAAAAAAAACAGTTGCGGGAGCGGACCCTGGCAGCTCAGAAGACTTTAACCTTAGCATATAAAAATTTTAAATTTAATAATTCACCCCTCACGAAAAAAACAATATCTCGAGGCAAAAGAATCGGCGGATACGCTCGCTCATGAATGGGCCACATATAGTATTGATCTCCAAAAGCACAAATTTTTTAAGTGGGGCAACAAACCCGGTAAATTACTTGCATCTCTCACCAGACCATACAGAAAGGCCACAAGGATTCATAAAATTCGGTCCAAAGAGGGCAGAGTGTTGATATAGAATGAGCAGATTGTAGAAGAATTTAGATCGTTTTTTGGTTCCCTATACAAAGCAGAGAAGAGAGAGGGGGACGATATTCTTAATTTTATGCAATCGGAGGTGGCACCTTTACTAACAGAGGAACATAGGGAAATCCTTAATGCTCCTATATCCCCTCAGAAGTAATCCAAACTATCAGCTCCTTGAAGCTCTCTAAATCTCCTGGCCCTGATGGGTATAGTAATGAATTTTATAAGATTTTGGGAGGCAGTATAGGGACACATCTTTGTGAAGTTTTTAATCAGATGGTGCGTTCAGGGCGGCTCCCGGACCGTTTCAATGAAGCAGACATAATAGTGCTCCCTAAACAGGGTGGATAAAAATCATGATTTTTTTAAAAAAAATCAAAAAAATCGGATTTTTTTGATTTAAATCGGATTTTTTTTATTTAAATCGGATTTTTTTGATTTAAATCGGATTTTTTAATCAAGTTGTAACAAGCAAAACTTTGTCTTTTTGCAAATCAAATTATTTTACACAAATAAAAATATTAAAACAGTTGATGATTATGAAACCTAATAATTTTTATTTGCACTATTAAACAATCAGAATTGAACTACAGAGTAAGTACTTTTTAACAATAGCCTATCTCTAACGTTTGAAGTAAGCAAACATCTTCAGTGAATACAGCAGTCCTTTAAGCCTACTGTTTATTTAGGACTTTTAATAGGAAAACTAGTTGTCCTGCTTTAGCAGTTCCTAAGCGGTTTCAGACTGGTGTTGTGTGCACAAAACCAAATGAAGAAAACAATCTCTCTACTCCTGCCGATGAAGCCGATGCAGTCAGTAGCTGAGTAGCTACATTTATTATCTTCGCTGGAAGAACAAGTGATTGCGACTTCCACCAGTCCAGTGGTTTTAGTTCATTAACGACGTTATCTGCAAACATGTATTTTTGAAATGGTGCAGATTCACACTTCAATTTCAGCACAGTTGCCACAATGTCATGGTTAGTATTGGCGAGCCACTCCATTGCAGAGTTGATTTCCGCCTCAGATAGTTTTTTCCCTCTGTAGATGGGATGCAAGATATTGGCTAAATAGTGTTCTTCTTTTAATGCTTGGTCCTTGCGGTGGTGTATTGCAACCTTTACATTGTTTGAGAGGTTCAAGCGATCTAGCGAACCTTCTAAATCTTTCCAAACTTCTGTGGCATCAGCTATGGTTGCAGTATCTTTCTGCATTTTATCCAACGCAATAGATATTGGCTTTAACCTTTCCAAAAGGTCCTCGGCATTTCTCTTCACACCAAGATTTAATACTTTGCTTTGTATATTAGCATCAATTTTATCCCGATGTGTTTCGCAAATGGACACTAATTTTGACCAGTTGTTAATAAACAGTTCCAAGCATTCAGCCAAGGTATTCCATCTAACATCTTGTGGTAGAACCAACTTCAGTCCTCCCATTTCCTTGTAGGTTGCATGTGCAAAATGATTATTGCGGAAATATTTAACAATTTCTACAACATGTTCTTTGACACCCGAAATATGCAGGTCTTTTGCCAAAAGATGCAACAAATGGGCAGAACAACCGTATGTAATGACATTTGTGTCATCCTCATGTGCCAGTTCCGCTCGCATTTTTGCCACATTGCTTGCGTTATCAGTAACTAAGCTCCTTACTTTACATCCAAACTGTTCTTGGCATTGGTGAATTGAGTTCTTAGCAATTTCAAGTAAATATTCAGCAGTATGTGAATTTCCAGATATGTCGATTGTGTCTGTAAGGTAAGTTTCACCATCTTCTGTTGTGACACAAGTGCAAATTATGGGGTCGTTGTGGATGTTGCTCCAACCATCCAAGCTCATGTTAACAACTTTGTCTTTCAAATATTTTGTACAAGCCGCTATTTCTTTGTCGTATACAGCCTGAAGATGTTTTCCTGAGATATCAAATCTACTTGGTGGTTTGTAGCCTGGTCTTATTCCTTCGATCATTTGTACAAACAATGGGTGTTCAACTAGTCGGAAAGAAGAATTGGTTGCAAATATGAATTTAGCAATTAATTCATCAAATGTTCTTTCTGGCTCTCGTAGTCTTTAAGAGGAATTTTTCTACACTTTGCATGCAAAGTTTTTTGTTGGGCTGCTTTGTTGAAGTTGTACCCAGATATTGATTGTCACGTGCAGCACAAGCCATATTTGACCCTGAAAGCACAGTAATTAAAAATATAATTCGACTGCGTATTTGAAGAAATAACGAAAATATTTTGAAACAAACTTTTTGAACAATGTAATGGTCCTCGTCCTATAAGGGCTGTCTCAAAAGTTATGCTACTCAAGTTTCCGGTGAAGTTGCTGTAATTCTAGTAATATCAGAGCAACTGAAAAAAATTATGTCACAAAGTTTTAAAAATGTTTTTTTAAAAAATGGTCAATTTGGCAGACTTCAAAAGTGAATTGTAGCCTACAATAAAAAAAAAAAATAGGCGTATACACACTCTTTTATTTTTACTTAACGTTAATCTTCTGTGAAATATTGCCTTAACATAAATTTAAATTCTATACTCCAGAACTAGTGCTAGAAATTTTTCTTTTCATAGACTTTAACCATCCCAGTAAAACTCTGTTAAAATAGGTTGTAATTGCCAGACTTACCACTAGTGCTAGGGTCCTGGTGCATAAGAAGCTGTGGGGGTTCATTGACATTAGTTGTATCACTATCAACATCTTCATTTCCCTTCTGGTTGCAGTTTTCATAATGTGATTTCAAACGGCAAACAAGTCCTTGGATATCCTTTTGACAGTATTTGCACTTTGCTCTCCCACCTTTCTTTCCAAGCTCTGCTGGCATCTCAACAAAATGAACCCAAATAGGGTCTCTCTTACGACCTGCCATGGCTCACGCAGATCACTTCTGAAGTTTGATTGTTACTACAGACAAGTACTGCTGACTGACTATCCAACAAGTTTGGGCATGTCAACTGAATGGAAAAAGAAACTGAAACCAAGCTAGAGAAAGTGAAACCAAGCTAGAAGTGTGGAGTTAATTGAACAATGATTGAAAGTTTTAGATTTTAATCGTGATTTATATTAAAAAAATCTTTTGATTTAAAACAGTGATTTAAATCATGATTAAAATCACGATTTAAATCGATCTGATTTAAATAGAAAAAAATAATTTGATTTAAATCATGATTTAAATCGTTGATTTAAATCGGCGTGATTTAAATCAATCCACCCTGTCCCTAAACCGGGTAAAGATCCTTCATTAGTGGAAGGATACAGACCAATCTCGCTTTTAAATTCAGACTTTAAAATTTTCACTAAAATCTTAGCTAATAGAGTGCAAAAATAATCCCCAACCTGATATTGCCTCAACAAATTGGGTTTGTCCATGGGAAATCCATAACATACAACATATGGACGGCCTTGGGTGCTATCTCTTACGGAAAATCTCATGGTTGCTTAGAGTCTATTGTGGTTAGCCTGGATGCCGACAAGGCGTTTGACAGGGTTGCATGGGACTATCTCCTAGACATCCTGGAGTTTAGAAACTTTGGTCCATGGTTCTGTGAGGCGACAGAATCCTTTACTTAGAACCCTCCAAAATTCTTTAATATTCAAAGGCATAGAGGTAGGCTCCACCTCTCTCAAAATTGCAGCATTTGCCGATGATATACTTCTTTTCATCTCCAACCCAATGAGGCAATACCGGTTATCATGGAGGCCCTAAATCATTTTGGCAAATGCTCAGGCTTTAAAATAAATAATAAGTCAGAGGCCCTGGCTCTGTTTGAGCAAGGAAAATTAAATAACGCGACACTTCCTTTCCAATGGAGCACATCATCTATTAAATATTTGGGCGTCCACCTCCCGGCAGATCTGGCGTCCTTATATCACATTAATATCAGACCCCTAATCACGTCCATATCTAACCTTCTAAACTCCTGGAAACATTTTACTTTGTCCTTTTCGGGAAAATGCCACTTAATTAAGATGATAATTTTTCCAAAAATATTGTACATTTTCCAGTCACTTCCTATTTTGCTGTCACGTACTGATGTTAATACTCTAAACACTGCTTTTAGGAATTTTATTTGGGGAGAAAAAAAGCGTACACGCATAGGTCTAATTAAACTACAAGCCCCAAAGGAGGAGGGTGGCATCAACTTCCCAGATATTGCAAAGTACAATCTAGCAGCAAATCTCAGATACGCCATTGACTGGTTGAGAGGTAGTTCACATTTCACAAACGTACTATTAGACCAACAATTAAGTCCCCATGTCTCTCTACCAGCATTATTACATATGACTAACGAGAACTTTATTGCAGAAATAAGAAACCACCCCACCTTATGGCAAACGATACAGACGTGGAGGAAATGCAGGAGACTGTCATTTGAGAGGTGATGTCTCTCCCTTTGTGCCCTTTCTAGGTAACCCAGGCTTTATAGGAGGTAAACCACCCTTATCTTATATTGAGCTGGCTGGGCAGGGTTGCATCTTGGCAGCTGACCTATTAGATGATAGTTTTTCTATGCTCACATTTGACACAGCAGCACGGCGCTTCTCAGCATTTGTGAACAGGCCCTTCCTTTTTCTTCAAGCAAGGAGCTTAATCTTGAAAGGCATGGCGGCTGGGGGTGGAGAAAAAGGGAGGAACACTTTGGATGGCTTCCTTAGGACCGCCAGGGTGCAGATGGCCTCGACAAGCAGCATTTATATACTATTGCGTAAGCAGTGGTCATGGGAGGGCAAAAAGACAGGTCCAGCACGATGGGTCAAGGACATACAGAACATCACAGTTGGGGAAATCTTAGACGCCACTTTGATGCAACGGAAGGTGATCCCCTCCAGCAGTTATGCAGACATGTCTCTATTACTCCTCCATAGAGCTTATATTACCCCACATATTAAGTCTAGGATGTCTCCAGAGGGCACTTTCACCTGTTCCAAATGCAGGACAGGAAATACAGACATATTTCATCACATGTGGGGATGCCCCAAAGTGCAAAAATTATGGCAATCTATTCATGCTGAACTACAGAATCTTGGCGGGATAGTGTTCCCTCTGACTCCGCAATGGGCAATATTTAATATACTTGATAGCTCTCAACATAAACTCCCCAAACATGTTAAGGCCATGTTAATAATATGGGCCTCAGCTGCCAGGAAAAGTCTATTGGAACACTGGCTGGATCCATTGCCACCACCCAAATCTCTCATTTATTCTAAAATAATGTACATTTTTCGAATGGACTGGCTGGATACCTTAACGAATAAAGAGAAATTGACCGGGAAATTTTTAACCACATGGTCATTCTTCATTCCATCTCTGACTCAAGACACTAGGGACAAATTAAAGTCAAATTTTGAAAATACTCAATGGTATCTTCTTCAGAAAATTAGTGGACATGATCCTATTCCTTAAAAATTTTGATGGTTGTCAATTGAATGCAGGGAAGTTACAGGGGTTTACATGTTGGGGGGATGGGAGGGTGGAGGGTAGCGGGGGGGACATTTATGAATATTATACTTATGTGACATCTTTAAATTTGTTTGACTTACTTTGTGGTAATGTTCCTTAATTCATCACATTGAGTTTTAAGTATGTCATTTCAGATTGTTACTTCATGACTTGTATGATTAAAAATTTATTGTAATACTTTTAAAATCAATAAAACATATTGGAAAAAAAAAAAAGAATCCAGCAAACTTCCAAATGAACCAGGAAACACAATTGAGACAAGAACAATTGATCACCGGCGACCATCATGGGAGGGAACGTCCCTTATATCAGTCCAGTCAGTGATCCCAGATTGCCATTCCTCGCTGGAAGATTCAATACTGTCTGTAACCACCAGAGGGAGCCTCTGCTCAGAAACCATCTCTAGCACATTCACAACAACCAGGTTTCATGCCAGGCAGCACCAGGTTTCTCAGTGGTGGTGCAGAGGGCTTCCCAGCGCCGGAGGACTCTGACCGTCTGAAGGCCTGGCTCCGGAAGGGGGTACATGGGGGTGACACCACGTGTTCCCGTCCGCTGTAGATGCGGGGAGAACGGATCCATTAAAGGGATCCGTCGCCCCAAAAGAGCTCAGGAGAAAAAAAGAAAAAAAAAACGTTGCAGTAGGGGGTACGGGGAGGCGACACTCCGCGTTCCCGCCTGTTGATTGTGGGAGATCGGGAATTTTTCAGAAGACCCCGTTGCCTTTCCATTCCGCAAAAATATAATTGGCAAAAAAATTTGAAAAAAAAAAATTAGACAAAAAATTGGGGTCTGAAGTCAGACCCTAATGCCTGCTAAAGACACTAAGCAAGAACTGGTTCAGGATTGAGCCAGCAGAGGGTGTATACTGCAGGAGGAGTTAATCTTTTTTGTGTATTGCTTAGTGTCCTCCTAGTGGCAGCAGCATAACACCCATGGTCCTGTGTCCCCCAATGAGGCGACGGAGAGAACTCTCCATCCACCATCCCTTTAATAGGGAGGTGGAGAGCACCCGTCCGCCTCCTTCCCTCATCCGCTTTAACAGTGGTGATGCAGTGGGGGCTGCACGGACGCCAAAATGGGGGCCTCTGTACATCCTATGGGTTCGAGCCCTTAGAATGGGACAGGGCTGTTTGTCCGGCATTAGGCATGGCTGCAGAAGAGGGTACATGGAGGCGACACTCCATGTGCTCGTCTGTTGATGGTGTGGGGCGATCGGTGCTCTTTAACCCCTTCATGACCCAGCCTATTTTGACCTTAAAGACCTTGCCATTTTTTGCAATTCTGACCAGTGTCCCTTTATGAGGTAAACTCAGGAATGCTTCAACGGATCCTAGCGATTCTGAGACTGTTTTTTCGTGACATATTGAGCTTCATGTTAGTGGTAAATTTAGGTCGATAATTTTTGCGTTTATTTGTGAAAAAATTGAAATTTGGCGAAAAATTTTGAAAATTTCGCAATTTTTAAATTTTGAATTTTTACGCTGTTAAACGAGAGAGTTGTGTGACACAAAATAGTTAATAAATAACATTTCCCACATATTATTTGTCCCTACCTATGGGGCATTTATTTACATTTTTTATTTTGATCACTGTGAGAGTTTATCACAGTGATCAAAAGGTGGGGGAGCGGAGGCAAGGAGGAGGGGAGCAGATAGTGACGGCGGTGACCGTTCGCCGCCATGAATCGGCGGCGGATCGCCGCCGTGACTCGGTGTGGGGAGGGTCGGAACTCTGTGTCCAGCCATGGCAGATGCTATTGCAGCGTCGGCCATGGCTGGATTGTAATATTTCACCAAATTTCATTGATGAAATATTACAGATTGCTTTGATTGGCTGTTTCACTTTTAACAGCCAATCAGAGCGATCGTAGCCACGTGGGGGTTAAGCCAACCCCCCCGTGGTGACGCACAAAGGGTCTTGTGCCTGCGGGTCGGGTGACCTTTCAGTGACCCCGGTCACCCGACCCGCAGGAACGCGATCCTTTCATGACACAGGGTATGCGTCATAGGTCGGATTGGAATCGACTTTCATGACGCATGCGCTGTGTCACAGGTCGGGAAGGGGTTAAGGGACCTGTCGCCCCTAAAATCAGCCCAGGCAATGGCGTCCCACGTCGCATATGAGGATACATGGAGGCGACACTCCACGTGCTCGCGTGTGGTTGGTTCGGGGAGATCGGAGCCTTGAAAGGATCCGTTGCCCCTTCTTGCGAAGAAAAAAGTAAACCATTGAAAATTAAAATAAAAAAGGATTTTTGGTCTGAAGACCAGACCTGTGTGCCTCCTACGGACACTAAGCAAGAACTGGTTCACTTGGAGCCAGCATGAGGGTGTATACTGCAGGGGAGGAGCTAACTCTTTTTGTCTCAACTTAGTGTCAGCCTCCTAGTGACAGCAGCATAACACCCATGGTCTTTGTCCCTCAATGATGTGAAGGAGAAATATTTTTTCTATTTATTTAGTCATTTATTTAGGGATTGTTTTTTAATATTTTTACACGTTTGTTTATTTTTTAAAAATTTTACTTTGTCCCAGGGTGGGACATCACTATTTAGTGTCAGATCGCTGATCTGACAGTTTGCAGAGCACTCTGTCAGATCAGCGATCTGACAGGCAGTGCAGGAGGCTTCTCAGCGCCAGCTCTCAGCAGGCAATGACAAGCCACCTCCCCTGCAGGACCCAGTGGCCATCTTGGACCCGGGGGCCTGCAGGGACGAGGCCCTCGGAACAACGCGATCACATGACAGAATAACCCACAATGGTCACAGAAATAACTTGAATTTGACAAAAATAATAAATTAAAAATCTATGAAACTGAACAAATGATAGTCAGACATTGCTTTTCAACCATGCTTCCACAGAATTTAAAAAAATAAATAAATAAATAAAACTCATGAATTAGGTCTGGACAAAAATGATGGTACCCTTAACTTAATATTTTGTTGCACAACCTTTTGAGGCAATCACTGCAATCAAACGATTCCTGTAACTGTCAATGAGACTTCTGCACCTCTCGACAGGTATTTTGGCCCACTCCTCGAGAGCAAACTGCTCCAGTTGTCTCGTGTTTGAAGGTTGCCTTTTCCAGATGGCATGTTTCTGCTCTTTCCAAAGATGCTCAATAGGATTTAGGTCAGGGCTCATAGAAGGCCACTTCAGAATAGTCCAATTTTGCCTCTTAGCCATTTTTGCGTGTTTTTAGCTGTGTGTTTTGGGTCATTATCCTGTTGTAAAACCCATGTCATGCAACTGAGACCAGGCTTTCAGACACTGGGCAGCACATTCCTTTCTAGAATCCCTTGATAGTCTTGAGATTTCATTGTACCCTGCACAGATTCTCTACACCTTGTGCCAGATGCAGCCCCAGAACATAACAGAGCCTCATCCATATTTCACAGTAGGGACAGTGTTCTTTTCTTGACATGCTTCATTTTTCCATCTGTGAACATAGGGCTGATGTGCCTTGCCAAAAAGCTTCAGTCCCATGTTTTTTCAACAATGGTGTTCTCATTGGTCCTCTCCCATGAAGTCCACTTTGGCTCATACATCGACGGATGGTGCGATCTGACACCGATGTTCCTTGAGCTTGAAGTTCACCTTTTATCTGTTTAGAAGTTTTTCTGGGCTCTTTTGTTACCATTTGTATTATCCGTCTCTTTGATTTGTCATCAATTTTCCTCCTACGGCCACGTCCAGGGAGGTTGGCTACAGTCCCATGGAGCTTAAATTTCTGAATAATATGTGCAATTGTAGTCACAGGAACATCAAGCTGCTTGGAAATGGTCTTAAAATTATAGACAAACATGTTAAAGGTAAAAGTTTTATTTCTAATCTCCGGAGACAACTCTTTCCTTCACTTTCTCTGGTCCATGCTGAGTGTGATACACATCATGTCACCAAACAGCACAGTGAGTATCTGTAGTCCTCTATACAGGCCCACTCACTGATTCCAAGATTGTAGACACCCGTGATGCTAATTAGTGGACACACCTTGATTTAACATGTCCCTTTTGTCACATTTCACGGGTACCATCATTTCTATCCAGGCCGATTTCATGAGTTTTATTTTTAAAAAATTCTCTGGAAGCATGGTTGAAAAGCAATGTCTGACTTTCATTTGCTCAGTTTCATAGATTTTTAATTTATCATTACTTCTGTCAGATTAAAGTTATTTCTGTTACCATCGTGGATTTTTCTGTCATTAAACGAGGGGTAACAACAATTTTAACCACGTGTGTATATAATATTCATTATATAAAATAGGGGAAAGGTCACTGAGGGATCAGTGACCTGTCGGAAGCAATAGTGATGAATACCTAAGCAGAGCACCACATGAAGACACCCACAGGCCGCCCTGAAGCACGAGCATATCATTAACTCAAAACTGAAAATAAAGATTACTCAACCACAACATGGATTTAATCAATCAACCAAGGTATCATTGTAATCAGCCATTAGCGCCAACCTTACATATTCTGTAGGTTACTGAGTACAATCGCACCAACAGGTTCCCTTTAAGATACATCACTTGCACCTTGGAACCATGCAAAAAAATAAATAGATATCTGATGCTAGCAATTGAAACTATACCATTTTAACATAAAGTGGGTTTTCTAAAAGCAGTATCAAGTAGCCTCTTTATTTTAATTTACAAATATAGGCACTCTGTTTAAAAAAATGAATAAAAAAAAACAAAATCACATTCATTAACATAGAAAGTAAACTAAAAGGTGATACTTACATTCCGCCTTCAAGTTGAGGTCCAACCTTCTCATACATTTTAATTAACCGACTGCAGTTATACACAAACATGCCATCAAGCTCACGTTGCTCAATATTCACTCCAAAAATAAAATTTAACTCTTTTGGTTCTTTCAGGGCTCTAAAAACAAAATACGAATAAATAATCTTAACTGTAGAATTCCTGTTCTTAACCCCTTTACCCCCCGAGGGTGGTTTGCACGTTAATGACCAGGCCAATTTTTACAATTCTAACCACTGTCCCTTTATGATTTAGTAACGCTGGAACGCTTCAACGGATCTTGGCGATTCTGACTGCAAAATTTCTTCGATATAACTTGCATTTATTAATGTAAAAAAAAGGAAATTTGGCTAAAATTTGGAAAATTTTGCTATTTTCAAACTTTGAATTTTTATGCCCTTAAAAACAGAAATATGTCACACAAAGTAGTTAATAAATAACATTTCCCACTTATCTACTTTACATCAGCACAATTTTGGAAACAAAATTTTTTTTGTTAGGAAGTTATAAGGGTTAAAAGTTGACCAGCGATTTCTCATTTTTATACAACAAATTGTACAAAACCATTTTTTTTTAGAGACCACCTCACATTTGAAGTCACTTTGAGGGGTCTATACAGCAGAAAATACCCAACAGTGACAACATTCTAAAAACTGCACCCCTCAAGCTACTCAAAACTACATTCAAGAAGATTATTAACCCTTCAGGTGTTTCACAGGAGCAAAAGCAATGTGAAAGGAAAAAATGAACATTTACCGTTTTAGTCACAAAAATGATCTTTTAGCAACAATTTTTTTTTATTTTCACAAGGGTAAAAGGAGAAAACGGACAGATAAAGTTGTAAACCACTGTTTAGGCGTACGGCAGAGCTTGGAAGGGAAGTAGCGCTGTTAGGCTTTTTCAAGCCAAAATTGGTTGGAATTGAGATTGGAAGCCATGTCGCGTTTGGAGACCCCTGATGTGCCTAAATAGTGGAACCCCCCCCACAAGTGACCCCATTTTGGAAACTAGACCCCCCCCCACCAAGGAACTTATCTAGATGTGCCGGGAGCACTTTGAACCCCCAAGTGCTTCACAGAAGTTTGTAACGTAGAGCCGTGAAAATAAAAAATCATTTTTTCCACAAAAATGATCTTTTAGTCCTCAATTTTTTATTTTCCCAAGGGTAAAAGGAGAAATTGGATCCAAAAGTTGTTGTCCAATTTGTCCTGAGTACGCTGATACCCCATATGTTGGGAAAAACTACTGTTTGGGCACACGTTGGGGCTTGGAAGGGAAGTAGTGACATTTTGGAATGCAGACTCTGATGGAATGGTCTGCGAGCGTCATGTTGCGTTTGCAGAGCCCCGATGTACCTAAACAGTAAAAAAAAATAACCCACAAGTGAAATCATTTTGGAAACTAGTAAGTAAATTAGTAGTGCATGAAGGTGTGGTACAGTTTGAAGCAATCTTTCATACGCAGGCTTTTCGGGGCAGGAGTCGCATTGATAAATGGAGTCCTTGCGTATTCCCCTTTTGTAACACACTGCACCTGTTTTGCGACCTTCTTTTTTTTTTTTTAGTTTGTGGGACCTCCCCTGGGAAATGTTGACCTGGTACGATGCGAGCACCTACAGTTCTGGAAGTACTGGGGCCTTCCTGATTTCCAAAGATTAAGGCCTTAATCACTACCTTCTGGAACTGAAGGTACGACGTAGCGTTCTGGACTGCACATCTTGACAGCAGAAAAGCGTTGAGAATTGCCATTTCTACGATGTGCACGGCCAGCTTTTTGTACCACACCTTGGCCTTTCTCAAAGCACTGCTTCTCAAACCCCCCCCATGTTTTTGTTGTACCCCAGTACACAGTCCGGTTTTCTGACCTGTGCAGAGGTACCTCATACAGTGCCGAGGGCGCTGCCGTCACTGTGTGTGGTGATCAAGAAAAAGACATCACTTTTGTCCTTGTACTTGACCACCAGCAGGCGGTCGCTAAATTGGGCTCTACTGTCACCCCTTCTAAGCATCTGCCCAAATAGAGTTTTTAGGTGGCCTCTCTGATTTTTGCAGTCAGTACCGCAGGCTGCGGTACCTCGCGCAGAGAGGGATTTGAAAAATGGGATGCTGGTATAAAAAAGTTATCCGTGTAGAGGTGATAACATTTATCCAGCCTTCCCTGAGCCTTCCCTTAAAATGAATTAAGGACTCATCTACTCAGATGTCCCTTTGGGGCACTTACACTTCAGCAAACTTTCTGTTGAAGTGTTCGATGACCGGCCGAACTTTGAACAGACGATCTAAGTTGGGAACATCTTGTGGGGGACACTGTGCATTATCGGTATAATGCAGGAATTTGTGGATGGGCTCAAAATGTGTCTGGGCCATGACCAATCGAAACACTGGAGTGTTGTATAAAACATCAACACTCCAACATTGCTGAAGTTCTGGCTTCTTCAGGATCCCCATGTGAAGGACCAGCCCCAAAACTGCATCATTTCAACTGTGTCTACAGGAAACCAGTTAGAAAATGATGAACCGGGGTTTTGTGACAAAAACTGACGAGCATATAAATTAGTTTGGCCCACCATGAGGTTAACAAAATCCTCAGAGA
>JARQOD010000001.1:727101524-727142675 GCA_033576555.1 Oophaga sylvatica
GGGGTTTTGTGACAAAAACTGACGAGCATATAAATTAGTTTGGCCCACCATGAGGTTAACAAAATCCTCAGAGAAAAAGACTTTGAAAATGTCTAGTTCTGTGAGGCCGGTGGTGTCAAACTTGATTCCTGATTCTGCCACAAAATCAGGAATCCGTGGCTCGTAATTTTCAGGGGGGTGAGGTCCATACGGGGTCTGCTGGTTCATCTTCTGGAACGGTGGGCGCTGCTTCCTCCTCTGTCCTGGAACGTCTGCGTGGCGGTTCAGCAGGACCTGAGAAGGAAGAGAGGAGGAGGAAGAGGACAACGAATCTGAATAGTAAAGAAATGTGGGATCCTCTCCCTCGCTATCAATGTCGGAGGCAAGGAAAGCATATGCCTCCCCCACTGAATATCGTTGTTGGGACGAAGGAGACGACATTTTATGAATATAATGATTGTGTCAGCACTTTATTTTTAACTCTGTGTTTGTGTGTGGGGGGGGGCAGGAGCTGTACCAGGTGATGCCGGTGTTGCTAGGCACTGACCTAGGATCGGAGCTCACAGCTCTGATCCTAGGCAGGTCACTGGCAGGGCACAGAGCAGTCACACTGCGGCTGTGCCCTGTGATTGGCGTGATCAATGTAATCAGCGGTCATGCCAAATCAGCGGCTCCAGGCCATGCCTAGGATCGGAGCTCACAGCTCCGATCCTAGGCCAGTAACGGCAGGGCAAAGAGCGATCATACCGCGGCTGTGCCCTGCGATTGGCGTAATCGATGTGATCGGCGATCGCGCCAATCGGAGTCCTTTCCGGCCATGCCTGGCATTGCCAGGCACCAGCCTAGGATCGGTGCTCGATCCTAGGCTGGGACCTTGGTGTTTCAGGCAATCTGATTGGCTGAAACACTGAGAAACGCTGTGATTGGCTGTTCAGAATTGAACAGCCAATCACAGCGATCGTGGGCGCAGAAGGGCGGCGACACCCCCCCCAGGATGACGGCACCATCTAACCACAGGTAAGATGGCGGCGGAATTTTAACGCGATCACCGCGACTTCATCGCAGTGTCACATTAAACATATGACGTAATGATCCGTCCATAGTCAGACAGGCCCAGGTCACATGGACGGATCATTACGTCAGATGTCAGAAAGGGGAATTGTATATTGTTTAATATGTTAGAATACCCTTTTGTGTGCTTCCTTTTATAAGTAAAAGAAGAATTTACAGAAATAATGATTTGCAGACAAATTAGCTTCCCAATTCCCTAAAATGTTCCATTTCTAGAGCTGTTGTATAGATTCTTATAAGTCAAACTCCTGGATGACCGTTTAAACAAGCGAGGTTATTTCTTAATCTCTAAAAATGTCCTCATTTATTACTGCTGCCGTTAGTCACTACTAACAAGTCTCCTGGCTCATTTTACTGTGTATCAGTGAAGGCTACTGTCACACATCCGTCTTTTACAATCAGGCACAATCCGTCCAAGTTTAACAAAGACGGATCCAGAGCAGAGTTTCAAAAACTGATGTGACGGATGAGGTTTTTAGACGGATCCGTCCTGAACTTTTGAACCCGAGAAATGTAGTCTTAGCATGAGAGAGTGAGAGAGAGATGCATAGGTCTAAAACGCAGTCTGGTGGCCTGATCAGTCCTTTGATCCGGCACCCATAGACTTCTATTGTAACAAGAAGCCTGATGCGCCGCTTCAGGCGCTGTCTGGTTTTGTCGCCGGAAACAAAAATTGTTCCTAGACATGTTTTGCCCGGCCGCCGGAATGACGGATCCAGAAAAAAACGCAAGAAACGGAAGGACATGCGGCGCAATCCGGCGCTAATGCAAGTCAATTACAAAAAAACAGATCCGGCGGTACAAAAAAACGGATCCTTTTTTTTTAAAAAAAAAGCCGGATCGCGCCTGATGCCAAAAAACGGATGTGTGAAAGGAGCCTAATTGCAAACAAATACCATATATACTCGAGTACAGGTTGAGTTTTTCAGCATTTTTGTGCTGAAAAAGCCCCTCCCACCCTCTGCTTATACTCAAGTGAGGGCCCCAGAATATAGGAGAGCGGCAGCAGCGGGTCATAGGAGGCAGGAGCCGGCTGTTGCAGCTAAAACCTGTGCCGCTGCTAAAGAAATATAAATATTTATTGCGCTCGCAGTGAATATTAATTTCTCTTCAATAGTAGGCACAGTAGTCGCAACCGCCGATTTCCTGCAGCTGCCGGCCGATCACGTGTGCCCGCTAATTAAGGGAATGAATATTCACTGCACTCCACTCCCATAGGTGTATAGGGCTGTGAATACTTATACCCTTAAGTAGAGGGAACACGTGATCGCCCTGTGACTGCTGGCACCGGAACAAGACGCTGCGAGGATTGAAGAAGGAATGTCTGGGTTTTTTTTTATGTTTTTCTGATGGGGGCCATGCATACCAGGATAGGGATGAGGGGGCCATGGATACCAAGTTAGGGATGAGGAGGACATGCATACCAAGATAGGGATGAGGAGACCGTGCATACCAGGATAGGGATGAGGGGACATGCATACCAGGCTTATACTCACATTTTTTTGTGGTAAATTTAGGTTCCTCGGCTTACACTCGAGTATATACGGTACATGACATGAGACATTTTAGACTACAATCACTAAACTGAGCTTTGACGAAAGTAAACTAGGTGACGGGGCCAAAACCTCCAGATAGCCTACCGTTGCTTTGCCTCTTTAATGCGCTTTTTCACATCTGCCTCCCGACGGGCAGTAATTGCAGTATTTTGCACCTGCCTGAGAGCGGCCTGAAACAGAAAAATAACGAGTGTAAACTGAAAAACAAAAGCCAGATGTTATAACTGAAAGATCACCTAAAGACACATAAAATGTGAAGATACTACAATAAATAATGAAGGTAAGCTATTGGTGGTCAGAGTTCTACAAGGAGAAAAAGAGGAATTTTGCAATGATTTTTTACTCTTTGTCGCAATATTAATGCCTTCACCCCTGAGCCTGTTTTCACCTTCATGACCAGGACACATTTACAAATCTCACCAGTGTCACTATGTGGTAATAACTCTGGAATGCTTCAACAGATCCCACCGATTCAGACTGTTTTTAGTGACATATTGTACTTCATGATAGTGGTAAAATTTATTCGATATGACTTGAGTTTGTGAAAAAAAATGAAATTCAGCGAAAATTTAACAATTTTCAAACTTCAAATTGTTATGCCCTTAAAACAGAGTTATGTCACACAAAAAAGCTAATAAACAACATCTCCCACATGTCTACTTCTCTACTTCACATCAGCACAATTTTTCAAAATAAAATTTGTTAGGAAGTTATAAGGGTTAAGTGTTGACCAGCCATTTCTCATTTTTACAACAAAATTATTTTTTATGGACCACATTACATTTGAAGTGACTTTGAGGGGTCTATATGACAAAAAATACCCAAAAGTGACACCATTCTAAAAACTGCATCCCTTAGGGTGCTTAACCCCTTAGCAACATGCACCATACTACTACTGCTCTGTGGGAGGTGCATTTGCACCCAGAGCAGTACTAGTACAGCGCCGCGGCGATCACGTGCGGGTGTCAGCTGTATTTGACAGCTGACACCCCGCAGCAATGCCCACGATCAATGCTAGCACCGATCATGGGTATTTAACCCCTCTGATGCCACCGTCAGTAGTGACAGCGGCACAGAGAAGCATCGCGCAGGGAGGGGGCTCCCTGCACGCTCCCCTCAGAAAAACGCAATTCGATAGCATTGTTCTGGTGGTCTCCATGGAGACCCACGGCACTAAGATGGCCTCAGGGTCCTTCCGAGTCCTGGAGGGAAGGTGGCTTGTGAGCGCCTACTGAGAGCAGGCGCTGGCATGCCTCCTTCCTTGCCTGTCGATCGCTGATCTGATACTAAGCAGTGCAGTATCAGATCAGCGATCTAATGTAAAATAGTAATGTCCCATACTGAGAATGCAATAAAGTAAAAAAAAAATTAGTATATTGTGTAAAAACATTTTTTTAAAAAGTCCCCAAAAAAAAAATTTTTTTATCAATACATTTATGTAAATAAAAGAAAAACACAATAAAAGTATACATATTTGGTATCCCCGCGTCCATAACGACCCGCTCTATAAAACTGACTCACTAGTTAACCCCTTCAGTGAACACCGCAAAAAAATAAATAAAAAACGAGGCACAAAACAATGCTTTATCATACTGCCAAACAAAAAGTGCAATAAACCTCGATGAAAAAGAAAACGTCGTCATCTTGTCCTGCAAAAAACAAGTCACCATACAGCTCCATCAGCAGAAAAATAAAAAAGTTATAGCTCTCAGAATAAAGCAATGCAAAAATAATTTTTTCTATAAAATATTTTTGATTGTGTAAAAGCGCGTTTATTCATAGACAACACTCAAACTAAAAATACGGTTGTGTGTACTTGGCCTCAAAGCTTTTTTGCAGTGTGAGACTCCAGGAACATACAGATTTACAATTCATGCTATGTATGGGTCTTTTACATTCTGTTAATACAGCACTTATATCTATACATCTATATATAAAAAAAAAATGTGTATGTATATATATATATATAGATATATATATCATATATATATATCTATCTATATATATAGATAGATATATATATATATAGATATATATATCTAGATATATATATATATATATCTATATATATATATACACACAGACACACGTGTGTATATATATATATATATATATATATATATATATATATATATATATATTCTCAGCCACGCCCACTCCACAAAGCCCCACCAAATCACTAAGCATCTTTCATTTCACCAGAGCTGTTTAAAAGAAGCTGAGCTGTGACTGGTTGCTTTGAGCAACAGTTTTCCTACACCACAACACTTCAGTAGACACTGACCGAATAAGAGACATCTAGCATCCCCGGGAACATAAGCTCCCAGCCATTGTCTGTCCCCCAGAAAGGAGCAGAGTGCACATGACAGGAATGAATCACCCCCTCCCCTATTACTGCCGGGCTCTATTGTTACCAGCGTAGAAAATTGCATCATCAGCGGCCGCACGCAGAGCCACACTGCCAGGTTACATAACAGCACATCTCCAGGTACTCCCTGCTCAGCGCCACCTGGCTCTGGACTATGGGATGGAGGATGTGTGATGGATATATGGGCACGGGACTATGGGATGGAGGATGTGTGATGGGTACATGGGCACAGGACTATGGGATGGAGAACATGTGATGGGTATATGGGCACGGGACTATGAGATGGAGGATATGTATGATGGGTATATGGGCACTGGACTATGGGATGGAGGACACTCATTATAATTTGTTTTAACTAACCACAGTTAGTTACTACACCAGGGCAACGCCGGGCTCGTCAGCTAGTTCAAAGATAAAACCAGAATTATAAAGTCTATCTTTTAAAATAGCACATTTAACCATTTTCAGAAAGTAGCTACTCACACATTATTAAAATACGACCAGTAGATTACACTCAAGGAACATCAAATTTAGAATGAAAGCATTTTTGTTGAAAGCATGGTACCGTATTTTTGGACTATAATATGCACTCTTTGATAAGGAAAAAAATCTTGTTAAAAGTGTGTGAGCATCTTGTAGTCTGGAGGCAACTTCATGTGATTGGGAAGGACGCTATGTCAGTGCTCTCCTCAATCAGAGAGAGAACTATCCTCTCTCTTCATATAGATCAGTGTGGGCCAGAAGGAGTACAGAGCAGGGAGACCATCTCAAGAATCTTCACGAAGTAACTGCAAAAGGGGTAGTGTGTGTTTGTGTACGTATATCTGCGCATATGTAGCAGAGCTGTGTGTATTAAAATCTGCATATGTAGCAGAGCAGTGTGTATTTAAAAGGGAACCTGTCCGGTCCCCCATGCCCTCCAACCCAGCATCATTCACCTATTTATAAGTTCCCTGCCTAACCATCCCTGTATAAAATTTTTCTGCAAAAATGAGGTTTAAAAAAAGCATTTATATTGTTCCCATTTCTTGTGCTAATTAGGGCTTTGACAAGTCGATGGAGAGTTTATTGTCCCAGACTAGTCAATCCTCTTTCTAGGTTATCACGCCCCTGTGATTAGAAGTACTTCACCATCATATTAAACAGTGCAGGTTTCTGCTAGCAGTGCAGGGGTTAATCTGTTCAGTTGAGAGCTCCTGGAGCTTTCCTGCTTTGATGATCTCAACTGTTCAGTATTGGCCACTCCCCTCTGCTATATATACTTGCCTCTGGCAATCAGGGATGCCAGTGTTCAGTTCATACTGCCTGGTTCTGGAGTTGGAGGTGTTTGCTGTTTGTGGAGGGGTTTGGAATGTTGTTTGGAAGACTGTTGCTTGCTGTTTTGTCTGTGTGCACATCCTCATCCTCTCCTATTTGATTTTTTCTTCTTTTACTTCCCAGTGTTCCACGCTGTTGTTTGTAAGTGCATATTTGTACGATTGATATTTTCATTTATCCCTGTGGGTCTTCCCTTGTTAGTCTGATTTGTGTATTCTAATTCACTACAACTCTCTACTTCCCTGGGTGGGACTACAACTCTCTACTTCCCTGGGTGGGGAAAAGGGACAGGTAAGGGCTGATTTAGGAGCTTAGCAAGGCATGTAGCCCCAGCATCCTCACCATCAGAAGTAATCCTCGGAGCACGGATAGCTAGGGCGCCCCTAGCTTTAGGGATATGGAAGGACCCCTAGCTCCAGGATATCCTACAACAGTACCGTCACAGACAACTTAATACACTGGTGAAGAGTGCCAGGTATGCCAGCTACACTGGCCACAAGAAAGGCCTAATGGGTCTTATTTCAGTGTGAAACTTGCAGGTCTAGTGCACTGCAATAATTCAAGTACATAAACCCAGAGGATATTGCTTGGTTTCGGCTTGCCATAGCAACTATTGGGCCTTCTGTAATTTTGTCGTACAAGGCCGATTGAGTGAGAAAGGGTGCCCCCTCCCGCTCAGAACCACTATATCTGGAGAATTGAACAGTCAGAATTGGTGCAAACACTAACCCTGGCTATTGCTGCAGGAGCTTGGCTGTCAGTAAGGACTCATCTACTATATAATTGTTTTATCCCGTCTGTCTGTCCAGGAAATCCCGCGTCGCTCATTGGTCCGGCAGCGGCCAATCAGCGCCGCGGGATTTCACAAAAAAAATGGCGGCCGTTAGCGGCTCATCTGCGGGACGGAGGTCAGCGGCGAGGCAGCGGGGAGATGACCGGCGCGAGGCGCTCATCTCCCGGCCGCTAGCAGCAGAAGGACCTCGACCGACGGCGCCGCTGACCTCCATGCAGAAGGGAGGACCGGGATACTTCTGCTGCGAGCACCCGCTCATGTCCCGGGTTCTCGCAGCGGAAGTAGCCGCATAGGCAGCGGCGAACTCCGGTCCTCACAATACAATTCGATGATTGGTCGTGGTGAAAGACCGTGACCAATCAACGATCTTGCCACTAAACTTAAACACCGCTGTGTTGATTGGTCGCGGACGCTGCCCGTGACAAATCACCGATTTGGGCGCCACATTTAAATTGCGGCCGCGACCAATCACTGATCTTGCCGCAAACGGCGCACAGTCGGCCGCATACATAATCTAGAATACCCGATGCATTAGAATCGGGCCGCCATCTAGTTCAAGTATAACTTGGATGAATGTTATCCAATGCTTTAATCGGTTAACACTCGGCTCAATGTTATACTATGAGGTAGTGCCGACTACAGGTTTTTTTGTCATGCCAATTCGGCATAAGAAAATAAAGAAGAAAAAAATGCAGCTTGCTGCAGGTGCATCCGATATTGGATCATGCACAACCGTACAAGTCTATGGGTGAGTGTAAAACATAGGATGTCATCCGAATGCAGCAGGTTTACGCAGACAATGGAGAAATTAAGTTCACAGTCTTCTCCACACTTGTGATCCAATTCTTTCACATGAGAAAATTGTATCACACTAAGATGAAACTTGGATGAAACTGACAAAGGTTTAGCTGAGTGTTATTAGCATAATCGGCCAGATTCTCTCATGAGAGAACATACATCTAAGGCCTCTTTCACACTTCAGTCGTGCGACGTCAGTCAAAATCCGCCAAAGTGTGAAAAAAACGGATCCGCCATTTTTCTTTGGCAGATCCGCTTTTTTCCCCATTGACTTGCATTAGTGGCAGATTTTGACGGATGGTCGTCCGTTAGATCCGTTTTTGGACGGATCCGCCATAAATTTGGCATCCTCCATTTTTTGAAAACGTCCAATGCAACGTTTTTGTGTGCGTCAAAATGGCGGATCCATCAAAAAAACGGATCTAACAGACGACCATCCGCCAGCGGATCCGTTGCTCCCATACAAAATCCATTTAAAATGCCCAGCACACTGTCCGGGGGGTGTCTCTCTCTCTCTGTGCCAGACATGCGTACCTGCATTTTCCGGGTTCTATTCCGGGTTGGAAAGTTCAAAACGGATCCGTTTGCATCCGTTTTTCACCTTTTCTGGCGGATCTGCACTTCGCACTTTGGCGGATTTTAACTGACGCCAAAAGACTGAAGTGTGAAAGAGGCCTAAGTGACCACAGCCCACAGCACTGTTTGTACAGGCACTGCTCTTATGCCCAAAATATCACCATGTACACCACATTGCATTAACTCCCTCCTATTCATGACATACATGAATATCAAATATTGGGACAGAATTAATACTAAGAATTACCGTTGTTCCGGTGCCAGCAGAAGCTTTATGCTTGTAAGCAGCGCAATGGCAGGGACGTCATGCGCTGCTTACAAGCCGAAGGACTGCTGCCGGAATAATCACTGCTCCCCACGCCTGGACTATGTGCATGCAGGGCAGTGAGTATTCATTGCTCTTTAATAGCGAACACAGTGTCAGCCACAGGCTTCCTGCAGCTGCTGGGCTTTCACGTCCCCAAAACTAAAGGGAATGAATATCCACTTGTCTCCACTCCCATGGGCGTGAAATGTAGTGAATATTCATTCCCTTTGGTAGCGGGGACACAGGACACCTGTGGCTGACACTATACTCGCTACTGAAGGGCAATGAATACTCGCTGTCCACCATGCACATAGTCCCGGCGTGGGGAGCAGGGTCCGGCAGCTGTCCTTCAGCTTGTAAGCAGAACATGACGTCCCTGCCATTGCACTGCTTACAAGCATAAAGCAGCTGCTGGCACCGGAACAAGACGATGCGAGGGAGCGCAGGAAGGTAAGTGTAATGGTTTGGGGTTTTTATTTATGTGATGGGCCCCGCATACCAGGATGGGAATGGGGGCCAATCATACCAGTATAACAGTGGGGCCATGCATATCAGGATAGGGATGGAGGCCAAATCATACCAGGATAAGGATGGGGCTCTGCATTCCAGGATGGGGATGGGGGCTCTGCATACCAGGATAGGAATCAAGGGGGCCATGCCTACCAGGCTAGGAATAAGGGGGTCTTGCACACTAGGATGGGGATGAGAGGGCCATGCACACCAGGATAAGGATGAGGTGGTCCATGCACACAAGGATGGGGATGAGGTGGTCATGCATAACAGGATAAGGATGAGGGGGCCATACCAGGATAGGGGATATTAAGTACAGAATTGACCACATTTTTTGCTTCATTTTTTCTTTCTAATTTCCTCCTCTAAAACCTAAGTGCATCTTACGGTCCGGTGCGTCTTCTAGTCCGAAAAATACGGTACTGTGTATAAAAATTAGAAAAATCAGCCTTACCCTGGATTCCCGGGACAAGTCCTCTCCAAGACGAGACTCCAAGGATCGTGCTTTACTCTCTGCCTCCCGAGCTTTCTCCTCAGCTGTCAAAAGAGGAGGGTGACACTTAGCGTCTAAAGCTATTTTGACATGCAACTTTTTATGTTGTATCTTTTATGCAAGTTAAAAGCTGCTTTTCACAGTACCAGCAGACGCGTATACAAAGAAAAAAATGTGGGTTTTTTTTTCAATATTTGCATCACAGAGAAAAGTTATATACACACAATGCATGGTACTTTACTTGTACCACAAATATTTTTTTTTTTTTTTTTTTTAAAGTGATGTTGAAATCTTTTCTGCATAACAAAAAGGCTAAAAACAGCCATTTAAATAAAAAAGTAAAACCCATACATATGAGAATATTGGTATCAACACGAGCATAATAAACAGGTACATTTATTCGATATTCATCAGGTTATTTGGTCTGAAACGTGATCCAAGATTCTAAGGATCTCAAGTTAAAATAATAAAAATACAACATCAAAAATATCCCCTCTTGCCCCACAGTACCAATTTTTGACATGTGTTCCGCCTTCTTCACCTCCTGTTCAGCTCGTGTTTTGAAACGATTTGATGTATATTTGTACATTCTAAAAAGAAACAATATATGTGTAAAACACTATACTAAAAACAACATACAAAAATGCTCACACTGTAAAGCATTTGTTATATTTTTATACCAGACGCATTGAAAGACCATTAACCTAATGGGATAGGTACATTGAAGTTCCATCACTGTTAACAGCAAAAATGGCACTGCATGTTGGGCTTTATTATTAAAATCCCTGATGAGAAGACCAAACAAAAATGTGAAACATAATGCATATAAAACATGTAGAATTCTTTGATAACACATTTTTGGGTCTAAATTTGGTTTGTGGTTACTTACCTGGGCTTGAAAAGACAACAAGATAATCGTTTGGTTTGAACCTTGTGACCATGAATAAAAATTCTCATTCTTGGATCAATATAAAGGACAGCAGCATAGGCTCGAAATGAACGCCTCTCTGGTTTCCTATCAGTAAAAGAAAGTGTTTTGTTTTTTTAAAAAATATATTATAATAAATATAGCTTAAAACAGGGATTTTTGTGTACTCACCGTAAAATCCTTTTCTCCGAGTCACTCATTGGGGGACATACGACCATGGGTGTTATGCTGCTGCCACTAGGAGGACACTAAGCAAAATATAATAAAGAATTAACTCCTCTCCTCCTCCGCAGTATACACCCTCTGCTATAGCTCTCTCGTGAACCAGTTCGGTGCCAGAGCAGTAGGAGCTCATAAACAGAATTTACGAACAGAATTGCAATACGTCAAAACCAAAAACTGAATACAAGCCAATAGGCTAACAGGGTGGGTGCTGTGTCCCCCAATGAGTGGTTCGGAGAAAAGGGTTTTACGGTGAGTACACAAAAATCCCTGTTTCTCCTTTGCCTCATTGGGGACACACGACCATGGGACGTCCTAAAGCAGTCCCTGGGTGGGAAAAAAACATCACAACAGGTGAAAACCTCACGCACCCAATGCTTGCAGAAATAAGCAATTAAAGGAACCTACAGATGTGAAACTGCCGACTGCAGAATCTGTCTGCCGAGGGCCGCATCTGAAGAGATTTGAGTATGAATTTTGTAATGCTTTACAAACGTGTGAAGGCTGGACCAAGTCGCAGCCTTGCACACTTGCTGTGCGGAAGCTTGGTGCCGGATGGCCCAAGAAGCCCCCACTGACCGAGTGGAGTGAGCCTTGATCCCAGCCGGGATAGGCTGACCCTTGATGCGGTAAGATTCTTGGATTGCTGAGCGAATCCATCTGGCTATTGTGGCCTTAGAAGCTGGCAAACCTTTTCTGTGTCCCTCCGGAAGCACGAAAAGGGCATCAGATTTGCGAAAAGATGCTGTTCTGGAAATGTATCTTCTAAGAGCTCTCACTAAATCCAAAGTGTGAAGTGCTTTTTCAGTACGATGTACTGGAGCCGGACAGAACGAGGGTAGAACTATGTCTTCATTCAGATGAAAGGCCGAAACGACCTTCGGCAAGAAAGACGGGGATGTTCTAAGCACCACCTTGTCTTGGTGAAAAATCAGAAACGGAGGTTTGCACGACAAAGCTGCCAGTTCCGAAACCCGTCTGATGGATGTTATTGCCACAAGAAAGGCAATTTTCCAAGAGAGGAGAGAGAAGGAAACCTCCTGCAATGGCTCAAAAGGAGTCTCTTGTAGAGCGCTGAGGACCAAGTTAAGGTCCCAAGGGCATCTTGTAAGGAGGGACAAGATGCGAAACTCCCTGCATGAAAGTCTTGACCTGTAGCTTGGAAGCTATCCGTAGATGGAAAAGCACAGATAGAGCGGAGATCTGGCCCTTGAGAGAGGCCAATGCTAGACCCGAATCTAATTCTGCTTAAAGAAATTCCAGAATGCAGGGAATGGAAAACACCAAAGGGGAACGACCCTTAACCTTGCACCATGAAAAAAATGTCTTCCAAATACGATGGTAGATGCGCATGGATACAGGTTTCCTAGCATTGATCATGGTGGATGCCACTGGACCAGAGAAACCTGCTCGGCTTAGGATCCAGGATTCAATGGCCAGGCCATTAAACTCAGAACTCTCGAGTTCTGGTGGCAAATGGGTCCCTGGGATAGTAAATCCGGCCGATCCGGTAATCGCCAGGGAACGTCGGCGAGCAGATGTACTAATTCCGCATACCAGGCTCGGCGTGGCCAATTGGAGGCAACAAGGATCACCGGAACGCCTTCCGCCTTGATCTTCCGTATGACCCTTGGGATCAGTGGAAGAGGGGGAAAGATGTAAGGGAGACGAAACCGGCCCCATGGAAGTACTAGGGCGTCCGAGCCGATGGCGGACAGATCTCGGGATCGGGCTACAAATGCCGGGACCTTGGCATTCCGCCTGGAGGCTATGAGGTCCACATCTGGAGTGCCCCAGCTCTGGCAAATTTGATGAAAGACTTCCGGGTGAAGAGACCATTCTCCTGAGACTATGCCCTGGCGGCTGAGAAAATCCGCCTCCCAATTCTCTACTCCCGGAATATGAACTGCCGAGATGGGCGAATGATTTGTCTCGGCCCATCGCAAAATGTGCGTTACCTCGATCATCGCTTTTCTGCTTCGCGTGCCTCCTTGGCGATTGATGTACGCCACAGCCGTGGCGTTGTCTGACTGGATCCGGACGGGATGTCCGGCCAAAAGATGATGGAAGTGATGAAGAGCCAGCCTTATTGCTCAGATCTCGAGAATATTGATCAGAAGACTGGTTTCCTTCGTAGACCAACGTCCCTGAGCCATGTGGTGACGAAAGATCGCACCCCATCCGAGTAGGCTGGCATCGGTGGTTACTACCAGCCAGTGCACAGGTAGAAAAGATCTTCCCTGATCCAATGAGGATGTTGCAGCCCACCATCGGAGAGACCGTCTGATTCTGGGTGTCAGGCAAAACCGGCGAGCTAAGGAGGCTGGATTCTTGTCCGAGGCTGAAATCAAAGCCTGTTGGAGAGGACGGAGGTGAAATTGGGCAAATGGTACTGCTTCGATGGATGCCACCATTTTTCCCAGGACCTGCATGGCGAACCGAAGGGAGTGATAGCGGGCCAGAGATAGAGATTGGGCTCCTCGGGTTAGCGAGGAAATCTTGTCTGGAGGGAGAATTACCAAGCCTCGGAAAGTGTCTAAGATCATCCCCAGAAAAGGAATTTGCCGGGATGGGACAGGGGAAGATTTCTCCAGGTTGACCAGCCAACCTAGGCGGGATAAAGTGTAGACTGTGATACGGACGCTTTCCGCACAGTCCTGATAGGATGGACCCTTGACGAGAAGATCGTCTAAGTAAGGTAGAACCACCACACCCCGAGAGTGTAGAATGGACATGACGGCAGCCATGACCTTTGTGAATACTCTGGGGGCTGTGGCCAGGCCGAATGGCAAAGCCGTGAATTGAAAATGTTCGTCTCCAACTGCGAAGCGTAGGAATCTTTGATGATTTTCGAAGATTGGAATGTGGAGATATGTGCCCTTGATGTCGATTGACGCCAAGTATTCCCCTTTTTCCAGAGACGCGATGACAGAACGGAGGGACTCCATCCTGAAGTGGCGCACCGTGACGAATTTGTTCAGGAGTTTGAGGTCTAGGATTGGACGCATGGTTCCGTCCTTCTTTGGAACCACGAACAGATTTGAGTAAAAACCATTGAATTTTTCCGTGGGAGGAACCGGAACGATGACGGCGCTGTTGCGCAGGGCGTCTATGGCCTGGTGAAAAAGAGCTACACGCGCCTTGGCCCTTGGAAGACGGGACTGAAAGAAGCGGTAGGAGGAGGAGACGAGAACTCGATTTTGTATCAGGAAGACACGAGGTCTCGGACCCATTGGTCGTGAACGACCATTAGCCAGACCTGGCGAAACAAGGACAGACGGCCGCCTACCTTGCCTGTGTCTTGCAGACACGGCGAGGAGTCATTGAGAAGAGAATTTGCGGGAAGGGCCGTTCTTGGGTCTGGATCGAGGAGATCTGTGTCTCCAGGAGTTAGAGGGTCTGAATGAAGGTTGAGAACCTCTGGCCCTTCGTGGGGGACGTGATGCACTAGTGGAAGTGGCTGAGGATGACCAGCCTGTGGTACTGCAAAAAGGGCGGAAGCGAGTCTGAAATTGGCTCCGAAAGGGTCGACTCTGCCTGCGCTGAGGGAGAAATTTGCTTTTGCCCCCAGTAGTGTCCGAGATAATCTGATCAAGTTTGTCTCCAAATAAACGCCCATTCTGATAGGGTATGGAGGTCAAGGATTTCTTTGATGCAGAATCCGCCCGCCATTCACGTAGCCACAAGGCTCTTTTGATGGTAACAGCATTGGCAGCTGTAAGTGCAGCACAATTAGCCGCATCGAGAGAGGCATGAACAACGTAATCTCCTGCCTGGGCGATCAGATAGGCGAAGCCAATCACCTCCGATGGTAGGCTATTATTCCTATTAGTTTTCACTATGGCTTCTGCCCAGGCAACCATAGCTCTAGCTACCCACGTGGTGGCGAATGAAGGGAATAAGGCGGCTAGAGCAGCCTCAAAGACTGACTTGGCCATGCTGTCGATCTGCCGATCGGTGGGGTTTTTAATGGAAGATCCATCCGTCAGAGACAAAAAGGGTTCTTGAAGCGAGTCTTGATATGGGCGGATCTACTGCAGGGGATTCAGTCCACTCCTGCCTCAGAGTAGATGCAAAAGGGTACCATGCTTCTAGCGGCTTTAGACCTGAGAATCGCTTATCTGGGCGACTTCTATGCCTCTTAAGGATGTCAGTAAACTCAGGATGGTTAGCGAAAACCCTATGTGGACGTTTCGTTTGCTTAAAAGACACGGGATGGTCTGGATTAGTACCGGGTTGTTCATCAATTTCCAGAATGTGATTAACCGCTTCTATGAGCGAGTCAATAGACTCCTGGAACTCAGGGGAGTTAGGTTCTGGGGCCACGTCGGACTCGTATTCTGAGTCATGCTCACTGCCAGCCCTTGGAGAAGGGGAGTGGGACACGGAGCTGGCGGATGTTGAAGCCTCGGAGTTCTGCGAGGACATGTCCCTGGAACGTTTCCTAGAAGGATGTTCCGACGCCGCTCGACCCTTATCAGCGGGAAACACTTGTGTGGCTGAAGTGCCCGCTACAGGGGGTAAGGGAACGCCTTGGCTGGAGGAGGGACCATGAAGGGATTCTATGGCCTTTGCGAGAGAAGTCACAGATTGCGCCAAAGAAGCAGCCCACTCAGGTGGACTAGTCACAGATTGCGCCAAAGGGGCAGCCCACTCAGGGGGACTAGCATCGTTTTGCTCCGCAGTAGCGAGAGGCTCTTGAGGCCCTGAGGCTTCACAGTCCGCACAGAGATGAGTGGAATGTTTCCGTGGTAGGGAAACGTCGCATGCGGTACATGAGGCATATATCACCGTGTGCGTCTTATCCGCTTTTTTTATTAGCTTTTGATTGAGACATAATAAAATTTATTCTAAGGAATCTGCAATGAGCTGGAGGAAAAGGCTGTCGGTATTGGCTGCCGTGAGGGCGGCAGAGAGAGAGAGAGAGAGAGAGAGCGCAGCTGGGAAGATGATGCCTGCGGCGGATAAGTTAATGGCTGCGGTAGAGGATATAAGACCTACAGCGGGGTTTAACACGGCAACTGAAGGGTTAATGCCTGCAGCTAAGATAAACGGAGTGTACCTGCCTTACTGTGGCTACTTTTACCCAGGTCCAGCGTGTCCCCGAGCGGAGTGCTTGCACCACGGAGCGTCCCCTGAGCAAAATGGTGTTCACCACAAGCTTCCGGTGAAAGACGCGCCAGGAAGTAGGAAGAGAAATTAGAATTGGCGCTTCTCGTGTGTTGCGAGAAGCGCCAGAACCAGAGGGGCCTAACCAAGGAGGAGTGAGAGGCAGCGGGCAGATCAAAGTCGAAGTGCAGTGCTGTCCCCGCCCCGCTCTGTACAAGCCGGCCTGCGGTCGAAGGGGGGGGGGGGGGGCGGACCAGGCAGGGGAAAAGGCGGAGTTTGGGCCTAACTGGCTACCTAAGCCAGGGGCTAAATTTGAAGATCGCGGCCGCAGCGACGCGACGGCCGCGGCGCTAGCGACGCTGCGGCTATCACGGTCCCGTCTGTGACGGCCGCGGCAGCTGCGCGAAATGAACACCACGGCCGCAGCGACCGCGGCGATAGAGAAGCTGCGGTCGTCACGGATACGTCCGTGACGGCCGCGGTAGCAAGGAAGCCGGACACTACTATATGAGGATAGAAGGGGGCAAGCGGCTGCGGTACCGAGGCCGGCAGCCGCGCCAGCGGCTATGTTTGAGGGTCGCCAGGGCGCGGACAATATAGGGACCCAAGTACTCACGATGCAGTAGAGGCTTCCCCAGCGTCCAGTTGAAAAACAGCACATAAGTCATACTGTGATCCTCGATCCACCACCCTTTGATAGGAGTGTGGAGAGGCTTTACTCCCTGGCACCAGTCACTGTCTCAATCTACCATCCCTTTGGTAGGGAGGTAGAGAGAAATAAAATTGCGTGCTCTTGAAAGGAGGGAATTCTAGTGCCATGATGCGGGTCTGGCTCTGGAAGGGGGTACGTGGGGGCGACACCCCACGTGTGTGTCCGTTGTTGGTGTGGAGAGAGCGGACCCATTGAAGGATCCGTTGCCCCTAAGAGCCCAGGCCGAGTCAGGTTGCAGGAGGAGGTACGGAGAGGTGATCCTCAGCGTTGCCGCCTGTTGAGGTTGTAGGGAGATCGGGTCCCTGAAAAGCCCCGTCGCCCTCTATCCATGAGGAAAATCAAATAGTTAAAAAAAATAAATAAATTAAAAATAAAAGTTGGGGTCTGATCTCAGACCCTAATGCCTCCTAAAGACACTAAGCAAGAACTGGTTCACGAGAGAGCCAGCAGAGGGTGTATACTGCGGAGGAGTTAATTCTTTATTATATTTTGCTTAGTGTCCTCCTAGTGGCAGCAGCATAACACCCATGGTCGTGTGTCCCCCAATGAGGCGAAGGAAAAAAGGACAACATTGTTATTCATCTTTGTTAATGCGTAATCAAGTATTAAGACTTGGATCTATCTGGGGCACTACTGTACAAGATATTTAGTGGCTTGAAATGTCCATACGTTATCCTCTTTTACGGTGTTAAACTCTTAAGGATGTACTGTAAGTGCCATTGCAAAACTTTCAATCCTACAACCATTTGTGTTGATTTGATGTGATTTGGAAGTACTGGCTTGCTGAAAAGCCTAATCTTTTTCCAAGTTTCAGCCTTGTGCAAGTAGACAAATTCATTAGTTTATGATTTTCATAAAAGCCAGTAAACCAACAGCAGAACAACAAATCACAATTTATGGAAATGTCATCTAACTACAGATTTATAACTCAAGCGCAAATCTTTTTGTAGCAAAAAATCTGATGCCTCATTTGAGCCAACAGTTGTTTTTCTGTTTTACCCATGTTGGCAGATGGCTGACTTGAGAGGATTCTCTTATGGTCGTAGCGAGCGGTCAAGAGACAGCAAGTATGCAATTTTCATACTTTCAGATACATTACGATTAGTATTGACCGGCCTTGCTCAAAACACCTGCATTAAGTGAGGAAGCGCCCATTGAGTCGGCACGTGGCTGCATGTATGCAAACCACATACTTGTGGTCACGCGCCCACCAGGGCAGTGGAGTCGGAGAGTCGGAGCCCATTTTGGTGGAGTCGGAGTTGGAGTCGGTGTCATGGAAATTGAGGAGTTGGAGGTTTGGCTTACCGACTCCGCCCCCTGACGAAGGACAAGCGTCCGAAACGTGCGTCGGGGCACGTTTACATGCACCTGGGTTTCCCTGCCAGTGCCGCTATTCCATATTAGAGGTAACGTTTTTGCATCCACTGCATTTGGTAGCCAATATTAATGACCTTGTATGGTCGTGTTTCCACTTCATTTGTGGACAATCTATGTGCTGGCCATTGTTATATTGCAGGCAACGTTCCCTCATTTATCGTTCCTACCTACTAACATACAGGCCATCATGGCCCTTTTTCTACCCTTATTATGGATAGCTTATGGGCATATATATTGTGTCATCATTATGGCATCATTTATTCATCCTTTTTATTGTGATTTTTCAGCATTTGGGTATATCATTAACTGAGAGGGGGTTACACTTCTTTAATTAGACACATGTGTGTCCATGTTCACCTTTCTCATCATATGTGGTGGCTTATATTCCACCAGATGCACTTGCATTTTATTTTTATGTATATTACCATGTATGATCCTTGCTGTATCTGTCACATACATCTATACATTCAGGTTTTGATTTGCCCTTTCAAGTATTAGCAATATATCAGGGAACCCAGGTGTAGGTAATCACTGGTAGATGTCCTTAGACATCATACCCCACTTTTTTTACCGTTCAGTTCACCTGTCCTATATTCATTTGTTAATCAATTAATAAAATTTGTATTTTTATATATCTCTGGATCTGTTGTCGTTTCTTTGGTCCTAGACCAAAAATCTTCTCAGCCCTGGTATAAGGTAGTCGGAGTCGTGGAGTTGGTGTCATGGAAATTGAGGAGTTGGAGGTTTGGCTTACCGACTCCACAGCCCTGGCACCCACATTCAGCACCATAGAATTTTCACAGCACGTATTGTGCGCAATCTGAGGATTCATGAGTCTGCAGTCACAGAGGTTCATTTACGGTTACCTGCACTAGGGATATTTAATTTGTTTTATTTTGCTTAATTACATGTCTAATTGTACTTTGATATTAATTAGAGTCTATTCTATAGAGTTCACTTTTCCTTGCAACTGTATATTTGCTTTGCAGTGTATTTGGGAAGCTTGTAATTTTACAGAATAAACTTTGTGGTCAAGCAAAAAAATTTAAAATCATAATGAATGCAATAAAGGAAGAGTTTTATACTTCTAAAGTGTGTAATTTCACACCTATTTTCAGCTTCTCACTTACGTTCCTTCAGGTGTGGTACCAGCCATCTGAATATCTTTTGGATCAGACACTACATCAAGCTCTGGATCTCCAGAGTCCACCAACTTCAAATTGAAAATGACAACTAGTGTACCTACGAGCATCACAACAAGATAAGTCAATTCATTTTCAGATGACATGTTTGAAAGAAAAAAAGAATCCATATAATGAAATTAATTATGGATTTTACCTGAATCTCCAATAATTTTACTGAATTGTTCCATAACCTCCATGTGGGACCGAAACGGAGAGTACTTGTAGATTAGTTCAGTTTCAATGGAAAATTTTTCCATGTTATCTGTCAATGCCTCACCAGTTTTTGAATTCCACGTGGGAAGCGGGACAATCACCTACATCAGGGTTTAAGGACATGGAAAATAGGTAATTTACACAAGGTAGCACAATATTAGGAAAAAGATAGCAACTTGGCACTTGCCACACACAGTAGTCTACGAAGCTAGCTCTGATCCCTGAGGTTTAATCCCTTAGGCTACTTTCACACTTGCGTTTTATCGCGCAGTGCATCGTGCGCTATCGGTCGCATGCGCAATGTTCCCCTATCTTTAACATGGCGGACTCAGGGTCTAGCGCTTGCATGCGTTCATCTGCGCTTGTCGTGCGCTGCGCATTTTCCAGGTGTGCGCACATACGCGCTAGACGCTACATGTTGCATTTTTTTTCCCGCCCAACTACTTTAAAAAAGCGCATGTGCACGTGTGCACACGCTATGCGCAAAAAAATAACATTATAGTCTATGGGTGCGCTGGCGTGCGCATGGTTGTGCGCTCGTTCCCCTATCTTTAACATGGCGGGCGCAGGGTCTAGCGCTTGCATGCGTTCATCTGCGTTTGTCGTGCGCTGCGCATTTTCCAGGTGTGCGCCCATATGCGCTAGACGCTACATGTTGCATTTTTTTTTTACGCCCAACTACTTTAAAAAAGCGCATGCGCACGTGTGCGCACGCTATGCGCAAAAAAATAACATAGTCTATGGGTGCGCTGGCGTGCACGATTTTTGAGTAAATAATGTCTACACACTTGTTTAAACCACACCCTACACAAGCAACATTGTTTGTGAGGAGTGTAGATATAAAGAAGGTGATAGAGACAGAGATGATAGAGACAAAGATGATAGAGACAGAGATGATAGAGACAGAGATGATAGAGACAGAGATGATAGAGACAGAGATGATAGAGACAGAGATGAAAGAGACAGATGATAAGACAGAGATGATAGAGACAGAGATGATAGAGACAGATGATAGAGACAGAGATGATAGAGATGATAGAGACAGATATGATAGAAATGTGACACGTAGACAACCCATGCACCGAAAAAAGGCAAACGCATGCAAAAACGTTTGAAATCACATACAATCGCGTCCAAACGCTGCGTTTTTTTGTCGTAATGCGCACCCCTTATGCGACTAAATATCGCAGCGTTTACAAGCGTTTGCAAACGCAAGTATGAAAGTAGTCTTAGATACTGCTGTCCATTAATGACTCATTGCTGGTTCAGGTTTTTTTTTTTTACTTCTCTATCGCCTGCAAGCACAGTGTTTTTACAGCAGACGGGAGCCCATCGTCGTGCTTGCACTCCTATTAGCCATAGCTAATAACTTTGCTCAGCAGTCTAGTGCCAATTACATTGGCATCAGTGCAAATTGAAGTGATCCGTTGCAGCAATCTTCTGTCCATTAGTTGTGACACTATTAATACAGCCAGGTGAGGCAGCAGTAGACCTGCAGAGAGTAGCTTTTACACTAGACAAGGACGTAGAAAACATATTTGTAGTTTAAGACAGGACCACACAGAATATACTTTTTTTTTGTTTTAACTTTGTTTATTGAAAATATACATAAGAGCAAACACATTTCCTATGTCCATAAACAGTAGTAAACTTTGTTATTACACTGGTTTACAAAATTAGAAGTAACAATGTATTGAATTAGTAGTACGTGTTCATTCTCATGTCTGGTCATTAACCGTCCAGCAATGTTATACTTTGGTTATATATTTCACATACATCTAACCACTCATTCTAACTTGTTATACTTGTTATCTCAGTATACATTTACTGGATCACATATAAACACAGAATATACTTTCGTTATGTGAAGGCCATGGATCGTCTAGTATGAGAAGCATACCTGTAATCCTCACAGACAGTACTCAGCTTTCCCTTTTGTAACGTTGCTAAAGGGGGTTCTGTTAGTTCAGTAGTAAGACAAATACTTGACCAATGTAATAACAAATAAACACTTTAGATCAGACCTGAGCCACATCTGACACTTTGGCTGTTTCTTTCCATCCCATGAACCAGGACAGCCAAACTGCTGTATACAGTGGCGTTTTGCTTCCCACGGGTTCTCAGTTTCCCTAGTATTTTTATCCTCAAGATGAAGCCAAAGGTTGAATACAAAGGTGCAACATGGAGAGGTCGGTGTTGTGAATGTGTTAGAAATGAATTCTGAGCAGAAGCTCCCTCTGGTGGTTACAAACAGTACTGAACCATTTAATGAGGATTGGCAATCAGGAGTTACAGACTGGTCTTATATAAGGGAGGTACCCTCCCATCATGGTTGCCGGTGATCAATTGTTCTTGTCTCAACTGTGGTTCCTGGTTCACTTGGAAGCTTGCTGAGTCTTGCCTTCATCTTCTGCTATCAGATAAGATATTTTCTGCTTTTATTTTTGTGCTTGCTTTTTGCATTGTTCCTGCACTTCTGTGGAGGTCAGCCAGGTCCCCTCCGGGGGCTTGTGCTCCTCTCAGTTTATCTGAGCCACTGTTATTTGTTCATTTGCCTTTTCCAGTTTTTTTCAGTGGCTGCGGCTTAGTTTTGTGACACCAGAGAACTAATTTAGGTGGTAGAGGTCGTGTGATCTCAGGTGTTTTTGCAATTAGGAGACTTGGTTTTTTTTTAGGGTTTTTTGGATTGCAGTAAGTGTCCTTCCTATCCTTTTCTGTCCAGGTAGATTGGGCCCCAACGTTTGCTCATACTATTTTCTGTCTGTGTCTGTATTTCCTCTTGTCTAATCGCCATTACATGTTTGGGGGCTTCCTATGTTCTTTGGGGATCTGCTCCGGGGCAGATAGCTTTCCTCTTTCTATCTTTAGGTGTAGTTAACCTCTCAGGCTGTGACGAGGCGTCTAGGACCAACATAGGAACGCTCCACGGCTGCCTTTAGTTGTGGTGGTTAGTCAGGGTACTGCAATCCAGTAGATTCCAACCTCTCTGGTGTATTGCCGTTTTTGCCTGCTCTCCTCAGCTACCAAATCATAACAGGTCGGTCTCTCTACCACCATTCAGCAGGCACAATGTCTTAACAAAATGGCGAATGTGGCACAGAGACACAGTAAACATGCTTCACAGGCGGTAGCAATGTGTGGGGAAAGGTGTTTGGCAAGTAGTTTTATTTGTATTTATTTATTTTTAAGTATTTAGTATAATGGACACCGTTGTTTCCTTGTGTATGGTGGTCCATCACACTGTGTGATGAGTTATGATTTTTAGAAAAAGGCTACAGGTAAGTAAGCATGGTACAGTAAGTCATATTGTAATAAATATTAGCAGAAGCAGCTTGTCAACATGCTTAATTCTGCTCAATATTAAAGATAAATAAGCAGAAGAAGAACTAAGACCAGCTTCTTGGTTTAGTCCTCCACAACAGTCATGGTGTCACATGTGGCTCTTCTAAAAAATATATTTCCCACTGCTGCTGTAGAAAAAGTTACCAGCTGCACAACACAAACTAGGTTTACCAGTTATTAAAAGGGTTGTCCATTACTAGGACAACCCTTTCTTAATTTGAAAGTTTGCTTCCATTAAAATAAAGTCACTTTCACTCACTTTCGGCACCCGCGCCATTTCAGTGGTGTCGGCACTCGTGGTCCCGGGGCTTACGTGAGGTTGTTAAGTCTCATGAGCCCTGTACCAAAACAGCAACAGCTGCAATGTCCCCACCTTCAGATAAAGCGATCAAGAGGAAGTCAGAGAGCAGCAGCAGCCCCGATACCTGTTGATGTTCGATTTGTCTGAATGCGGGGACAATGAAGACGGCGCTGATTGGGAGCAGGGCTTTTGTGATGCAACACTGTCACATGAGCCATGTAAACGAGAGTGCCGACATTGCTGGAACGGCGCTGGTAACAGAGAGGAGTGTAGGCATTTTTATTTTAATGGAGGCAGACAATCAGATTGAGAGGGATTGTCCGAGCAGTAGAAAACCCCTATAAAATGAAAAACGTATTGTTCTCACTATTCTCACACTATAAAAATCATTTACAAACCTCATCAATTCCTTCTTCTTCATGAAAGGTACGTGACATGAAGAGGCAGGTCATTGTGTCATCTTTCTTTGTAAAAAGGATGAAGTCTTTTCCAATTCTCATAGAGCCCCTAGATAAAAACAGAGTCCATTAAGAAAATGGCAAATAAAGATAATGTACAATGCGGTTAAATGTTATTGCATAGGTTTGCAGTTTATGAAAAAAAATATAATCTAAAAAGTCAGTAATGGTGCACAATACTAATATTCAGGAACCATAAAAAAAAAAAAAACCTCAAACGGTTCAAAGCTTTTTCTGGAGGAGCAGAATAATTAGGAATATATGCTGCATAAGGAATATCAGCATTTTCCATTTTTTTTTCTCACAATAATGATAACACAGAGACTTACGATTTCAATCCATTTCCGTACTGTCCAATTTGAATAGACTCAGGAGTTCTTTTAGCAGAACGTCCAAACTGGATTACGCTGGCAGCCTCACCTATTAAAAAAGGATATACATTTTAATTAAACATGATTACATGAAATCCACTGCAAGACCAAAACAGAATAGACTATGGCATTAAAGAACTTTATAAATTCATATCATTTCTCAACAGTTCAAGAAAATGGATTTTTACTACCATAAAAAGTCTGCTTACAGTGGGGGGAAAAAGTATTTAGTCAACCACCAGTTGTGCAAGTTCTTCCACTTAAAGATGAGAGAGGCCTGTAATTGACATCATAGGTAGACCACAACTATGAGAGTCAAAATGAGAAAACAAATCCAGAAAATCACCTCGTCTGATTTGGCAAGATTTATTTTGTGAATTATGGTGGAAAATAAGTATTTAGTCACCTAAATACATGCAAGATTTCTGGCTCTCACAGACCTGTAATTTCTTCTTTAAGAGGCTCCTCTGTCCTTTACTCATTACCTGTGTTAATGGCACCTGTTGCGATTTTCCTTTTTTTTTTTGCGTTTTAATTTTTTGCTCCCTTTCTTCCCAGAGCCAGAACTTTTTTACTTTTCCATCCCCATAGCCGTACAAGGGCTAGTTTTTTACTGGACAAGTACTTTTGAATGACATCATCCGTTTTATCATGTGATACACTGGAAAGCCAGAAAAAAAAATCAAAGTGCGGTGAAATTACGAAAAAAAAGCGCAATTCCACAATTGTTTGGGGGTTTGTTTTTTTTTTCCTTATTTACCAAGTTCACTTTATGGTAAAACCAGCCATTATGATTCTCCAGGTCAGTACGAGTACGCAGACTCCGAACATGTATAGTTTTTCTTCAATTATTTAAGTGGTGAAAAAAATTCTGAAATTTGTGAGAAAAGAAAAAAAAAAAATTTAGCTTGTCTCGCCATTTTACAAGACCCATAACATTTTAATCTTTAGGGATCTGGGTCTCTGTGATGGCTTTTTTGCCACCTGAGCTGATGTTTGTATTGATACCATTTTGGGATAGATCCGATGTTTTGATCGCCTCTTATTGCAATGTTGCATTGGTAAAAAAAAAACAAAAAAAACATTTTGGCATTTTGACTTCTTTTTCTCGCTACGTCGTTTACCAACCGCATAATTTACTTTATATTTTGATAGCTCAGACTTTTACAAACACAGCAATACCAAATGTGTGCTTTTTATTGTTTTAATTTTTTTATGGGGAAAAAGTGCAGTCATTTGAACCTGTTTTTTTTTTTAATTTTTACATATTTTTGAATTTTTTTTTCCATTTACTTTCTTTAATAGTCCCCTTAGGAGACTTGAGGCTGTGATCTTCCGATCCGCTGTGCTATACAAAGTAATGCTTCAAGAAGTTGTTCACTACTTGGACAACTTCGTGTCATATTCCTCGCTTGACCCCGATAAAATAATAAAGCTTATACTCACCTCCCATGTCGGCACTCGCTGCAGCCAGACTTCCTCTTCATGTTTGATTTGTCCGAAGTGGGGACAGTGTCGCAGCTGCTGATTGGGCGCTGATGTCAACACCGCACAAGAGCCCAGGGGGAGAGAGAGTGCCAACACCGCGGGAACGGCGCCAGCACGGGGAGTGAGTATAGGCTTTGCTATTTTATGGGGGGGTCAAACATTTTGATCAAGAAGGGGCTGTCCTAGTAGTGGACAACCCCTTTCAAATACATGTATAGCAATGTGCTGGCGTTCACAGGAGGATCGTGATGACAGGCACAGGGGTATTCAGCAGACCACCGACTGTCATGGCAAACCATCAGCGCTCCACAATCACATGACAGGGGGCCAATAGGTAGGATGTATGATGCAATTCAGTCCAGCGCGTGTGGGGGGGAATTATGTGGCTCAAGAGTCAAATATAAGACAAAGCTCGTGAACAGGTTAAGAGATTATCCACTACCCAGACTTGGTTATTGGTTTTTCCATTAATGCCTAAAGGATAATGTTCTTAAGAACCCCATATAACGTTTCTGACAATTTCATGTTTTTTACATTTCTTTTTCACTTCCTGAGCACTGACACCAGCTCTGCTGTCACAGCCATCACTTTCTCTTCAGAATCCTCTAATCCAGGGGTCTCAAACTCGCGGCCCGCGGGCCAACTGCGGCCCTCGGGACAATAGTTTGCGGCCCTCACCTCATGGGCCCTCGGGACAACTGTTTGCGGCCCTCACCTCGGCCGGGATTACACATGTGAGAAACACAGCGAAGTCTCGCATGTGAAATCCCAGTCACACGTGGTGCCGCTCATTAAGGTCATGAATATGGACGCCACTCCACTCTCATAGGCTTAATGAGCGGTACCACGTGACATGTGACTGCGCGCTCATACAGGAAGATGTCGGCGCTGGACCATCGGAGCTGCAGCAGGAGGAGGTGAGTATGATGGCTAGAAAGTCACAGCAGCCTGCTGTCAGCAGGCAAGGCGTACGAGTCACACTCACAACACATGCAGCAGGAGCAGCCGAGCAGGGACCGGACCGCGCCACAGTCTCAGGTGCGCCGGGTTCAGAATGAGCGGTGGGGCAGTGGGGAATGAGCCAGGCCAGGGGAAGAATGAGGGGCGGGGTGGGAGAGGAGCCAGGCCAGGGGAAGGATGAGCGCTGGGGGAGAATGAGCGCTGGGGAGAATGTTAACGTGGCTTCCAGGTACACATAAATTGGCCATTTTATGAGCTAAGCTTTCTCAATTTTTCATATTTGGGTCATTCCACATCAAGTGGACCAGTTTTAAAAATCGTCCCCACTCGACCTTCTCCGATTTTGTTGAAAATTTATAAGGATGTACATGTATGTTTGAAAAGAGGTTCTGTAAATTTTTAGGGCCAGATCTCAAATACATTAGGCACTGTTGACCTTTCACTGGAGGTTCCACCAAGCCTTCGGCTTCAGCTAAGAGGATTTTGCAAACTTTGTCGCATAGCCATTAGAGTTCTATACTGGCTATGATGCTGAAATTTGGCATACTAGCTCAACTTTTGCTGCTAAACACAATAAAATTATTACCGGCTATGACAAAACAATATTTCGGCCGCAATTTTGTGTCAAAGTAGCTTGTAAAACGCGTCGCATAAAATTTATGCCAAACTTTGCCCATATATAACTCAAGACCAAAAACCAATAGTAACTGGTGCTTTGCCCTGTACACCAAACATCTACATGACTTTGCATTGCTGCAATATCACAGTCAAACTATATGTATTTGTGGAAATATTCACACCCACATATGATGAAAAACTTAAAAAAAAACGAATTTTACCTATTTTTAGGTCAAATTTCTCAAAAAGGGTACCCCTAAAATATATTAATTCTGATATCATTAGAAAGAGCACATTTTTCTCTACAAGGATCATTGTTTTTTTTTTTGGAGTCTCTCAGTTTAAGAAAAGAAAAATGCCACTGAACATGGTGTTATTTATTTGCGTAATGCATTGATTTTGTGTTTGATTTTCAGATTCCTATCACATGTTAGAGTTGTATTGTTGATAGCAATGTCTATTATAATCAAAAACCTATAAACCTTTTTGGTTATGAAAAGTTATTGACTATTGTTACATTTTGATGCATATATTATTTATTTTTTAGCGATGGAGAATGAAATTGATGAAGAATCGGCCCAGTGCTCTATCGGCCTTGCGAACAATTCAAAGTGCCACCTTAAGACATTCACCCATAGCAAAGATGAGTTGAAATTGTTTACAAGCTTTGGATTGGATGAACAGAAGTTGCTGCGTCGACGAGTGGGACTAAATTTTGACGAACATTCACAAATCTGTTTACACCATGAAGCTTCATTCTTGACCAAATATGAGCATTTGCAAAAATCGTGTTGCAATCCTTTTGGGAAGAAAGGTCATAACACCAAAAAGAATTTGCGAGCTATCAATTTGTTAGCAGCTGACCAGTTGAAAGAATTTTGCAAAGAATGATGTGAAGCCTGGCCAGAAGATGTGTGCATCATGTCGAAAAGAATTTGCTAACAGGAAAAAATCAGCTGATCCTCTGAAATATCCACGGGTAAGCCAGCGGGATTCACTTGGATATGCAAGGAGAAAGATAAGCCAGGTGCAAAATGCATTTTCTAGCAAGATTGCTTCAATTGGAGAGCTTGAGCCGAAAGACATTGAGCAAACAAAAACAGCATAGTGCAAAATGTGTCTGGATTACAATCACCTTTTGGCAGATTTGAAGCAAAAGCTGCAGGTGTCCAGTCGGGCAGAAAAGGTCTAAATCTTGACATTGGCACCTAAAAGTTAGTCCATTAAGGCTATATCAGACGAATTCAGTGTCTCTGAACGAATGGTCAAACAAGCTCGAAAGCTTAAATGTGAACATGGGATCTTAGCCTTACCTAGAATCAAGTGTGGCAAGAAAGTTTCTGAGGAAGTGAAGAAAAAGGTGCAGGCATTTTTTGAGGATGATGAATTCAGTCGAATGTGCCCTGGTAAAAAAGACTATGTATCAGTGCGAATAGCAGGAGAAAAAAAAGCAGATGCAAAAGCGACTATTACTGAGCAATATGAGGGAAATGTTTGTTGCCTATCGGGATCGGAATGGCCCTGAAATTGGATTTTCCAAGTTTCGTGAGCTTCGGCCAAAGTGGTGCGTAACCGTTGGATCTACTGGAACACATTCCGTTTGTGTGTGTACCATTCACCAAAATGTCAAACTAATGCTTGCAGCATGCCCAATCAATGATGACAACAAAGAGCTCATATGCAAAATGGTCTGTGGAATTGAATCCAAGGACTGTATGCTTGGCCGTTGTGATAAATGCCCGGGTCCTGAAGTTTTAAAAGAATTTCTAGTCAATGTGTTTGTCAACAGTGACCCTGAATATATTATTGAGTTCAAACAATGGATTCACACTGATCGAGACACGCTTGATACCAAACAACTGACTATAGAAGATTTCATTGAAGAATTGGTTTTGAAAATTTCTAAACTTTGTAGCCATCACTACATCACCAAGCATCAAAGTAGCTATTTGAAATCGTTGAAGGAAAATCTGAGACCTGGAGAGCTTGTGATCCTTATGGACTTTGCTGAAAATTACTCATTTATTGTTCAAGATGCCATTCAAGGTTTCCACTGGGAAAATAGTCAAGCTACAGTACACCCATTTGTAATTTACTTCAAGGAGTTAAATGGTGAAGCTGCGCAGAACATCAGCTTGTGCATAATCAGTGATTGCTCAGGACATGACACAGTTGCAGTCTACACTTTCTTAACAGTAATTGTGGAGTATCTCAAGACTCTCATCTATGGGATTCGTCATATCCACTACTTCAGCGATGGATCTGCAGCCCAGTACAAAAATTTCTAAAATTTTCTCAACTTGTGCCACCACAATGCTGATTTCAATATCAGCGCTGAATGGAATTTTTTTGGTACCAGTCATGGAAAGTCGCCCTGTGATGGGATTGGAGGGACAGCAAAGAGGTTGGCAGCTCGTGCCAGTCTTCAACGCCCAACTGAAAACCAAATACTGACCCCGCTGGATTTATTCAACTTTTGCAACGAGCAACTGCATGGAATCAAATTTTTTTTTGTTCCATAAGAAAAAATTGACGAAATACGGGTAGTCCAAGAGGAAAGGTTCAAAGATGGACATACAATTGCTGTAACAAGAGAAAATCACCAGTTTGTGCCAATTGATGACAAAAAGATTCACATTTCAAGGGTGTCAAATGACCCATCATCTTTCATTGCCCATGTAGATAGATCTGTCAGATCAGAAATGCCTTTTGTGCCAATTGCAAACCTCCAGCCAGGGCAATACATTGCCTGCATTTACGATAGGAACTGGTGGATTGGAAATATTTCTGAAATTTCAGTCGACGACCATGATGCAGTAATAAATTTTATGCATCCTTATGGACCAGCTAGCTTCTTTCACTGGCCTGTGAGAAATTATACATGCTGGATTCCCGAGTAGTCAATCATTGCAATAATTCCAGCACCAGCTGCAACAGCAATGGGCCGACAATACAGCTTCTCTGAACCAATTATGTTGCAAAATCAGCAACAATTCCAGACCACTTAGACTGAACATTATGGCTTGGGAACCAACAAAAGATACCCAATATTAGGCTTGGGATCCTAGGCAAAGACACCCACCCTCAGGCTTCGGAACCTGCGATAAAGAGACCGCCCGCGGATGGCCTTGCACGGCTATCGGCCATGGCTCCTAGGCGATGGGGCTGCCAATTCTCGAAAGACAGCATTATTACAATTCTTAATAGGATTATAATACTAATTCTTAGGGAATTGGTTGTGGTATAACCACCATGGACCAACGCAAGGGTTTGAATAGTGTTATGACCTTTCTTCCCAAAAGGATTGCAACACGATTTTTGCAAATGCTCATATTTGGTCAAGAATGAAGCTTCATGGTGTAAACAGATTTGTGAATGTTCGTCAAAATTTAGTCCCACTCGTCGACGCAGCAATTTCTGTTCATCCAATCCAAAGCTTGTAAACAATTTCAACTCATCCTTGCTATGGGTGAATGTCTTAAGGTGGCACTTCGAATTGTTCGCAAGGCCGATAGAGCACTGGGCCGATTCTTCATCAATTTCATTCTCCATCGCTAAAAAATAAATAATATATGCATTAAAATGTAACAATAGTCAATAACTTTTCATAACCAGAAAGGTTTATAGGTTTTTGATTATAATAGACATTGCTATCAACAATACAACTCTGTAACATGTGATAAGAATCTGAAAATCAAACACAAAATCAATGCATTACGCGCATAAATAACACCATGTTCAGTGGCATTTTTCTTTTCTTAAACTGAGAGACTTCAAAAAAAAAAAACCAATGATCCTTGTAGAGAAAAATGTGCTCTTTCTAATGATATCAGAATTAATATATTTTAGGGGTACCCTTTTTGAGAAATTTGACCTAAAAATAGGTAAAATTCTGATTTTTTAAGTTTTTCATCATATGTGGGTGTGAATATTTCCACAAATACATATGGTTTGACTGCGATATTGCAGCAATGCAAAGTCATGTAGATGTTTGGTGTACAGGGCAAAGCACCAGTTACTATTGGTTTTTGGTCTTGAGTTATATATGGGCAAAGTTTGGCATAAATTTTATGCGACGCGTTTTACAAGCTACTTTGACACAAAATTGCGGCCGAAATATTGTTTTGTCATAGCCGGTAATAATTTTATCGTGTTTAGCAGCAAAAGTTGAGCTAGTATGCCAAATTTCAGCATCATAGCCAGTATAGAACTCTAATGGCTATGTGCCAAAGTTTGCAAAATCCTCTTAGCTGAAGCCGCAGGCTTGGTGGAACCTCCAGTGAAAGGTCAATAGTGCCCAATGTGTTTGAGATCTGGCCCTAAAAATTTACAGAACCTCTTTTCAAACATACATGTACATCCTTATAAATTTTCAGCAAAATCGGAGAAGGTCGAGTGGGGACCACTGGTCCACTTGACATGGAATGACTCATTTCTAAGGCAGTGATGCAATTCATTTTTCAGATTACATGTTTGTAAGCTATGGCGCTACAGAGTGCTTCCTTTTTTGAGTATGTATGAGTTGATGACTCTAGGTTAAGCACCTGTTCACACTTGGTCTATGTTTGGATGTGACGGTCAGTTTTTTGAAATGTATTCATTTGCTTTCTGACTGAGCACTCCACCTGTTGGTCGCAGGCGTTTTAATCACAGCAGGGCCACCACCCCTCCACAGAGATGGATTTTAGTCTAAAGAGAGGATACATAGGATCCCATACAGATGGAGACTTTTCTAAGCGAGGATTGCCATTAGTTAGGACATGGAATACGAAAAATGCCTTAACATGGTTTCCAGGTACACATAAATTGGCCATTTTATGAGCTAAGTTTTCTCAATTTCTCATATTTCTAAGGCAGTGATGCAATTCATTTTTTATATTTCATGCTTGCAAGCTATGGCGCTACAATGTGCTTCCTTTTTTCTTTGAGTTGGAAAGGAAAAAGAGTGACTGTTTGTAAAACAGACTTTGATGGAATGGTCTGCGGGCATACGTGAGTAGTGTAGCGTGCATCAAATTGGCATACTCAAGTTGTATAGCATGCATCAGGTTGGCATATATGAGTTGTGCAAGTAAGAAATTAATTTAGTAGTCCATGGATGTGTGGTACAGTTTGAAGCATTCTTTTATATACACGCCAGGTTTTTCGGGGCAGGTGTAGCTTTGTTAAATGGTGTTCTTTCTTATCCCCCTTCTGTAACACACTTGGCACCCTTTTTTCACGCGTTCTTTTCTTTGACGTTTGAGGGACCTCACCGGGGAGATGTTGCCCTGGTACAATACGAGCACCTTCAGTTCCAGAAGTACTAGGGCCCACTCCTTCCAACTGCCAAATATTAGGGCCTTGATCACTACCTACTGGAACTGAAGGAAGGTCATGGTCTGGCCTGCACATTATGAAAGCACTGTACACTGACATCTATACGATGTGCACGGCCAGCTTCTTGTACCACACCTTGGCTTTTATCAAGACACTATACGGCTCGAGGACTTGATCAGAGAGATCAACCCCCCCAGATTCTTGTTGTACCCCAGTACACAGCCTGGTTTGTGGACCAGTGTAAGGTACTTCATACAGTGGTGGGGTGCTGCAATCACCATTTATGGTGGTCAAGAAAAGGTCACCCCTTGTCCTTGTTATTAACCACCAGCATGTTGTTGTTACATTGTGCTCTGTTCTCACCCTTTCTAAGCCGTGCCCAATTAGCATCTTAAGGAGGCCTTTCTGATTTTTTTGCGGACAGTACCGCAGGCTGCAATAGCTCATGCAGAGAGACTTGAAGAGTGGGTTGCTGGTATAAAAGTTATATCACCTTAATCCAGCAGTGGGTGCCCCAAATACCACACAATTTTCCCACTCAATCCAAGGACAGAGGGGCATTCAGGGGATTGAATCAGTGTGTCCTTCCCTTCATAAACCGTAAACCTGTGTGTGTGTACCCGAGATACTCTTGCACGGCTTGTAGAGTTTAATTCTGTACCTAGCACTCTGTTAAATATTAATTATTGGTTATGGATTTATTCTACACTCAATTCTGTACTGAGTACATTGACTTTCAGCTGACATACACATGCTATTTCTGTATGGTAAAGTGGCAACTCCATATATAGAGACCACGTGATCTAAGGGACATATATAATGACTACACGAAGGGAGGGGGTGGCTCACTTTCTCTACAGACACATGGGACAAGGACACTACGATGAATGAACAGCTGCTATGTAACCACGTGTTGTTCCCTGAGACGCTGCTGAGAAACAGATGTCATTTTTACTATTCAGGATACCAAAGAAGAAGTGTATAAGCTTTGCTATAGACAAATGGACAATCTCTTCATAACTATTTCACTCATTTTATGTTTTCCTGCAATGATGTTTTTTTAGTGAACAGTCCAATAAACCACTACATTTTTTTTATAAGAAACGTGACATTTTCTTTAAAGTATCACATCTGGTAACAAGTCCTGGAAAAAATATATGAAATTAAGAATTTTTAACACACTCTTACTGGGCAGGTATTTTTAGAATTTGAGCCTCCACTTGAAATCTATTAGGGACTCAAACACGCAAACGCCCCTTTGGGGAGTTTATACCTCAGCAAACTTGTTGCTGAAGTGCTCAATGTCTGGCTGAACTTTGAAAAGTTGGGGGTCATCTCGGCGAGAACACAGTACAGTATCGCTGTAATACAAAAATTTGTGGATGGCCTCAAAACATTAACAGGTCATAGCCATGCGGAACAGTGGAGTATTGTATAAAACATCAACATTCCAATATTGCCAAAGTTTTGTCTTCTTCACTAACCCCATGGGAAGAACATGAACCTAAAACGACTTGGTGTTTTGGGCAAAAAATTGCTGGGAGAATAAATTTGTCTCGGCTACTATGAGGTTTACAAAAAACTCAGAAAAAGACTTTGAAAAAGCCTATTTCTGTGAGGCCAGTAGTGTCAAATTGGATTCCTGATTGCGCCACAAGATCAGTAATCTGTGGCTCATAATACTTAGGGGTGGGTGCCCATATGGTTCATTTTCTGTCCTGGGCGTCTGCATGGTGGTTTGGTGTCACTGGAGGAGGAACAACAAGAGGAGGAGTAAAAATAAAGGAAAGCCTCAGCCTCCTCCGCTGAATACCATGATTGGGACAAGCAGGACATTTTTTCACGGGACAAGCAGGAAATATTTTCACATATGCGGGGTTTGTACGTCCGGCACTATCTGACACTAACCATGGCTATACTCAGTAAAAAATAAAAAATAAAAAAATACTGCAGTAGTCACCGATTACTATAGTATATTTTTACTGTCCCAAATCTAGTCCTATCAACTGAACTAAATTATTTTTTATTATTATTTCACAAAAAAAACAATAAAAAAAACAAAAAAAACAACCGGAGTCCAAATAGTGATGTGAGCGCACAACAGCTGTAGAATGCATGCAAAATGCAATGTGGTGCAAAAAAAAGGGGTTTAAAAAAACAAAAATACACAGGAAAAAGAGTCCTGGCCAAAAGCAAGCAAGGGTGCCAATCAGCAATTTGTGTCACTGATCAGTGTTCAGTGCTGCAGGACACAAACAGAAAAACCTGCCAAAACTCTAGTGATCAAGTGCTGATCAGCGTTCGACGGCAGAAGGGGAGGGGGGACAAATGGGAAGAAAAGGGTGAAGGGGAGAGGGGTGTTAGGATGGATTAGGAAAAAGCTAGGGATCAGGAAAGTTGTCTTCTTCCAAAAACCGCAGGAACACCAGCAGAAGTGATTGCGCAAGCTTCAGAAAGGCTGTGGCACCACAAGGCCCAGCACAGTGTGACAGAACAGCAGTATGCACGCCTCTGCACACTGATTGCAATCAGACGAATACACCAACTGCACCAGAGCTGGGCCTAGTGACGCTTCCATTGCTAGGCTCCAGCCCATGATCGAGCTTCTACAGCACCGATCCTAGGCTAGACATCAGTTTCAGGCAACTTCAGTTCCTGAAACACTGAAGACGCCATGATTGACTGTTCAGACTCTAGCAGTCAATAACAGCAATCGTAGTTGTGGAGGGATTTCAAACCCACCCTTAGTGCGATCACCGCAACTGCAGTGTCACATTTTAGCCATGACTTTCACAGTACGTTCAAGGTCGGTAAGTACTTACCAACCATGACGTACTTGGTATGTCCAAGGCCGGAAAGGGGTTAAGGCACGCTCCCCTGTAAGGAAGTGCCTGTACATCGCCCTTCTTAGTGTTAGTTGTCAGGTCAGTGAACCAATCCCTGAAGCTATTGTGTTATTTCCTGAACCTGTTAAAGATCCCACTTAACCTAAACCTGTGCCCCATGTTTTTTAACCCTGAACCAGGTACATGAACCCTGACACTGTTCCTGCGGTACCTGAGGCTGACACTGGACCCTGCAGTACCTGAAACCGCCTCGGAGGGACCTGAAACCCCGAAGCAGGACCCATGGTACCTGCACCTGAAACCATTCTGAGGGCACTTGAACCTGCAGCAGTGCATCCTCTGGTTAGCGTTCCAGAGTCCATACTGTCAGAGCCTGTTCCAGTATCCGAATCCAGTCCTGCTTGTGACTCCGTATCAGTATCCTTTCTGCCAATGACCCAAAACCTGTGTTGTCTGAACAGAGTCCGAATCCTGTCCAGCCAGTGAGAGTCCGTGATCCTCATCCTGGGCATTGCCTAGGAGTGGTACCTGGCAGCTATCTGCAGCTCAAGACTAATTCCACCATCAGGAGCTCTAGGGAAAACAAGTTAGACTCTTAGCTACGCCCCTCCTAGGTTAGTCCAGCCCCATGACACAGTGGGTCCACAATCTACGTGTGTGTGTGACAGTTTGTACAGACCATGGACGCCATTAATGCCAAGACCCCTCAGGCTTCAGAGCTATATCAACAGTTGATCCGTTACCCAGACCAGCAGGAAATAATTCTGCCCAACCTGCGGACTGAATACCCATTTGGATGCCCTGACCACGGCTGCTTCATTTGCTCCAGTCCAAATTGAAGCATTGGAGGCCATGACTAGTCAATCTGCAGCTTACGCTCGTAGAGATGAACCCATCCTGCCGGCTCTGGCACATTATGGAAGGGATCAGATCCTAAGCAGTGCCGTGGGTTCCTAGAACAGTGCACGCAGCACTATGAATTATTGACCCATCATTTTCCCTCTGATACGGTTAAGGTGGGATTCTTAATGTTCTAGGAGAGGCCCTAGTGTGGCTCAACTCCTTTTGGAAGAAAAGTGGACCCTGTGACCTCGGATCTGCAGGCCTTGTTAGTGGCCTTCCGTAAGGACTTTTATGAGCCAGGTCGCGAGTCTCCTGCTGCATCTTCCCTTCTCAGGGTCCAAGAATAGACCAGACAGGTGACACATGAGTGGAAACTGTCTCGTCTGGCTTAGGCTAGTTTCACACTAGCGTATGGCAGAGCTGCGTAGGGCTGCGGACTTCCTCTGTGAAGCTCCGCCCACCACCGCACATCCTCTGTTAGCTCCGCCTATGCCTGCAAGCGTCCTGCGTACCTATATTTAACATTAGGAACGCAGGTCGTGCAAATGTATGCGTTTGCAGCCGCATGTGTCGTTTTGACGGTGCGGCGACTGGAAAAAAAAAGCAACATGTTGCATTGGGAGTAGGTCGCCGCAACGTCAAAATGACGCATGCGGCGGAAAATGCATACATCTACACGGCCTGCGTTCCTAATGTTAAATATAGTATGCAGGCCGCATGCAGGCATAGGCGGAGCTAACTGGAGGAGCTTCACGGAGAATGTAGGCAGCCCTACGCAGCTCAGTCATACGCTAGTGTGAAACTAGCCTTAGTCCTTCCAAAGACCACTTTTTCCTCAACATTCCGAGACAACAGTTTTCTCTGAATCCATGCAAGTTGACCATGTCGGGCTGGGTGTGTACCAGATGAAACATCATCGTACCAAGGGATTGGGGCTACTGCTGAAGTTGCGTGAAACATTTAATTCATAGTTGTCCTGAGACACCTGGGAAACTTAAAATTCTAGAGTCTGTGAGAGAGGCTACTCTAGGCAAGATGCATACCTCTCCACCGGTGACAGATTTTTCCTGTTCAACATCAAGGAGTACTTTGATACTGTTCTCAGTTAAGGGAAAGGCCCTATCCAAAGTCGTTCAAATTGTTATTGCGCAGGTGAAGCTTCGGGTAGGAATGCTGCATAAGGAGAAGACAGCTTATTTTGTGCTGCCTGGTCTGAAAAAAAAAAAATAAAAAATCGGGGTCCACTGGCCAGGTTTTCAGGATCTTCACCCCCTTAAGGATGTATCATCCTGAACCCCGAATTGAAGATGGACCAGGAGAAGGCATCTTCAATTCTCATCATTAAACAGGTTCTCTCTTCTACTTCTATATTCCTGAGGCATAAAAGTATAGTGGTCCATAGGAGTTGCACTTGAAAAAAGGCCGTGGGAATCCAAGAAGAATATCTGTCCCCCACTTATTCTGCAAAGAATTCTTGCAGGATTAAAGAGGGGGCAAAAGGGGGGGCCATGTAACAATTTGCCAGCATCCCTGCATGCCTCTCACCCTCCTCACAGCGGGGACTCTGACATATTCACTGTCCCAGCTGCTCAGCAGTGTCTCTGTTCCGTGCACAGCTTCCCAGTCCCTGGTGCCTGAGTAGGCCGAGCAGGTCTCCCAGTGGCGAGCCTAGTGTGCTCTCCCTGATTCTTAAAGGGGCAGTGCGCACTTTGGTAATGCCCAGAGCCCATAGCTGGGAGGCATCTAGTAATTAAGGCATGCTCTCCTGTAAGGATGTGCATGTACAACGCTCTTCTTAGGCTATGTGCGCACGTTGAGTAATGGCTTGCAGAAATTTCTGCAAGGTTTCTGCATCCCTTGGCATGAAAAACTCTTCTGCAAAAACGCGCGTTTTTGGTGCATTTTTTGTATGCGTTTTGTACAGCAATGAAGGCTTTTTTGAGCTAAATAAAGATATTTAAAAAAAAAAAAAAGTTTTGTGATCTAATTTCTTGGTTCAACACCACATTTTTCATGATGATGCAGTGTGGCATCAGGGTAATGGGATTAGGGCTTGGTGTCAGCAGCTGTCATTGACATGCCCTAGGCTTAGTAATTAGAGATGGGCTAACCCGAATAGTAAAGTTCGGCATCCGTACCGAACACCTACTATTCGAGCATGGACACCGAGCACGAACTTCACCAGCTGAAATCATCCCCGCGTTCAGACAGCCTGCAATTCCCACGCTGTCAAAAGACGGAGTGAGCGCTCCGCTGTGATTGGAGGTATAAACTTTAAAAAAAAAAAAAAAAACACGGTGTGGGTTTCTCTGTATTTTTGCAAACCAGCCAGGCAAAACTCACAGCTGGGGGCTGCAACCCTCAGCAGTCAGCTTCAGCAAGGTTAGTTATCAAGAATAGAGGGGTCCCCATGCTGTTTTAATTATTTAAATAATTTAAAAAAAAAAAAAAACGGTGTCGGGTTCCCCCCCTTTTTGACAACCAACCTTGCTAAAGCAGACAGCTGGGGGCTGGTATTCTCAGGCTGATAAGGGGCCATGGATATAGGCCCCCCTAGCCTAAAAATAGCAGCCCATAGAAAATATGAAAAATTTGAGAATACTCAGCACATAAATTGGCCAATTCAGGTAGGATTCTGCTGTAATTCAATCATACCTTCTCATATAAATGTAGGCTATCAGCACATGAGAGGAGTTTCTAGTAGGATAGGTCCCAGCAACCGAAAATCCCCGTATTGTGCCTGCCGGGTACACATGAATTGGACAATTTATGTGACAAGTATTCTCAATTTTTCATATTATGTAGAGCAGTAATGCAATTCAAATTTTTTTTTTTCGAGTTTTCATGTATGGAAATAGTTACTCTTAGTAAGCATCTGTACATCCCTAATTTCTGTTTGGAAGTGACGGTCAGATATTTGAACCTATTGTATTATTACCTAAACCTGTTGTAAATCCCGTTTAGCCTGAGCCTTAACCTGTGACCCATATTTACCCAGGAACCTGAACCCGCACCTGTGGTACCTGAGCCTGACACTGCAGCTGCTGGACCTGTAGCCGTACCTGCAGCACTTGAGCTCAAAAACCGTTTCGGCGGTACCTGAAGCCCGGACAACACACCGGCGGTACCCAAACTTGAAACCATTCAGACTGCATTTCAACCTGCACCAGTGTCTTCTCTGGTTAGCTTTCCAGAGTCCGTACTGTCGTAGCTTGTTCCAGTATCCAAATCCAGTCCAGCCTGTAACTCCTTCAGTATCTGTTCTACCTGATGCCCCAAAACCTGAGTTGTCTGAACATAGTCCAAATCCTGTTCTGCTAGTGACTCCAAGTCACTGTCCATGTCTGCAATTCCAGCAGCTACAGTACCAGGGACTGCCTAGGAGCAGTACCTGGTGGCTATCTGCAGCTCAAAAGCCTAACTCAATCAGGAGTTCTAGCAAAAAGCAGATAACTTAGCTGTGCCCCTCCTAGGTAAGCCTGGCCACATGGCACAGTGGGTTTACGATCCACGCATGTACTTGACATCCCGTACAGGACACGGTTACAGAACATAGAAGTAATGCACAAAGCACCAGCCCTAGCAATAAAGATTATCCTCTACTTCCCCTCACTGACTAATGGATGGGGAGAGATATGAATAGAGGGAATAAAGCAGGGTGTATATAAATTAAACAGGATATTGAGCAGTGTTTGTACATTAGATTAACCATATATACTTGTATATAAGCCGAGTTTTTCAGCCCCCTATTTTGCCTGAAAAAGACCCCCCTCGACTTATACACGAGTCACGGTCCCTGCAATAAAAAAAAAAAAATGACATTCACCTCTTGTCACTGGGGGCCAGGTGCCGGTGTCCTGAGCAGGCGGGGAAACCGTTGGGCACCTGGCCCCCATAGCGCGTGTCGCCACTGGCTCAGACCCCCAGTACTTGCGATATTCACCTGTCCCCATTCCACCGCCACGCGCTGCTCTGTATTCCGGCTCTCTGCAGTGACGTTCAGGTCAGAGCGCGAGATGATGTGCTTAGTGTGCGCCCTCTGCCTGTACAGTCACTGCAGAGACCCGGAAGACCAGGTTAGAGAAGGATTTGGAAAAGAAAGATACTTACAAAAGAGCTTATTATTAATTACTGATGATGAGCGCACGTGCTCTGATAACGTGTTATCCAAGCATCTTTGGCGTGCTCGAATATGATTGAGTCCCTGCAGCTCCATGTCTTGCTGCTGTTTGCTGCAACACATGCGGGGATTGCCTATCAAACAGGCAATCCTCACATGTGTTGCGGCTAACAACCGCAACACATGCTTCCCAGGGACTCAAACACATTATCCAAACATCCTTAGGTGTTGTCAGTTATCAAAGCATGTTCACTCATCACTAGAGCTCATCTATGGCAGTTTGTTCACATGAAAGAGACTTGTTAAGTAGTAGAAAAGCCCTTTAAGCCAAGTTTAGTTCAGTGTCTCCAGGTGGGTACAGGTTGGTAAAAGGATATAATGCTTAATTTCTTGGTATCCACAGCAACAAGTTAATTAATAAAAACTTGCACAAAATTAAAAACGGGCATTTTCATTCAATTGCATATTGTTTTATACAGTATCATCTCTAATGCAATTCACTAAAACTACAAATATAAGGTAAAAATATGTATCTTACTTGGGTCCATTCCTGCGCCATCATCAAGAAAACAAAGCATAAAACCTCCTCTTAAGTCTTCTCTTGGCACTGCAGAAGAAAATACAAAATAAATAAAATAGTAATTTTTTGTTGTTCTAACTACAAAAAGCAGTAAAAGTTCCAAGCTGAAAAGAGAAATAGTAACACCAAGAAGGAAGTTGTGGAATCAATTGACCCGTGAACAAAATGTAAATGATGAAAAAAAAAAAAAAAACGGACACAAAACTTAAAAAACACCAGCGACAGAAAGTGCAATGCACAGAAACACTTTCTCTTATGTGCCTTGACAGGTTATCAATGTGATTATTAAAGGTCATGAGGAATGTTCTGCCCCTTTGAATGCACTTGGAAACACAAATCAGCAAAATCAGCTGCTGGCAGCTCACTCTGCAGTTGGCAACCAGTGACATTCC
>JARQOD010000001.1:727142775-727179352 GCA_033576555.1 Oophaga sylvatica
AAAAAAGATCTGCGGTTTTTGCTGAGGGTTGAAAACCCTGCAGTTCGGGAGGAGGGTGTGTGGGGCGTGTATAGTGTGCGGCGCTGTGTTGTGGGCGTGCATAGTGTGTGGCGCTGTGTTGGGCGGTGCGTGGGCGTGTATAGTGTGCGGCGCTATGTGTGGTGGGCGGTGATTGTGTGCCGGTGTCTGCGTGTCGGTGTATGGTGCGGCGGTTTGTGAGGGCCTGTGTGCGTGATCGGTGTATGTGCGGCGGTGTGCGGGCCTGTGTGCGTGATCGGTGTATTGCGCGGTGTGCGGGCCTGTGTGCGTGTCGGTGTATGTGCGGCGGTGTGCGGGGCTGTGTATGTGCGGCGGTGTGTGGGGCTGTGTGCGTGATCGGTGTATGTGCGGGCTGTGTATGTGCGGCGGTGTGTGGGGCTGTGTGTGTGTTCCGCGTATGCAGGCATCATCGGATGGGACTACAAGTCCCATCCGGCTATGCCTGCTACAGTGACAGTGACTGACACATTAGCCAATGATGGGACAGTAGCGTCCCATCATCGGCTAATGTGCTGAATGTAAAAAAAAAAAAACAAACACATACATTACATACAACATATAACATTACACTTGACATTACAGAAAATTAGAGTATATAATCACCTATTCCCCGACGCCATCGCCTGTGTACCGCTCTGCCGTCAGGAAAGATTGACGTCACTACACTTCATTCTCTCACGGAAATGCTGGGTGAGAAAATTCCCACGCAAGCATTGTCTTAAGTGAGAGAATGAACTCAGGTAACCTCAGTGATGCACTGCAGGAGCCATTGTTTCCTGTCAGTGCATCACTGGAAGGCCCTACAGAGCAGTGGCATCACCTGATGTCACTGTTCTATGGGGAGACCGTTCATGGGACACTGGTTATTAATTGGACTGGTGGACGGGAGTATACGGTTGTTTTATTATTTTACGTTTATTACAGGAGATCGAGGGCGTCGCTTTGATTGAGAGTATAATAAAGATATGAAAAACCTTGTTGTGTTTTATTTCATTAAAATAATTTATTCTTATGCGTTGTGTTTTGTTTTTTTAACCCTATAATAATATAAGATTAATAATGGATAGGCATTTATTGACGCCTCTCTATTTATTAACCGGGCTTAATTTCACCTTACAATGCAAGATGATATTAACCCCTTATTACCCCATATCCCACCGTACAGGGGAGTGGGAAGAGAGGGGCGGGCTGGGTGCTGGTATTTTTAGCCGGGGGGGGGTGCCAATATCATGGCCCCTTCCTAGGCTATGAATTATCAGCCCGCAGCTGTCTGCCTAGCCTTTCCGGCTATAATTTTATAGGGGGACCCCATGTCATTTTTTGGGGGGGGGGGGGGGGTCCCCCTATTTTAATAGCCAAGTGGAGGCTAGCTGCGGGCTGTATATTCATAGCTGGGAAGATCCATGGGTATTAACCCCCTTCCAAGGCTAGAAATATTTGGCCCCGGCTGTCGGCTTTCCCCCTTGGCGCAGAAATTGCACGGGAGCCCACGCATTTTTTTTCCTATTTATTTTTTTTTATTACTACATTGCGTTAAGATTTTGTGTGTGGTGTGCGTGGTCTTTAACTATGTACCATTTTATCTTTCATCTATCTATATATCTTTCTGTTATCTATATATCTAGCTTTCTATATATATTTCTAACTTCTTTATCAATCTATCTATGTTTTTTTATCTATCTATCTAACTACTGGTATCTATTATCTATCTATCTCTATCTGTGTGTGTGTGTAATGGGAGTGTGGGTTGGACAAATGTAAAAGGGTGGTTGGACAAGAAATGACATCACAAATCTTTTTTTTTGTTAAACAACATTTCTTTATTTAGCTGTCAAAAACGCATTACAAAAAAGCATGAGAAAAAAGCATGAAAAACCGCGTCAAAACCGCGCCAAAAAAGGACATGCGTTTTTGCCAAGAGGTGCGGATTCGGCGCGGAAAAATCCGCAGGCAAATCGCTATGTGTGCACAGGCCCTAATTGTTTGAGAGGAGTTTCAAATTGGACATCATGGGTCTGGGGCTGCACTCAACTTTTCTTTGCAGCGTAAATCACCCCTCCTGAAAAAGGGTATCTTTCATCAGGAGACAGCACTATGGTCAACTTAGAACAGCTGCTGTCACAACCATACAATTGATGACATCTTGGTGTTGTAGAGGCGATTGAAAGCAACCCCCAGCTTCCTTCACCGCCGTCAGTGTTAGTTCTTCTAACACTGCAGTCTTTTTTATTACAGTCAAACAGTACAGTGATTAGAAGCTGTGTGAGTGATAGCATAGCAGCACCGCCCCCAATAACGATTTGTTTGAAACCAGTGAGCAAAAACTGAGGGGCAACGCTGCTATCACTCAACATGGAAAAATCCAGCATCCACAGGAAATTAGGCAAGTATATTAAAAATTATTATTAGCAACATAGTTAAAAAGAGGGAAAAATTAAAAATCAAAAATATACAAAGAATTAAAAGGACACAGGTTAGCGTTTCGAGCATAACAACTCGTCTGTCAGGACTATGTAGTAAAGAAAATTATTTCCTTCTTATCTCAACACGCTTCTATCGTGGGCCCCCCCTCCATCCTCGCTTCGTCTACACAAATCTCATCTCCAGCAGATTCAGCACAATGCTGCTTCCTGTAGGGTCTGCTCTGGAGGTCCCACTACCTACTGAAGACTCATCCTCTCCAGGAGCAACTCCATTCTAGATGCGACGGTCCTATCACTGCTGCACTGAGCACTGTGGCAGTGACGGGGGAAACTGGGGCTATAGATAGCTATGACACCCATCTCCTCACATTCAGTGACCTGGACAGTGCAGGGGGTTGTGCCCAGGTCCAGCAGGAGGCAGCCCAACGCAGGAGATATCTGTCAGACACTGACAGCAGACTCCTGTGCCCGGGGCTGCAGTATTTGAGGTGTGTGCAAATGTTGTGCTCGGACACTCACACGCAGCAATGCAAAATGCAGTCCTAGTGGCTGAAGAAAAATTACTCAATGCTAAATTAAATGCACTGAATTAACTGTTGTTTTTTTAAATATTGATTATATAATCAATATTTATTGATACAAAAATAAAAATCACAGCACCTTAACTTAAAGCATTGACAACAAAACCTCTTGTTTACTTCAGTTCCCAGTTACAGAACATCATGGTCAGGAGGGACAATGCCAACAAACACACTTGCAAATTAATGAGCTGCAACGCTTTAAAAGGCGTTATAAGCGATTAGAATGCAACCATTTCTGGAATATTTCACAAAATATAAATAAGCAACATTAAGGGGGTATTCTATTCCCATTTCCAAGATCCAATAGATGTAATAATATTAGCAAATATCTCCAATTAGAAATGTAGTATACTTTTTTGATTCACAAGTCTCTTTCCTAATGTGCAGGCATTGCAGGACCTTAGGCTTTCCATGGTTACGATCACTGATATAGTGACAGTTAGTACGGTAGTTGCTAGTGTTCGTAATCATGGATCCATAAGGTCCTGCAATGTCTGAGCATGAGGAATGACATAGATAATCACAAAAATTATACTACATTTCTAATTGGAGGTATTCGCAAATATTATATTATTATACAGTACAGACCAAAAGTTTGGAACACCTTCTCTTTTAAAAGATTCTTCTGTATTTTCATGACTATGAAAATTGTAGATTCACACTGAAGGCATCAAAACTATGAATTAAGGCTACTTTCACACTTGCGTTTTTTTTTGCGCAGCGCATCTTGCGCTATCGGACGCATGCGCAATGTTCCCTATCTTTAACATGGCGGGCGCAGGGTCTAGCGCTTGCACGCGTTCATGTGCGTTTGTCGTGCGCTGCGCATTTTCCCGGTGTGCGCTAGACGCTACATGTTTGCATTTTTTTTCGGCCAACCGCTTTAAAAAAACGCGCAAAAAAAATAATATTGCAGTCTATGGGGGCGCTGGCGTGCGCATGGCTTTGCGCTCGTCAGCGCTTTTGCCGCACGCGATTTTTCTGTAAATGATGGAGCCAGAGATGATGGAGCCAGAGATGATGGAGCCAGAGATGATGGAGACAGAGATGATGGATACAGAGATGATGGAGGGTCATTCCACATCAAGTGGACCAGTTTTAAAAATCGTCCCCACTCGACCTTCTCCGATTTTGTTGAAAATTTATAAGGATGTACATGTATGTTTGAAAAGAGGTTCTGTAAATTTTTAGGGCCAGATCTCAAATAACTTTGGGCACTGTTGACCTTTCACTGGAGGTTCCACCAAGCCTGCGGCTTCAGCTAAGAGGATTTTGCAAACTTTGGCACATAGCCATTAGAGTTCTATACTGGCTATGATGCTGAAATTTGGCATACTAGCTCAACTTTTGCTGCTAAACACGATTAAAATTATTACCGGCTATGACAAAACAATATTTCGGCCGCAATTTTGTGTCAAAGTAGCTTGTAAAACGCGTCGCATAAAATTTATGCCAAAACTTTGCCCATATATAACTCAAGACCAAAAACCAATATTAACTGGTGCTTTGCCCTGTACACCAAACATCTACATGACTTTGCATTTCTGCAATATCATGGTCAAACCATATGTATTTGTGGAAATTTTCACACCCACATATGATGAAAAACTTAAAAAAAACCGAATTTTACTATTTTTAGGTCAAATTTCTCAAAAAGGGGTACCCTAAAATATATTAATTCTGATATCATTAGAAAGAGCACATTTTTCTCTACAAGGATCATTGTTGTTTTTTTTTGGAGTCTCTCAGTTTAAGAAAAGAAAAATGCCACTGAACATGGTATTTATTTATGCGCGTAATGCATTGATTTTGTGTTTGATTTTCAGATTCTTATTACATGTTACAGAGTTGTATTGTTGCTAGCAATGTCTATTATAATCAAAACCTATAAACCTTTTTGTTTATGAAAAAGTTTATTGACTATTATTACATTTTAATGCATATATTATTTATTTTTTTGCGATGGAGAATGAAATTGATGAAGAATCCGCCCAGTGCTCTATCGGCCTTGCGAACAATTCGAAGTGCCACCTTAAGACATTCACCAATAGCAAGGATGAGTTGAAATTGTTTACAAGCTTTGGATTGGATGAATAGAAAATTGCTGCGTCGACGAGTGGGACTAAATTTTGACGAACAATCACAAATCTGTTTACACCATGAGCTTCATTCTTGACCAAATATGAGCATTTGCAAAAAATCGTGTTGCAATCCTTTTGGGAGAAGGTCATAACACAAAAAGAATTTGCGAGCTTATCAATTTGTTAGCAGCTGACCAGTTGAACGAATTTACAAAGAATGATGTGAAGCCTGGCCAGAAGATGTGTGCATCATGTCGAAAAGAATTTGCTAACAGGGAAAAAATCGCTGATCCAGTTTCCTCTGAATCAGATCCAGATGGAATGGAATGTTCTCTGAAAGTCTAAATTCAAGCTTAACATCCATTGGCATCTCTCCTCTGAAATATCCATGGGTAAGCCAGCGGGATTCACTTGGATATGCAAGGAGAAAGATAAGCCAGGTACAAAATGTATTTTCTAGCAAGATTGCTTCAATTGGAGGGCTTGAGCCGAAAGACATTGAGCAAACAAAAACAGCACAGTGCAAAATGTGTCTGGATTACAATCACCTTTTGGCAGATTTGAAGCAAAAGCTGTAGGTGTCCAGTCGGGCAGACAAGGTCCAAATCTTGACATTGGCAACTAAAAGTTGGTCCATTAGGCTATATCAGACAAATTCGGTGTCTCTGAACGAATGGTCAAACAAGCTCGAAAGCTTAAATGTGAACATGGGATCATTAGCCTTACCTAGAATCAAGTGTGGCAAGAAAGTTTCTGAGGAAGTGAAGAAAAGGTGCAGGCATTTTTTAAGCATGATGAATTCAGCTGAATGTGCCCTGGTAAAAAAAGACTATGTATCAGTGCGAATACAGCAGGAGGAGAAAAGCAGATGCAAAAGCGACTATTACTGAGCAATATGAGGGAAATGTTTGTTGCCTATCGGGATCGGAATGGCCCTAAAATTCGATTTTCCAAGTTTTGTGAGCTTCGGCCAAAGTGGTGCGTAACCGTTGGATCTGCTGGAACACATTCCGTTTGTGTGTGTACCATTCACCAAAATGTCAAACTAATGCTTGCAGCATGCCCAATCAATGATGACTACAAGAGCTCATATGCAAAATGATCTGTGGATTGAATCCAAGGACTGTATGCTTGGCCGTTGTGATAAATGCCCGGGTCCTGAAGTTTTAAAAGAATTTTAGTCAATGTGTTTGTCAACAGTGACCTGAAGATATTATTGAGTTCAAACAATGGATTCACACTGATCGAGACACGCTTGATACCAAACAACTGACTATAGAAGATTTTATTGAAGAATTGGTTTTGAAAATTTCTAAACTTTGTAGCCATCACTACATCGCCAAGCATCAAAGTAGCTATTTGAAATCGTGGAAGGAAAATCTGAGACCTGGAGAGCTTGTGATCCTTATGGACTTTGCTGAAAATTACTCATTTATTGTTCAAGATGCCATTCAAGGTTTCCACTGGGAAAATAGTCAAGCTACAGTACACCCATTTGTAATTTACTTCAAGGAGTTAAATGGTGAAGCTGCGCAGAACATCAGCTTGTGCATAATCAGTGATTGCTCAGGACATGACACAGTTGCAGTCTACACTTTCTTAACAGTAATTGTGGAGTATCTCAAGACTCTCATCTATGGGATTCGTCATATCCACTACTTCAGCGATGGATCTGCAGCCCAGTACAAAAATTTCTAAAATTTTCTCAACTTGTGCCACCACAATGCTGATTTCAATATCGATATAGGAAAGATGTGTATCTTCGTACCGTGTTAGCCAGTAGATAGAAAAATATTTAGACTTGAGAGTCCTCAGTGGTTGATACCTTTTAATGGCTAACTGAAAAGATGGTAACAAATTGCAAGCTTTCGAGACTACTCCGGTCTCTTCATCAGGCAAAGACTAAAACAAAAACTGAAGAATCACATATATATATATATATACACAAGAGGACACAGGAATAGTGCAATAGGTAAGACAAGTGACGTGAAGCAGAACTGTCATTATGGCAGAGGAATGAACATAAATATTGGAACAGATCATAGATAAGGAGAGAGTTTTATTGCCCTCTGATTGGGGTCTGGTGTTGTGTTTTGATGCCCCTAGAAGGTCAGAGAAGCAGATTCCTTAATTGATATAGAATGACATGAATCCATGTGACATGTTCATTCCAGCACTAAGAGTGTCAAAGGTCATCATAAGTTTGTATTCCCAAACCTTTCTATCTTTCTCAGATTTGAAGTTAGATTTTAATACCAGTAATTCCATATCCATTATGCTATGACCGGGCATACAAAAGTGTTTTGCCACAGGTAAATCCATTCTTTTTTCTCTTATCGTGTGGCGATGAGAATTCATCCTTGTTCTCAGTTTTTGCCCGGTCTCCCCCACATACAGACCCCAGTTGGACATTTAGTACATATAATTAGGTACACCACATTAGATGTGATGCAGCTGAAAGTACCTGGGATCTTGTAGTCCTGATGGGAGTTGGGTATCTTTATCTTGTCCGTGGTCATTATAGATGCACATGTTTTACACTTCTTCTGTTTGCAAGGAAAGGTTCCTGCAGCTGTTGGGGAGGACAGGGAGCTTCTGACAATGATGCTTCTTAGATTTGGGGGCTGCCTAAAACATAGTAGTGGGGGGTCTGGAAATATGGATTGTAATCGGGCATCTTTTTGTAGTAAAGGTTGTAGTTTCCGTGCAGCTCCCCTTAGCATCTCCAGATTTGGATTGTAGGTGACCACTAGACGTTCCATGAACAGTTCAACCAATTTCATCCAACCATCAACTTAACACTCAACTACTCCAGCACTGAAATTAACTTTTTAGACACCACCATTAAGCTAAAGAACAATGAAATAGAGACTTCCCTGTATCAGAAGCCAATCGACCGTCCAACATACCTTAAATGGGACAGTTTCCATCCAAAACACATAAAAAACTCTATAGTCTACAGCCAAGCCATCAGATACAACCGTATATGTTCCAACCCCATGGATAGAGATGAACACCTTGGTCGCCTCAGAAAGACTTTTTTGAACCAGGGCTACCATCCAAGAACAATTGAAAACCAAATTACAAGAGCCACCAGAATATCAAGGAATCACCTGCTACATTACAAAACTAAAGAAGAAAATAACCGGGTGCCTCTAGTGGTCACCTACAATCCAAATCTGGAGATGCTAAGGGGAGCTGCACGGAAACTACAACCTTTACTACAAAAAGATGCCCGATTACAATCCATATTTCCAGACCCCCCACTACTATGTTTTAGGCAGCCCCAAATCTAAGAAGCATCATTGTCAGAAGCTCCCTGTCCTCCCCAACAGCTGCAGGAACCTTTCCTTGCAAACAGAAGAAGTGTAAAACATGTGCATCTATAATGACCACGGACAAGATAAAGATACCCAACTCCCATCAGGACTACAAGATCCCAGGTACTTTCAGCTGCATCACATCTAATGTGGTGTACCTAATTATATGTACTAAATGTCCAACTGGGGGTCTGTATGTGGGGGAGACCGGGCAAAAACTGAGAACAAGGATGAATTCTCATCGCCACACGATAAGAGAAAAAAGAATGGATTTACCTGTGGCAAAACACTTTTGTATGCCCGGTCATAGCATAATGGATATGGAATTACTGGTATTAAAATCTAACTTCAAATCTGAGAAGATAGAAAGGTTTGGGAATACAAACTTATGATGACCTTTGACACTCTTAGTGCTGGAATGAACATGTCACATGGATTCATGTCATTCTATATCAATTAAGGAATCTGCTTCTCTGACCTTCTAGGGGCATCAAAACACAACACCAGACCCCAATCAGAGGGCAATAAAACTCTCTCCTTATCTATGATCTGTTCCAATATATTTATGTTCATTCCTCTGCCATAATGACAGTTCTGCTTCACGTCACTTGTCTTACCTATTGCACTATTCCTGTGTCCTCTTGTGTATATATATATATATATGTGATTCTTCAGTTTTTGTTTTAGTCTTTGCCTGATGAAGAGACCGGAGTAGTCTCGAAAGCTTGCAATTTGTTACCATCTTTTCAGTTAGCCATTAAACAATTTCAATATCAGCGCTGAATGGAATTTTTTTGGTACAAGTCATGGAAAGTCGCCCTGTGATGGGATTGGAGGGACAGCAAAGAGGTTGGCAGCTCGTGCCAGTCTTCAACGCCCAACTAAAAACCAAATACTGACCCCGGTGGATTTATTCAACTTTTGCAACGAGCAACTGCATGGAATCAAATTTTTTTGTTCCAAAAGAAAAAATTTACGAAATACGGGTAGTTCAAGAGGAAAGGTTCAAAGATGGACATACAATTGCTGGAACAAGAGAAAATCACTAGTTTGTGCCAATTGATGACAAAAAGATTTGCATTTCAAGGGTGTCAAATGACCCATCATCTTTCATTGCCCATGTAGATAGATCTGTCAGATCAGAAATGCCTTTTGTGCCAATTGCAAACCTCCAGCCAGGGCAATACATTGCCTGCATTTACGATAGGAACTGGTGGATTGGAAATATTTCTGAAATTTCAGTCGAAGAACATGATGCATTAATAAATTTTATGCATCCTCATGGACCAGCTAGCTTCTTTCACTGGCCTGTGAGAAATGATACATGCTGGATTCCCAAGCAGTCAATCATTGCAATAATTCCAGCACCAGCTGCAACAGCAATGGGCCGACAATACAGCTTCTCTGAACCGATTATGTTGCAAATTCAGCAACAATTCCAGACCACTTAGACTGAACATTATGGCTTGGGAACCAACAAAAGATACCCAATATTAGGCTTGGGATCCTAGGCAAAGACACCCACCCTCAGGCTTCGGAACCTGCGATTGCACGGCTATCGGCCATGGCTCCTAGGAGATGGGGCTGCCAATTCTCGAAAGACAGCATTATTACAATTCTTAATAGGATTATAATAAAAATTCTTAGGGAATTGGTTGTGGTATAGCCACCATGGACCAACGCAAGGGTTTGAATAGTGCAGTTACCATTCATTGCTTATTAATAAATAACACCATGTTCAGTGGCATTTTTCTTTTCTTAAACTGAGAGACTCCAAAAAAAAAAAACAATGATCCTTGTAGAGAAAAATGTGCTCTTTCTAATAATATCAGAATTAATATATTTTAGGGGTACCCTTTTTGAGAAATTTGATCTAAAAATAGGTAAAATTCATTTTTTTTAAGTTTTTCATCATATTTGGGTGTGAATATTTCCACAAATACATATGGTTTGACTGTGATATTGCAGCAATGCAAAGTCATGTAGATGTTTGGTGTACAGGGCAAAGCACCAGTTAATATTGGTTTTTGGTCTTGAGTTATATATGGGCAAAGTTTGGCATAAATTTTATGCGACGCGTTTTACAAGCTACTTTGACACAAAATTGCGGCCGAATATTGTTTTGTCATAGCCGGTAATAATTTTTATCGTGTTTTAGCAGCAAAAGTTGAGCTAGTATGCCAAATTTCAGCATCATAGCCAGTATAGAACTCTAATGGCTATGTGCCAAAGTTTGCAAAATCCTCTTAGCTGAAGCCGCAGGCTTGGTGGAACCTCCAGTGAAGGGTCAACAGTGCCCAATGTATTTGAGATCTGGCCCTAAAAATTTACAGAACCTCTTTTCAAACATACATGTACATCCTTACAAATTTTCAGCAAAATCGGAGAAGGTCGAGTGGGGACCACTGGTCCACTTGACATGGAATGACCCTGGAGACAGTTGATGGAGACAGAGATGATGGAGTGTCATGTGTGCATCGCCACGAAGATCGTCGCGGTTGCACATTCTGACTTCTCACAGCTGAGTTGCTGTTTCTTTGTGTTTGGCAGTTAGGGAGTTAATTCTGTCTGTGCTCAGTTCTGGGACTGGGTGCAGTTTCTCCCGGCTGCAATTAATTATTTGTTGATTGGTTTCCTTTAAATCTCTGGTGGTCTGTTTTGGGAGTTGCCAGTGAAATTCTTCATGCAGACCACAGATAGGATTGTATCTGTATAGACTTAAGTTAAAAGAGCTCCTTAGTTGTTTTTAGCTCACCTTGCTTAGAGTTTAATATCCCAGATCATTTATGTTCCTTCTGTGTTTGAGTGTGTATGCAAGTCTGTGTTTTCTCCAGTCTGTCTTATATGTCTAATCTGTGTATTTAGCAGAGATCAGCCCATATCCCTTTGGTGGTAATCAGAATCCTTCTTAGGACTGATTACAGGGTTCAGGGACTGATAGGAGACAGGGTTAAGGTACTGCCACACTAAACAATCCCGCTAGCGATCACAATAACGACGCATACTAATGTGATCGCTAGCGGGATTGTTTCTATATCGCTAAATGCTGTCACATTTAGCGATATAGTTAACGACGCTATCGCCGTTAGCGATCTTCTTAACGACTTTAGCGGTACAAAAGTACCGCTAAATCGCTAAGAAAAGGTGCCACACAGCGATAAGATACTTACCCAGCGGGAGCGCCGACGAGAAAATAGGGTCCGGAACGATTCCAGCGACGAGCGAGATCACAGCAGGAAGCTCGTCGCTGGAAGCTGCCGCACTGAACAACATCGCTAACGGGATCGCTAAATAGTGACGTTTTTTTAGCGATCCCGTTAGCGATATTGTTTAGTGTGGCATACCCTTTAGGCTGGAGACTTGGACCTCTGAACCATTATCAGTACCTCCAAGGTGAGGGATTAGTTAGGACCCCAGTTTAGGGTCAGGTTAGACCCCCGGTCCTCCTCTTTCCTGTGACAGTGTATCAAGTCCTCAAGATTAACCCTGAGTTCTACGGATATCGTGTCAGGTAAATCTATTCTATATTTACATGCTGATTTTGCAAATCTATATGTTGTATAGAGTGTTGTTCTTTTAAGAATAGTTTACTGACATCGTACACATATCATAAGACCGCGTGACATTGAGACAGAGATGATGGAGACAGAGATGATGGAGACAGAGATGATGGAGACAGAGATGATAGAGCCAAAGATGATAGAGACAGATGATAGAGACAGAGATGATAGAAATGTGACACAGACAACGCATGCGCCAAAAAAAACGCAAACGCATGCAAAAACGCATGAAATCGCAGACAAACGCTGCGTTTTTTGTCAAAATGCGCATGCTGATGCGACTAAATATCGCAGCGTTTACAAGCGTTTGTATGCGTTTTTTAATGCGCTTCATGTGCGCTCGAAACGCAGCGCAAAAAAACGCAAGTGTGAAAGTAGCCTAACACATATGGAATTATACATTACACTTTACAAAAAAGTGTGAAACAACTGAAAATATGTCTTATATTCTAGGTTCTTCAAAGTAGCCACCTTTTGCTTTGATTACTGCTTAGCATGCAGAAAAGGTGAACGGATGGACTCTACATGCCTGGTTCCCACCGTGAAGCATAGAGGAGGTGGTGTGATGGTGTGGGGGTGCTTTGCTGGTGACAGTGTTGGGGATTTATTCAAAATTGAAGCGGTGAGCGGTCCAGCTCACCCCAAACCATCTCAATTGGGTTCAGGTCTGGTGACTGTGGAGGCCAGGTCATCTGGTGCAGCACCCCAACACTCTCGTTCTTGGTCAAATAGCCCTTACACAGCCTGGAGGTGTGTTTGGGGTCATTGTCCTGTTGAAAAATAAATCATGGTCCAACTAAACGCAAACCAGATGGAATAGCATGCTGCTGCAAGATGCTGTGGTAGCCATGCTGGTTCAGTATGCCTTCAATTTTGAATAAATCCCCAACAGTGTCACCAGCAAAGCACCTCCACACCATCACACCTCCTCCTCCATGCTTCACGGTGGGAACCAGGCATGTAGAGTCCATCTGTTCACCTTTTCTGCGTGCAAAGCAGTAATCAAAGCAAAAGTTGGCTACTTTGAAGAACCTAGAATATAAGACATATTTTCAATTGTTTCACACTTTTTTGTAAAGTGTAATGTATAATTCTACATGTGTTAATTCATAGTTTTGATGCATTCAGCATGATTCTACAATTTTCACAGTCCTGAAAATACAGAAAAATCGTTGAATGAGGTGTGTCCAAACTTTTGGTCTGTACTGTACCTACTACATATTGGGATAAGATTTGGGAGATGGGAATACTTTGTAAGTATTATTGGGTTTCATTCCAACATACCTGTAAAAATATCAATTCTTGTAGCATCAGCATCTCTGTAAAAATGAGAAGACAAAAATAAATATATAATATTATAATGTATAATATTATTATAATTACATTTCACATTTCATCTGATGACAGGTCTTCTTTAATTAATTTTACAACAAAATAAAGTTTTGGGGGAAGACGGAGGGGGTTAAAAAAAAAAAGTATTAATACATACCTAGCATTATCAACTAATTCAGCCAATGCTCCAAACAGAAACTCGTGAGTGGTCCTATTTAAAATAAAATAGAATAATCATGTAGAAGAAAATTACATGACAAGAAGCAATTGTTTCTAGAAGTAATGAGGAAAGCAGACATAAGAAAGAAAATGGCTGACATATGAAGAAACTGATCATGACAGTCACTTAAAGGGGATAACTGGGATTTGCTTATTTTTCTCATATGGGGCTAAGAACTTGCTGCAGCTGGTTGCTAAGTCCCTGCCTCTTGCCGGCTCAAAGCGGTCACGGACCACTCATGCCTTCAGTGACTTCATGTCAACAGAGCAGCTTCTTCTCTTCTGCTCTGCCAACAGTGCTGTTTGAACGCCAAATCCCCAGTTAATCAGCATAATGTCGGCAGTCATGGTATGTAAACAGTAGAGATAGAACTGCTCTGTTGCCGTGACGTTAAAGGAAGCAGGGGAATCACCAAAGAGGCACAGGTTAGTGCAGGTAAGTTCTTATCACCATATGAAAAAAAAAAATAGACTGGAGAAGATTGAGGGAAAACAAGTATAGGGGAAGGTGTATTTAACCTCTTCACAACCTTTGACATATATGTTCGTCAAAGGTCATGTCCGTGACTTTGATGCCAGGTATGGTGTTCCTGGCAGATCATGGCTTATTTAATCAGCCCTCATTTAACAGCCATGGATGGAGTGGAGCTCCGCCCATGGCTGTTAACCTGGTTAATGACGCTGCCAATCTCCAACAGCGGCATTTAACATGCGCTAGCAGGTGGGTACGTCATTCCATCTGCCCATCAGTGCGCCAGTGATCGTGGGGAGCCGATAGGTTGCCATGACATTCAGGGGTGTCTGTCATTACGATTCTCTTGTAAAAGCCAGCATTCAGCTGGCGTTCATAGGAGACCGTGATTTTCTCTATACAAAGCAGTGCTATGCTGATGCACTGCCATGGCCAGGGAACAATTAAATACAGTAAAAAGTACACTTTTTTTTTTTTTTAAAAAGACAAAAGGTTAAAAATCTGAATAAAAAAGAAAAATAAAAGTACAAATCACTCCCCATTCTTCCTCCATTAAAAATTAAATCAAATACAAAAAAAAAAATACACATATGGTATCGCTGCATTTGTTAAGTACGATCTATCAAAATATAAAAAAAATTAATTCAAAATCAGTAAACAGCATAAAGAGAGGAAAAAAAATCAAAAACACCAGAGTTATATTTTTTGGCAGCAGCAACACTGCAATAAAAGTGATCAAAACATTAAATCTACCCCAAAACACTATCAATAAAAACGTCAGCACAGTGCACAAAAAGCCCTCACAGAGTCCCATATCTCAAAAATTTAAAGCGTTACAAGTCTCAGGAAATGGCGACTTTTTTTTTTTTTACAAGTTTCTGAATTATTTTTTTTAACCTCCTAACAAGACCCCATTGTAAAAACGGCATCCGTTACGGTATTCAAAACAGCATTCAGGAAGCTTTGTTAACCCTTCAGGTGCTTCCCTGGAATTATAGCAAAGTGGAAGAAAATAATAAAAAAAATTGATTTTTCACTAAAATGTTGCTTTAGCCCTATATCGTTCATTTTCACAAGGGCAACAGGAGAAACTGGACCACCCCACCCGATGCCTCATGTGTGTGAAAACTACTGTTTTGAGACACAGGAGAGCTCAGAAGGGAAGGAGATCTATTTGACTTTTCTAGCGCATATTTAGCCAGAATAGGCTGCAGATGCCAAGTCACATTTGAAGAGCCCCCAAGGTGCCAAAACAGCAGAAACCCCTAACAAGTGTCCCCATTTTGGAAACTACAACTTCAAGTATTTATCAAGCATCTTAAACCCACACGTGCTTCACAGAATTTTAACTCCTTAGTGACAGAGCCAATTTGCAGCTTAATGACCGGGATAATTTTTACAATTCTGACCACTGTCACTTTATGAGGTTATAACTCTGGAACACTTTAACGAATCCCGCTGATTCTGAGATCGTTTTTTCATGACATCACGTTAGTGGTAAAAAATTTTGATATGACTTGTGTATCTTCATGAAAAAAACAGAAATATGGCGAAAATTTTGAAAATTTAGCAATTTTCAAACTTTACATTTTTATGGCCTTAAATCAGATAGATATGTCACACTAATTTCTTAATAAATAACATTTCCCACATGTCTACTTTACATCAGCACAATTTTGGAAACAAAACTTTTTTTGTTACAAAGTTATAAGGGTTAAAAGTTGACCAACGATTTCTCATTTTTACAACACCATTTTTTTTTTAAGGGACCACATCACATTTGAAGTCACTTTGAGGGGTCTATATGATAGAAAATACCCAAAAGGGACACCATTCTAGAAAACGGCACCCCTCAAGGTTCTCAAAACCACATTCAAGAAGTTTACTAACTCTTTACGTGCTTCACGGGAACTGAAGCAATGTGGAAGGAAAAAATTAACATTTAACTTTTATTTTGCAAAAAATTTACTTCAGAACCAATTTTTTTTATTTTCACAAGTGTTAAAAGAGAAAATGAACCACAAAATTTGTTGTGCAATTTCTCCTGAATACGCAGATACCCCATATGTGGGGGTAAACCACTTTTTGGGCGCACGGCACAGGTCGCAAGGGAAGGAGCGCCGTTTGACTTTTTCATCGCAGAATTGGCTGGACGCCATGTCGCGTTTAGAGAGCCCCTGATGTGCTTAAACAGTGGAAACCCCCTACAAGTGACCCTATTTTGGAAACTAAACCCCTTAAGGAACTTATCTAGATGTGTGGTGAGCACTTTGAACCTCCAAGTGCTTCACAGAAGTTTATAACGTAGAGCAGTGAAAATAAAAAATCATTTTTTTCCTCAAAAATGATTTTTTAGCCTGCTATTTTTTATTTTCCCAAGGGTAACAGGAGAAATTGGACCACAAAAGTTGTAGTCCAATTTTTCCTGAGTACGCTGATACCCCATATGTGGGGGGGAACCACTGTTTGGGCGCATGGGAGAGCTTGGAAGGGAAGGAACGCCATTTTGTAATGCAGACTTTGATGGAAGGTTCTTTGGGCGTCATGTTGTGTTTGCAGAGCACTTCATGTGCCTAAACAGTAGAAAACCCCCGACAAGTAAAACCATTTTGGAAACTAGACCCCCAAGGAGCTTATCTAGATGTGTGGTGAGCACTTTCAACCCCCAAGTGCTTCACAGAAGTTTATAAACGCAGAGCCGTGAAAATAAAAAAATCTTTTTTTTCCTCAAAAATAATTTTTTAGCCAGCTATTTTTTATTGTCCCAAGGGTAACAGGAGATATTAGAACCCCAAAATTGGTGTGCAATTTGTCCTGAGTACGCTGATACCCCATATGTTGGGGTAAACCACTGTTTGGGCGTACGGCAGGGCTCGGAAGGGAGGGAGCACCATTTAACTTTTTGAACGCATTGTCGTGTTTGGAGACCCCCTGATGTGCCTAAATAGTGGAAACCCCTCAATTCTAGCTCCAACCCTAAACCCAACACATCCCCTAACCCTAATCCCAACCCTTATTGTAACACTTACCCTAATTGTAACCCTAACCCTAATTGTAACCCCGTAGCCGAGACCCCGGAGAAAATCCGATTCTGGGGGGGGCGCTATATACTTTTTCCAGTGGTTTAAGTACCCTTAACTACCGCCGTTAAGAGTCGTATTGGCGGTCGTTAAGGGGTTAAAACATTGGATCTTGAAAATGAAAAATCATTTTTTTCCCCATGAAGATTGTGAGAATTAAAAATTTGGTGTTAAAACAATGAATAATAGGAGGAAATGGACCCAAACAAAGCAATTTCTTCCTAATACAGCAATATCCAATACATAGTCAAACTATTTATGCACATGGCAGAACTCAGAAGGAAAGAATCGCTATTATGGAGCACAAATATAGCTGCAATAGTTTGTGGGCGCCACTTGCAGAGCACCCGAGGTGCCAGAGCAGGATAAATACCCAACAATTGACCCCATTTTGGAAACTACACCACGCAAGGAATTCATCTGGCAGTGTAATTATTTTCTTTTTCCCAGAAGAATAAAAAATTACATGTGTTACAATAGTTAGGAGATTTAGATCAATGTTTTAGGTTTACCATGGCTATAAAGAAAAAAAAAAAAAAAAGTACCCTGTAAATTATTACACTATTTCTCCCAAGTAGAGCAATACCTTATATGTGGTAATACACTTCTGTTTGGGCACAGCCCAGACTAGACAAGAGTGCCATTTGGCTTTTGGGAAGCACAGTTTCCTGGAGTGTTTTGTGGGCACCATTTGCACTTATTTAACCCCTTTATCCCCCAAAGCTTTTTTCGGTTTTGCTTTTTCGTTTTTCGCTCCCCTTCTTCCTAGAGCCATAACTTTTTTTATTTTTCCGTCAATATGGCCATAATGAGGGCTTGTTTTTTGCGGGACAAGTTGTACTTTTGAACGACACCATTGATTTTACCATCTCGTGTACTAGAAAACAGGAAAAAAATTCCAAGTGCAGTGAAATTGCAAAAAAAAGTGCAATCCCACACTTGTTTTTTGTTTGGCTTTTTTGTGAAGTTAACTAAATGCTAAAACTGACCTGCCATTATGATTATCCAGGTCATTAATAGTTCATAGACACCAAACATGTCTAGGTTTTCTTTATCTAAGTGGTGAAAAAAATTCCAAACAAAAAAATAAATAAATAAAAAATTACTCCATTTTCCGATACCTGTAACGTCTTCATTTTTCATGATCTCGGGTTGGGTGAGGGCTTATTTTTTGCGAGCTGAGATGATATTTTTAATGATACCATTTTGGTGCAGATACGTAATTCTGGCGTTTTGATTTTTTTTTTTATCGCTAAGCCGTTTAGTGATCAGGTTAATTTTTTTTTTTTATTGATAGATCGGGCGATTCTGAACGCGGCGATACTAAATGTGTATGTTTGATTTTTTTATTGTTTTATTTTGAATCGGCTCTGCTACATTGAAGCGATGATCAGATCGCCTCTATGTCGCTGAATTACTGACTTGCTAGGAGCACCGACCACTGGGTGGCACTCACAGCAAGCCGGCACTGACAACCACAGAGGTCTCCAGGAGACCTCAGATTGTCATGCCGACACACCAGTGACCCGCGATCACTTGACGCAGGTCACCGATGTGCGTATTTCCAGGGCTATTGCCGGAAGCGCCATTTAAAATGCGCTGACAGCATTTGCCAGCTGCATTTAACTAGTTAATAGCCACGGTTGGATTGCGATTCCATCCGCGGCTATTGCGGGCATATGTCAGCTGTTCAAAACAGCTGACATGTCCCGGGAAAGATGTGGGATCACCACCGGAGCCCACATAAAAGGGAGAGAGTACGACATCGGCATAAAAATTTCGCCAAATTTCAGTTTTTTTCACAAATAAACGCAAGTTATATCACAGAAATTTTACCTGTAACATGAAGTACAAAATGTCACGAGAAAACAATCACCGGGATCCATGGAAGCATTCCAGAGTTATAACCTCAAAGGGACAGTGGTCAGAATTGTAAAAATTGGCCCGGTCATTAACGTGGAAACCACCCTTGGGGTAAAGGGGTTAAAAGTTTTACTGTGAATGCAAGTTATTGCCTATCCACAGAATAGGTGATGATTTGTTGATCGGTGAGTCAGCTGCTCCCATGAGTTTCTCACACCAACACCTGGCACAGCCGCCGGCACTCGGACCAGAGCGTGCGGCTGCATAGAAATACATGCAGCCGCACGTAGTGATGAGTGAGCACTAAAATGCTCGGGTGCTCGTTGCTCGGGTCAAGCAAATTGGAATACTCGGCTATTCGACCCGAGCAGCGAGCCCAAGGTAAGTCTATGGGAAAACCAAGCATTTTTGCCACGATCCCCCCCCCGGGGGTTCTTTTAGGGTCTAAAAACATCTGAAATTGATTGGAACAGTGCTCAAATGACACGGAAACATCATGGGGAATGCCCCTGGAAGCATTTCTGACTCCTAGGTCACTGCTGTTACCAATGTTGTCAGAGTGTGATGCCACTTATACAGGTGCACACTAAAACATACAAAAACTAAACCAAAATGTTTTTTCTCGGGAAATATGTTAAGGAACATCCTTTCCAGGGTAATAATTTGTATGAAAGGCAAAAGAAATATCCCACCACTTGGGTTATGTTCAAACGTAGAGTTTTTGATGCGTTTTTCAACTTTAGCATTGCTTTCAACCAATACAGATGCATTCACTGGAAAATGTCATTTTAACATTTAACAACCTTAGCTGGCCATGTGATGTGACACATCATCAGACACATCCTGTTTCATTTATGAAGGAGGGACTCTGAAAGTCACAAAGCCTATTTTTATAGGGGCATCAGGCAGCTTTAATCTTCTTAAAGGGCCATCAGCTGGCTATGCTTTGTTGTTCCCATTATTAAACAGTGGGTCTCCTATACTGTTATTGCCTATACAGTGAGTGGCTGGGCTGCCAAAAATTAGGACGCACCCCAATACCCCTTTGACGAGACGTACAGGAGGGCCTCATGAAAAAGTGTTCCAATTATAAGAAAATGGGTCTTCCGTAGTGTTAGCCTATGCACTTAATGCAAGGCCTGCCCTGCACCAAAGTAACACGCACCCAAAAAACCCTTTTACACAATAAGTTGGCTGTTGCATCACGGACCACGGTCACCATGTTGATCTAGTGGTGGATGAGAAGGAGGATAACACACCAAATAGCCAAAGTCAGGAAGCGTAGACCCATGTGCGGGTGTGAAAAGGTGCATGGTAATACAACTCCCCACCCCAAAAAAAAACACTGTATTGGAGGTTATGGTTCGCTGTTATCATTTGGTGGTGTACAGACGTCTGCCCCAATCCAGCCCTTGTTCATTTGTATGAGAGTCAGCCTGTCAGCATTTTCAGTTGACAGGCAGATGCACTTATCAGTTATAATTTTACCAGCGGCACTAAAAACCCGTTCTGACAAAACGCTAGCGGCAGGGCATGCCAGGCCCTCTAAGGCGTAGAAAGCCAGTTCATGCCACGTGTACAGCTTGGATATCCAATAATTAAAAAGGCACAGAGGAATCACGGAGGATGTTGGTACGGTCACCAAGGTACTCCCTCAGCATCTTCCCAAACTTTCCACTCCTTGTGACAGTACCCCGCAACTCTGGGCCAGGTCTATGGAAGGGTCTGAGAAAACTGTCCCAGAACTTTGCCAGTGTTACCCTGCCTCTGCTGGATTGGAGTTGTGTCTCTCTCGCCTCTACTCCTTGGTTGTCCAACGATCTGTGACCTCTGCCGCCAGCGTTTTCAGATGGGAACTTTTTTTAATAATTGCGCAACAAGGGCTCTCTGGTACTGCAACATTTTAGCACACCTATCTGCCTCTGGAAGAAGAGATTGAAAGTTCTCCTCGTAGCGTGAGTCTAGATGTGTCACCAACCAATAATGAGTGTCAGCACAAATTTTGATAATGCGAGGGTCACAGGAAAGGCAGCGCAACATAAAGTATGCCATGCGTGCCAGACTGCTAACTGGCAAGACTTCCGTGTCCTCACCAACAGGACTGACCATGCAGTCCTTCTCCTCCTCCCTGTCCTCACACCATCCACGCTGAACAGATGGTATGACAGTTGTGCTTGTAGTACCGCCTATAGTGCAGGAAAGTAGCTCCTGTACTTCCTCCTCCTCATTGTCAAACCAATCCACGTTGGGATGACATGAGGCTGAGCTGTATGTAACCAACCTGTATGGCCTCTTGTTCCATCTTATGCTCCGCCTGCAATGCATCCTTTTTCATTATGAGCAGAGAGCTTTTCAGAATATAAAGAAGCGGGATGGTGACGCTAATTATGGCATCATTGCTGCTCACCATCTTGGTGGACTCCTCAAAGTTTTGTAGGATGGTACATATGTCTGATATCCATGTCCACTCCTGAGTTCTTATGTATGGAGTCTGAACTGAATACCGACGGCCTTGTTGATGCTGGTAGTCAACAACTGCCCTCTTCTGCTCACAAATCCTTTCCAACATATGCAGTGTAAAGTTCCAATGTATGGGGACATCACACACCAGTCGGTGAGCCGGAAGCTGCAAACGCTGCTGAAGCAAGGCAAGGGCAGCTGAAGCTGCAGCTTTCTAAAATGGGCACACAGGCGGCGTACTTTCACAAGCAGATCTGGCAGCTCCGGGTAGCTTTTGAGAAACAGTTGAACGAGGTTAAGCACATAGGCCAGGCATGGTACGTGTGTGAGCTCGCCTCGCCTCAGAACCGCCACCAGTTCCAGCCATTGTCACACACGACCATGCCTGGCTGTAGGTTCAGCAGTGTCAACCACAGATCTGCCTGCTCTTTCAGAGCTGTTCACAACTCTTCAGCATTGTGCCGTTTGTCACCTAAGCATATTAGCTTCAGTACAGCCTGTTGCCGCTTTGCTGAGGCAGTGCTTCCAGCTTGTGACTGATGTGATCATTTCGGAGAAGGCTGAAGAGGAGGAGGAGGACGTGCAGGAGCTGTAGACTTTGGGGGCAACCCTGATAGTGTTGAGCATTCCGATACCGCAAGTATCGGGTATCGGCCGATATTCGCGTTATCGGAATTCCGATACTTAATTCCGATACTTTTTCAATATCGTATACCGGAATCGGAAGTTCCCATAATTCTTTGAGAGGCAATGTGATTTTAGTCAGCCAATGAGGAATCCTACGAAGTGTGGGCACATCCTGTAATGCTGCGGTCATCTTAACTAATGGCATGGCTGTGATTGGCTGCTGAAATGATGTCAGAATGCACTATAAAAGGCGCCGCCGCCATTTTAGCGTCACTGTGCTGTGAACTCAGTAAGGGACAGAACGCTACTCTGCTCACTCTGAGGGACAGTTAGATATTGCGATTTTGTGTACTACTGTGCTTGAGGCAGGCTAGTTTACCAACCGCTGTGTAAAGCTTCATTTTGCCAGTGTTGTTTTAACAGCTCTGTGCAAGGTGTGTGTGTGACAGTGCAGGTGACGCTGCAGTTTGCTCTGCATCCACCGCTGTTTGTAGGCATCTGCACGTGTCACTGACTCTTTTTTTTTTTTATTTTATTTTGTGGAATTGGTGCAGCTCCATTATATTAGAAAAAATCAAATCTATTAGTGTGACGTGCTTCCATCCGTATACAATACATTGGTTGCAAACACTATAGAAGTACAGAAAGGAGCCTTTCACAGCTACTGAACAGTTGTCTGCAGGGTTTACTGTAGTCTGTGAGCTTTTAATTTTGTGAGTGCAGATTACGCTCCAGTTAGTTCTTCAACCACTGCCGGTTGTAGTCTGCTGAGTGTGTGTCACTGCCTCATCCTTCACATTTTTCTCTAATTGGTGCTGCTCCATTTTAGTGGAAAAAAATCTAATCTATTAGTGTGACGCGCTTCCATCCGTATACAATACATTGGTTGCAAACACTATAGAAGTACACAAAGGGGCCTTTAACAGCTACTGAACAGTTGTGTTTCAGTGTTCACTGTAGTCTGTGAGCTTTTCATTTTGTGAGTGCAGATTACGCTCCAGTTAGTTCTTCAACCACTGCCGGTTGTAGTCTGCTGAGCGTGTGTCACTGCCTCATCCTTCACATTTTTCTCTAATTGGTGCTGCTCCATTTTAGTGGAAAAAAATCTAATCTATTAGTGTGACGCGCTTCCATCCGTATACAATACATTGGTTGCAAACACTATAGAAGTACACAAAGGGGCCTTTAACAGCTACTGAACAGTTGTGTTTCAGTGTTCACTGTAGTCTGTGAGCTTTTCATTTTGTGAGTGCAGATTACGCTCCAGTTTGTTCTTCAACCACTGCCGGTTGTAGTCTGCTGAGCGTGTGTCACTGCCTCATCCTTCACATTTTTCTCTAATTGGTGCTGCTCCATTTTAGTGGAAAAAAATCTAATCTATTAGTGTGACGCGCTTCCATCCGTATACAATACATTGGTTGCAAACACTATAGAAGTACACAAAGGGGCCTTTAACAGCTACTGAACAGTTGTGTTTCAGTGTTCACTGTAGTCTGTGAGCCTTTCATTTTGTGAGTGCAGATTACGCTCCAGTTAGTTCTTCAACCACTGCCGGTTGTAGTCTGCTGAGCGTGTGTCACTGCCTCATCCTTCACATTTTTCTCTAATTGGTGCTGCTCCATTTTAGTGGAAAAAAATCTAATCTATTAGTGTGACGCGCTTCCATCCGTATACAATACATTGGTTGCAAACACTATAGAAGTACACAAAGGGGCCTTTAACAGCTACTGAACAGTTGTGTTTCAGTGTTCACTGTAGTCTGTGAGCTTTTCATTTTGTGAGTGCAGATTACGCTCCAGTTTGTTCTTCAACCACTGCCGGTTGTAGTCTGCTGAGCGTGTGTCACTGCCTCATCCTTCACATTTTTCTCTAATTGGTGCTGCTCCATTTTAGTGGAAAAAAATCTAATCTATTAGTGTGACGCGCTTCCATCCGTATACAATACATTGGTTGCAAACACTATAGAAGTACACAAAGGGGCCTTTAACAGCTACTGAACAGTTGTGTTTCAGTGTTCACTGTAGTCTGTGAGCTTTTCATTTTGTGAGTGCAGATTACGCTCCAGTTTGTTCTTCAACCACTGCCGGTTGTAGTCTGCTGAGCGTGTGTCACTGCCTCATCCTTCACATTTTTCTCTAATTGGTGCTGCTCCATTTTAGTGGAAAAAAATCTAATCTATTAGTGTGACGCGCTTCCATCCGTATACAATACATTGGTTGCAAACACTATAGAAGTACACAAAGGGGCCTTTAACAGATACTGAACAGTTGTCTGCAGGGTTCACTGTAGTCTGTGAGGAATAACCACACTTAGGCCTTATAACTTTTCTGACTTTCTTTATCAATCTACCAAGATGAAGAAGTCAGTGAGTAAGGCACGTGGTCGTGGCCGTGGATTTGCAGCAGGGAGAGGAGTGGGGATTCTGTGGCTGCTGCCGCACCCAGTGACACAGCATCCACCAGTTTTCCCCGTGAGCGTTCCTTTATGCGCACTTTTGTAGGAGCTCAGCGTACCCCCCTGCTGCGTCAAGAACAAATTGAAGCCGTTGTTGGTTGGATGGCAGCCAATGCATCGACTTCAATACCTTCCACCTCCTCTCAGGACCACAGCACTGTTGAACAACCATCAGTCTCTTCACCGCCTGCCAAATTGCCCAGGCAGTCAGAGAGCTCTGTACAGGAGCCAGCTGAGTCTCTGCTTCTGTTCTCAGAATCTGTTGGCTTGCAAACAGGGGCCCAGCTAAGCAGCATTCTGGAATGTGAAGAAGAGGCAGTATGCAGTGATGCGCAACAGCTGTGTCTCTCTGAATCTGAAGAGGCGGGTGAGCCAGTGCCGATGGTCAGCACACCGCAGAACGCATCTGATGATGATGAGACTCAGTTGCCAGTTTCTGTTGAGCATGGTGCTGGCCAGACCACCCAACAACAGCAGGTGTTGGAAGAGGGTAGTGGTGGAGATGATGAGGTCCAAGACCCAACATGGCGTGAGGAACAGGAAGGTGGTGGGAGCAGCTCTGAGGAAGAGATTGCCCCAACGGTCCAAACAGTAGGGAGAGGTAGGCTGCAGACTCGCTTGCCTGTAGCCTCCAGTTTGGCACCCGTTCGGAGCAGTTCTCTTCCAACAGCCAAACCGGGCGCTCCCAGGACTTGCTCTGCGTGGTCCTTTTTTGATACAGTTGCAGATGATATTTGCTATGTCAAATGCAAGCTGTGTAATCAAAAAATTAAAAGAGGTAAAAGTGTCAGTAACCTTAATACAACAAATATGTGGAAACATGTGCGGTCAAAGCACTTTGTTGAGTTACAAAGACACACTGGAGATGTAGGCCAACCTACAGCAGCACCTACATCTTCAGCTTGTGTTGGAGCCTCTTCCTCCAGTTCACACACAGGTGTTTCGGCTTCCTCACAGGATCGCCATGGAAGAACCTCTGTCACTGTTGTCCAGAGACACAGTGTTATTCCACGCACAGCTGCAAGTTCCCTGTCATCCTCACACACCCAGGCCACAAAACAGCCATCGGTAGCACAGGCATGGGATAAAAGACGGCCATACTCGGCAAACCATCCACGAGCACAGGCTCTGAATGCTGGCATTGCAAAACTCCTGTCCCTTGAAATGCTGTCATTCAGGCTGGTGGAGACTGACAGTTTCCGTGAATTAATGGCATTGGCAGTCCCACAATACAATGTGCCCAGCCGATTTTATTTCAGCAGGCAAGCCGTCCCTGGTCTGCAAAAGCATGTTGAGGCAAAAATTAAACATGCGCTACTAAACACCGTCAGTAGCAAGGTCCACCTGACCACCGATGCGTGGACCAGTACCCATGGCCAGGGACGATACCTTTCACTCACTGCCCATTGGGTGAATGTTGTGGAGCCGGGTACAGATCTTGCGAGTGGCGCTGTACGTGTTCTGCCAACTCCAAGGATTGCCGGAATTAAGTCTGTCCACATTGACTCCTCCTCCTACTCCAGTTCCTCAGAATCATCGCTGCAGGAGCCGTCACGGTCTACCTCCACATGGACCCGTGGACGCTTACCTGATGCGACCGATATGAGCACAGCCGTGGCCAAACGGCAACAGGCCGTTCTGAAATTAATTTACATGGGGAATCGAAGCCACACAGCGCAGGAGGTCTGGAATGCCATCAAGCAGGAGAGCGACGTGTGGTTTTTGCCAGCGAATCTCCAGCCAGGCTTGGTAGTGTGTGACAATGGCCAAAATCTGGTGGCAGCTCTGGGCCTTGGCAAACTCACTCACATACCATGTCTGGCACATGTGCTCAACTTGGTCGTGCAGAGTTTTTTGAGGGACTATCCGGATCTTGATGCACTGCTGCACAAGGTCCGCCTAGAGTGCGCTCACTTGCGACGTTCCAGCATGGCCAGATCGCGCATTGCAGCTCTGCAACGCAGATTGCGCCTTCCTGAACATCGCATCATATGTGACATATCCACCAGGTGGAATTCAACGTTACATATGTTGGAGCGGTTGTGTGAGCAGCAGCCAGCAGTAATGGAGTATCAGCTGCATCAGGCGCAAGCAACACGCAATTTGCGCCGTCCACACTTCACCATTAATGAGTGGGCCACTATGAAGGACATGTGCCACGTTTTGCGTGCGTTTGATGAGTCAACGCGGATGGCGAGTGCAGATGATGCACTAGTCAGCCTGACTGTCCCCCTTATCTGCCTGCTTCAAAAAACACTGCAAGCAATAAGGGATGAGGTTTTGGAAGAGGTGGAGGATGAGGAGTCACAAATTCCATCACCTTCTGGAAAGTCAGCGCAACGTGGTTCCTCACAAAGGGCTGGGCAGGGCTCACTTTGTGAGGAGGATGAGGAGGAGGAGTCAATGGAGGAGGAAGACATCGCTCCAGAGGGAGGTACACAACGCTCTAGTCAGTATGTAGAGCGAGGGTGGGGTGATGCAGAGCAGGCAGAGATGACGCCTCTTGCAGAGGACAGCGTTTCTTTGCCAGTTGGGAGTCTGCAGCACATGGTTGATTTCATGCTGCAGTGCCTAAGAAACGACCGCCGCATCGCCCACATTCTCACGACGTCTGATTATTGGGTGTACACCCTCCTAGACCCTCGCTACCGGGACAACGTCAAAAGCCTCATCACACCGTTGAACCGGGAGCGTAAAATGCGGGAGTACCAAGACACACTGGTGCAATCCCTAATGTTCTACCTTACTGCCGAGAGCACTGCTGCTGCTACTGCTTTACAAAGCAGCTCTGTGCGTCGAGGCAGTGTAGAGAGCTCTGCAACAAGAGGGAGCACACGCAGTGCCTCTGCACAGGGAAAGACCAGTATGTTAAAAATGTGGCAAAGTTTTGTGGCAGCGCCACAAATGTCTACACCATCCGAGAGGGCTCCAGTCAGCGGGAGGCAACGTATCCGTCAGATGGTGACAGACTACTTGGCTTTGCCTCTCAGTGTACTCCCAGATGGCTCTTCCCCATTCAAGTTTTGGGTCTCTAAGCTGGATACATGGCCAGAGCTTAGCCAGTATGCATTGGAGGTGCTGGCTTGCCCTGCTGCCAGTGTATTATCGGAGCGCGTCTTTAGTGCTGCAGGTGGTGTACTAACAGACCGTCGCATGCGACTATCCTCCGATAATGTAGACCGGCTTACTTTTCTGAAAATGAACAAGGCATGGATCTCGCCAGAATTTGTCTGTCCGTTTTCAGATTAAATAACTGGTTCGCAACGTTATCCATGTCTCCTGTTATGTTCATCTTTCTACCACCTGAACTCTACTCCCTGGGCTCCAACACTGCCAGTTGCTGCTCAGAAGTGTCGTGTCCACAGAACAAAACACAAGCTCTACTGTTAGTGGGGTTCAGTAACGCCAGCTGTTCCCCTGCTGTGTCAACGGCAAGAAGTCTCCTGTTCCCGACACATGGACAGAAAAACACATGACCAACATGCTCCAAATAGGGAAGAGCCGTCACCCTGCTTGTTATGCTGAAAACATGAAATTGTTAAGTTTTGCAGGCCAAGAATGATAAATTTTAATGACAAATATGGACAAATAATAATTTGTCATCACAGCGCATATCTGCACATGTCTATTAGAAATGGTAACAAAAAATAAAACATAGTCTACTCTTCACATTTTGAAATTAATGCATAAAAGTACATTTCATACTTATGAATTAATGCTTTTTAAGGAACTTTATCTGTACCTGTAAGATAATGCAGTCAATGGATGTACGAATCATTAAATCCTCATCATCATCATCACGAGTTTTATTTATGACAGACATTATAAAATACACATACTGATGCCAACTGTAACTTCAAACACCATATATGAAATGGCCAGCATGTAAACATGGTAATAATGTCCAATAATAAATTATTACATCTAGAAAGTGCATCATGCATACTGACAATAGGTTGTATATACCTGCAAGTGCTGTTGAAACAACCACAAGAGATATAAATTAATACTGGTATATAGGTATCACATTCACAGTGCATAGTTACTCATGGACAATGTTTATGTAATACTGTATCTCAATTAAGTCAGCGTGAACCATTAGGCTTGTTAGTCTTGTACATTGTTAAAGAGGGAACGTAATTTTTTTGTTTGTCATAGGTGGAGTATTACACATTAAATTATTACTGCTGTATTTTTTTTTGCGTCCCTAGTGCGCAAGAACGCAGCCTAACCTCACATTTTATAGTCAGCTAATTGCCACACGCTAACCTACCCTACGCGTGACAGTAGGAAGGTAGTGTTGTTGGATAAAGCTTTGCGCAACCAGACATTCTTTTACCCTCTTCAACACTCTACAAGCAAAAAATGCATGATTTCAGCCACAGACTTTATTGACGTACAGTATAACATCGGCATTACCCATCAGAGGCTGTCCACTGTCTGATACAGACATAGAATATACCTTTGCTATCCGTAGCCTTTGTTTCACCTACACTTGCAGGCACACACTTAAATTGTGACAAACAATGCCTAATGTTTTTTTAAATGGTTATTTTTTATCGTACATTATTGTGTCATCAATCATCACATTGATGAGTCCATGCTGGACATGTCATACATGCTATAGAAAGTTACGATTTTATGAACTTAAATAATTGAAATGTCTGTGACTGTCACATAAAATTTGCGATGATGATGATGAGTGACTATTACAAAATCCATTGTCTTCACTATGTTATGGTTTAACATAGCGTTCCTTAAGCATTATTCATTAAAAAAAAAATGGACTTTTATTCTTACATTTACAACACTATATTTTGTTACCAATTTTTTGGGTGTTGTGTTGGTCCATTTTTTTTTGGCATGTGCATATATGCGTTTATATTTGTATTTTCTTTATTTTTCCTTCTTGAAATTAGAAAACATGTGTATCTTTGTACCGTGTTAGCCAGTAGATAGAAAAATATTTAGACTTCAGAGTCAGCAGTGGTTGATACCTTTTAATGGATAACTGTAAAGATGGAAACAAATTGCAAGCTTTCAAGGCTACTCACGTCTCTTCATCAGGCAAAGACTAAATAAAAAAATTAAGCATCACATATTTCTATACACAACAGGACACAGGAATAGTGCAATAGGTAAGACAAGTAAGTGACGTGTATCAGAACTGTCATTATCTCACAGGGATGAACATAAATATTGGAACAGTTCCTACATAAGGATAGAAAGTTTGATTGCCCTCTCATTGGCTTTTTTTTTTGGGTTTTCATGACCCTGGAAGGGCATAGACGCAGATTCCTTAATTGATATAGAATGACATAAATCCATGTGATCTATTCATTCCATCACTAACAGTGTCAAAGGTCATGATGAGCTTATATTCTGAAACCTTTGTACGTTTCTCATATTTGAAGTTATATTTTAATACCAGTAATTCCATATCCATCATGCTATGACCGGGCATACAAAAGTCTTTTGCCACAGGTAAATTCATTAATTTATCTCTGATTGTGTGGCGCTGATAATTCATCCTTGTTCTCCTTTTGTTGCCGGTCTCCCCTCACTTGTCCCTCCCTCACTTGTCTTAGCTATTCCTGTGTCCTGTTGTGTGTAGAAATATGTGATTCTTCATTTTTGGCTTTACTCTTAGCCTGATGAAGACACCTGAGTAGTCTCGAAAGCTTTGAATTTGTTACCATATTTTCAGTTAGCCATTAAACGTTATCAACCACAGAGGACTGTCAAGTATAAATATTTTTCTATTCTTGTAATTGAAATTCATCATTTTATTGTCGTAGTAAAACTTCATTTATTCTTGTTTGAAGTACATACATTTGCAATGGCCACGTAACAAGGCAATAACTCAATATTTTATGCCTACACCCTCCTTGACCCTGGGTTACAACACCGCCAGTTGTTTCTCGGAAGTGCTGTTAGCACAGTCTACACTTGCTCCTGTGTTACTGGGGTTCAGTAATGTCAGCTGTTCCCCTGCTGTGTGAACGGCAAACAGTCCTGCTGCCTCCACCATGTTCTCTTCTCATCCCTGGGTTACAACACCGCCAGTTGTTTCTCAGAAGTGCTGTTAGCACAGTCTACACTTGCTCCTGTGTTACTGGGGTTCAGTAATGTCAGCTGTTCCCCTGCTGTGTGAACGGCAAACAGTCCTGCTGCCTCCACCATGTTCTCTTCTCATCCCTGGGTTACAACACCGCCAGTTGTTTCTCAGAAGTGCTGTTAGCACAGTCTACACTTGCTCCCGTGTTTACTGGGGTTCAGTAATGTCAGCTGTTCCCCTGCTGTGTGAACGGCAAACAGTCCTGCTGCCTCCACCATGTTCTCTTCTCATCCCTGGGTTACAACACCGCCAGTTGTTTCTCAGAAGTGCTGTTAGCACAGTCTACACTTGCTCCTGTGTTACTGGGGTTCAGTAATGTCAGCTGTTCCCCTGCTGTGTGAACGGCAAAAAGTCCTGCTGCCTCCACCATGTTCTCTTCTCATCCCTGGGTTACAACACCGCCAGTTGTTTTCTCGGAAGTGCTGTTAGCACAGTCTACACTTGCTCCTGTGTTACTGGGGTTCAGTAATGTCAGCTGTTCCCCTGCTGTGTGAACGGCAAAACAGTCCTGCTGCCTCCACCATGTTCTCTTCTCATCCCTGGGTTACAACACCGCCAGTTGTTTCTCAGAAGTGCTGTTAGCACAGTCTACACTTGCTCCTGTGTTACTGGGGTTCAGTAATGTCAGCTGTTCCCCTGCTGTGTGAACGGCAAAAAGTCCTGCTGCCTCCACCATGTTCTCTTCTCATCCCTGGGTTACAACACCGCCAGTTGTTTCTCGGAAGTGCTGTTAGCACAGTCTACACTTGCTCCTGTGTTACTGGGTTCAGTAATGTCAGCTGTTCCCCTGCTGTGTGAACGGCAAACAGTCCTGCTGCCTCCACCATGTTCTCTTCTCATCCCTGGGTTACAACACCGCCAGTTGTTTCTCAGAAGTGCTGTTAGCACAGTCTACACTTGCTCCTGTGTTACTGGGGTTCAGTAATGTCAGCTGTTCCCCTGCTGTGTGAACGGCAAAAAGTCCTGCTGCCTCCACCATGTTCTCTTCTCATCCCTGGGTACAACACCGCCAGTTGTTTCTCGGAAGTGCTGTTAGCACAGTCTACACTTGCTCCCGTGTTACTGGGATTCAGTAATGTCAGCTGTTCCCCTGCTGTGTGAACGGCAAACAGTCCTGCTGCCTCCACCATGTTCTCTTCTCATCCCTGGGTTACAACACCGCCAGTTGTTTCTCAGAAGTGCTGTTAGCACAGTCTACACTTGCTCCTGTGTTACTGGGTTCAGTAATGTCAGCTGTTCCCCTGCTGTGTGAACGGCAAAAAGTCCTGCTGCCTCCACCATGTTCTCTTCTCATCCCTGGGCTACAACACCGCCAGTTGTTTCTCGAAGTGCTGTTAGCACAGTCTACACTTGCTCCCTGTGTTACTGGGGTTCAGTAATGTCAGCTGTTCCCCTGCTGTGTGAACGGCAAAAAGTCCTGCTGCCTCCACCATGTTCTCTTCTCATCCCTGGGTTACAACACCGCCAGTTGTTTCTCGGAAGTGCTGTTAGCACAGTCTACACTTGCTCCTGTGTTACTGGGATTCAGTAATGTCAGCTGTTCCCCTGCTGTGTGAACGGCAAAAAGTCCTGCTGCCTCCATGTTCTCTTCTCATCCCTGGGTTACAACACCGCCAGTTGTTTCTCAGAAGTGCTGTTAGCACAGTCTACACTTGCTCCCTGTGTTACTGGGGTTCAGTAATGTCAGCTGTTCCCCTGCTGTGTGAACGGCAAAAAGTCCTGCTGCCTCCACCATGTTCTCTTCTCATCCCTGGGTACAACACCGCCAGTTGTTTCTCGGAAGTGCTGTTAGCACAGTCTACACTTGCTCCTGTGTTACTGGGGTTCAGTAATGTCAGCTGTTCCCCTGCTGTGTGAACGGCAAAAAGTCCTGCTGCCTCCATGTTCTCTTCTCATCCCTGGGCTACAACACCGCCAGTTGTTTCTCGGAAGTGCTGTTAGCACAGTCTACACTTGCTCCTGTGTTACTGGGGTTCAGTAATGTCAGCTGTTCCCCTGCTGTGTGAACGGCAAACAGTCCTGCTGCCTCCACCATGTTCTCTTCTCATCCCTGGGTTACAACACCGCCAGTTGTTTCTCGGAAGTGCTGTTAGCACAGTCTACACTTGCTCCTGTGTTACTGGGGTTCAGTAATGCAGCTGTTCCCCTGCTGTGTGAACGGCAAACAGTCCTGCTGCCTCCACCATGTTCTCTTCTCATCCCTGGGTTACAACACCGCCAGTTGTTTCTCAGAAGTGCTGTTAGCACAGTCTACACTTGCTCCTGTGTTACTGGGGTTCAGTAATGTCAGCTGTTCCCCTGCTGTGTGAACGGCAAAAAGTCCTGCTGCCTCCACCATGTTCTCTTCTCATCCCTGGGCTACAACACCGCCAGTTGTTTCTCGGAGTGCTGTTAGCACAGTCTACACTTGCTCCGTGTTACTGGGGTTCAGTAATGCAGCTGTTCCCCTGCTGTGTGAACGGCAAACAGTCCTGCTGCCTCCACCATGTTCTCTTCTCATCCCTGGGTTACAACACCGCCAGTTGTTTCTCGGAAGTGCTGTTAGCACAGTCTACACTTGCTCCTGTGTTACTGGGGTTCAGTAAGTCAGCTGTTCCCCTGCTGTGTGAACGGCAAAAAGTCCTGCTGCCTCCACCATGTTCTCTTCTCATCCCTGGGTTACAACACCGCCAGTTGTTTCTCGAAGTGCTGTTAGCACAGTCTACACTTGCTCCGTGTTACTGGGGTTCAGTAATGTCAGCTGTTCCCCTGCTGTGTGAACGGCAAACAGTCCTGCTGCCTCCACCATGTTCATCCTTCTCACCCCGGGTTACAACCGCAGTTGTTTTCGAAGTGCTGTTATGCCAGTCTACACTTGCTCCTGTGTACTGGGGTTCAGTAAGGTCAGCTGTTCCCCTGCTGTGTGAACGGCAAAAAGTCCTGCTGCCTCCACCATGTTTCTTTCATCCCTGGGTTACAACACCGCCAGTTGTTTCTCAGAAGTGCTGTTAGCACAGTCTACACTTGCTCCCGTGTTACTGGGGTTCAGTAATGTCAGCTGTTCCCCTGCTGTGTGAACGGCAAACAGTCCTGCTGCCTCAACTTTAATTTCCATGGGTACCTTCTGCTACCCATCCGGGTTCCAGTACCGTCAGCTGGTTCTCCGCAGTGCCTTTGGCCTAGGTGCCTCCATGTCGGTATCCGAGTTCCAGCAACGTCTGCTGGTCCTTGGTAGTGCTTTGGAGCACAGGTACCTCCTGCTTAGTAACCGTGTCCCAGTAACGTCAGCTGGTCCTCGGTTGTGCCATTGGCTCTTTTCCTTCTGCTGACCCTCCGGGTTCCAGCACAGTCAGCTGGTCCTCGTTACTTTCATTGGCTCTTGTACCTTCTGCTACCCAACCGGGTTCCAGTACCGTCAGCTGGTTCTCCGCAGTGCCTTTGGCCTAGGTGCCTCCATGTCGGTATCCGAGTTCCAGCAACGTCTGCTGGTCCTTGGTAGTGCTTTGGAGCACAGGTACCTCCTGCTTAGTAACCGTGTCCCAGTAACGTCAGCTGGTCCTCGGTTGTGCCATTGGCTCTTTTCCTTCTGCTGACCCTCTGGGTTCCAGCACAGTCAGCTGGTCCTCGTTACTTCCATTGGCTTTTGTACCATCACCAACAGGACAAAGAAGGTTAAGACAAACTACAAGATACAGAACAAGAGACAGAAGAACAATAAGCAGAAGATCAAAAAGCAGAAGAACATTAAGTATAAGACCAAAATGAAGAGCAAAATATATGCTCTAAATTCTAAGCAGAAGAAGACTAAGCAGTGTATGGGGGTGAGTCCGTTCCTCCTCGTGGTGCCCCTGGAAAATGCCTGATGCTGCTGCAGGCTAAACTGAACGCGGACAAATACTGTTGTAATTAAAATCTTTCGTGACAGCAAGAACGGAAGGATGAAAATTCAGAGTTTTACAGATTACAAGTACAGGAATGTCTGTCACAAATAAGAATATGATGAAAAGGATGAATAGGAAGAAGATGAAGAAGTAGAATATGAAGAATAATAACTGTTTAATAAGAACAATATAAGTAATGTTAACAAAAAGATGAATAGCAAGAAGTTTTAGAAGATTAAGAAGGTGAAGATGAAGAATAATTTGATGAGAAAGATGATGCTGCTGAAGATTATGAAGTTGAAAGTGTGTGAAAAGTTAAAAAGGTGAAGACCATGGAAGTTGTGAAACAGACATATTTGACAAAATAGAAAAAAGGTTAACAACATTGTGAATTTCTTCGTCAATCCGAACGTATTTCCTAAAAAAAAAAAATTAATGCTATTCCATTGGATTGGGTTAAACATCTATGCCTTTAATGTCTCCTCAACCTCCCCCAATACATTCTACATTACTCTTTGTTGTTTTCCTTCATGTACAATTAACCTACAAGGCAAGAATGGGGTTTTTTTATTTCGATATTTTGTTCCCATAGACTTACATTGGACTTCCGGTATCGGTATCGGGTATCGCCGATATTTTTTGGGTATCGGCGATACCATTCCGATGCCGATACTTTTGGATATCGGAAAGTATCGCTCAACTCTAAACCCTGATTGACCTAGGGCCCGCAATCCTCGGTGTCGGGAGGACGTGTTCCATCCCAAGGTCTGACTGGGTCCCGGCTTCCACTATGTTAACCCAGTGTGCAGTCAGCGAGATATACCGTCTCTGCCGAGAAGCACTTGTCCACGTGTCCGTGGTTAGGTGTACTTTCCCAGTAACTGCATTGTTGAGGGCACGGGTAATGTTGTGGGACACGTGCTTGTGTAATGCCGGGATGGCACACCAGGAGAAATAGTGGCGGCTGGGGACAGAATACCTTGGGAAGGCCGCTGCCATCAGGTGGCGGAAAGTTTCCGTCTTCACGATCCTAAAAGGCAAAATTTCGAGCGCAAGCAGACGAGAAATGTGTGAATTTAGTACTGTGGCATGTGGGGCATTGGCTGCGTATTGTTCCAAAGACTAGGGTATGGACAACTGAAGGCTGCGCTGGGACAAGGACATGGACGTGCTTGTTGATGATGGTAGTTGAGTGTGTGCAACTACAGGTGCAGAGCAGGAGGCATCTTCACAGGCACCATGGACAGGGGATTGGCTTCCACGCACAACAGCGGAAGAAGAAGGTGTCACCCGCAGACAAGTGTTCCTGGACCATGGGGTTTGGCCCACAAAGTCGGGTGCTTTGCTGCCATGTGCTTGATCATGTTGGTGGTGGTCAGGCTGGTAGTTTTGCTACCCCTGCTGATGCGGGCATGGCAGGTGGTGCAAATGGCCTGTTTGGGGTTATCGGTAGTCTTTAAAAAACAACCAGACTCGGTAAGACCTAACAGTTGTGCTGCCAACTTCCATCGTGTTGGTGTTACGAGAAACGGTCGCCCCCCTTCTGTCTGCGGCCACAACAGTGCTTCTTTCTGCTTGTTGTGGTGCTACGCCTTCCTCCCCCTGTGTGCTGCTGTCCTCGCTCTGCATGTTCTCCTGCCAGGTTGGGCCAGTTACTATATCATCCACCACCTCCTCACCCTGGTCCTCCTACTGACTTTCTGGCAACTGTGTCTCATTATCGTCCACCTGTTGTGACACATTCCCATCGTCGCCTTCGTGTGAACATGGCTGCTCAAATAATTGGGCATCGTCAAATGCAATCTCATTTTGCCCCGCTTCAAGTGGACCAGGCGAAAGGCCCGAATCTATAAATGGAAAAAAGTGAATAGCTCTTTGGCGTATCCAAGTGTGGGATCAGTTGTCTCCAGGCACTCGGCATGGCAGAATGGAGGATCAGGTGGAGAATACGCGGTCCAGTCTCACTGCTACTCAGACTTGACCGGGTGGAAGACAGGGTGCTGGTGGTGGTAGCAAAGTGACTGGAAGCATTATCCACTATCCAACCAACTACCTTTTGACACTGCTCTGGTTTCAGTGGTGCTGTTC
>JARQOD010000001.1:727179452-727197265 GCA_033576555.1 Oophaga sylvatica
CGGTCGTAATACTTCCCAAACCCATGAGTACTTGTATGCCCCAGGCCGGAAAAGGGTTAAGGCACGCCCCTGTAAGGAAGTGCCTGTACATCGCCCCTTCTTAGTGTTAGTTGTCAGGTCAGTGAACCAATCCCTGAAGCTATTGTTTTTATTTCCTGAACCTTTGTTAAAGATCCCACTTAACCTAAACCTGTGCCCCATGTTTTTTAACCCCCTGAACCAGGTACATGAACCCTGACATTTTCCCTGCGGTACCTGAGGCGACACTGGACCCTGCAGTACCTGAAACCGCCTCGGAGGGACCTGAAACCCCGAAGCAGGACCCATGGTACCTGCACCTGAAACCATTCTGAGGGCACTTGAACCTGCAGCAGTGCATCCTCTGGTTAGCGTTCCAGAGTCCATACTGTCAGAGCCTGTTCCAGTATCCGAATCCAGTCCTGCTTGTGACTCCGTATCAGTATCCTTTCTGCCAATGACCCAAAACCTGTGTTGTCTGAACAGAGTCCGAATCCTGTCCAGCCAGTGAGAGTCCGTGATCCTCATCCTGGGCATTGCCTAGGAGTGGTACCTGGCAGCTATCTGCAGCTCAAGACTAATTCCACCATCAGGAGCTCTAGGGAAAACAAGTTAGACTCTTAGCTACGCCCCTCCTAGGTTAGTCCAGCCCCATGACACAGTGGGTCCACAATCTACGTGTGTGTGTGACAGTTTGTACAGACCATGGACGCCATTAATGCCAAGACCCCTCAGGCTTCAGAGCTATATCAACAGTTGATCCGTTACCCAGACCAGCAGGAAATAATTCTGCCCAACCTGCGGACTGAATACCCATTTGGATGCCCTGACCACGGCTGCTTCATTTGCTCCAGTCCAAATTGAAGCATTGGAGGCCATGACTAGTCAATCTGCAGCTTACGCTCGTAGAGATGAACCCATCCTGCCGGCTCTGGCACATTATGGAAGGGATCAGATCCTAAGCAGTGCCGTGGGTTCCTAGAACAGTGCACGCAGCACTATGAATTATTGACCCATCATTTTCCCTCTGATACGGTTAAGGTGGGATTCTTAATGTTCTAGGAGAGGCCCTAGTGTGGCTCAACTCCTTTTGGAAGAAAAGTGGACCCTGTGACCTCGGATCTGCAGGCCTTGTTAGTGGCCTTCCGTAAGGACTTTTATGAGCCAGGTCGCGAGTCTCCTGCTGCATCTTCCCTTCTCAGGGTCCAAGAATAGACCAGACAGGTGACACATGAGTGGAAACTGTCTCGTCTGGCTTAGGCTAGTTTCACACTAGCGTATGGCAGAGCTGCGTAGGGCTGCGGACTTCCTCCGTGAAGCTCCGCCCACCACCGCACATCCTCTGTTAGCTCCGCCTATGCCTGCAAGCATCCTGCGTACCTATATTTAACATTAGGAACGCAGGTCGTGCAAATGTATGCGTTTGCAGCCGCATGTGTCGTTTTGACGGTGCGGCGACTGGAAAAAAAAAGCAACATGTTGCATTGGGAGTAGGTCGCCGCAACGTCAAAATGACGCATGCGGCGGAAAATGCATACATCTACACGGCCTGCGTTCCTAATGTTAAATATAGTATGCAGGCCGCATGCAGGCATAGGCGGAGCTAACTGGAGGAGCTTCACGGAGAATGTAGGCAGCCCTACGCAGCTCAGTCATACGCTAGTGTGAAACTAGCCTTAGTCCTTCCAAAGACCACTTTTTCCTCAACATTCCGAGACAACAGTTTTCTCTGAATCCATGCAAGTTGACCATGTCGGGCTGGGTGTGTACCAGATGAAACATCATCGTACCAAGGGATTGGGGCTACTGCTGAAGTTGCGTGAAACATTTAATTCATAGTTGTCCTGAGACACCTGGGAAACTTAAAATTCTAGAGTCTGTGAGAGAGGCTACTCTAGGCAAGATGCATACCTCTCCACCGGTGACAGATTTTTCCTGTTCAACATCAAGGAGTACTTTGATACTGTTCTCAGTTAAGGGAAAGGCCCTATCCAAAGTCGTTCAAATTGTTATTGCGCAGGTGAAGCTTCGGGTAGGAATGCTGCATAAGGAGAAGACAGCTTATTTTGTGCTGCCTGGTCTGAAAAAAAAAAAAATAAAAAAATCGGGGTCCACTGGCCAGGTTTTCAGGATCTTCACCCCCTTAAGGATGTATCATCCTGAACCCCGAATTGAAGATGGACCAGGAGAAGGCATCTTCAATTCTCATCATTAAACAGGTTCTCTCTTCTACTTCTATATTCCTGAGGCATAAAAGTATAGTGGTCCATAGGAGTTGCACTTGAAAAAAGGCCGTGGGAATCCAAGAAGAATATCTGTCCCCCACTTATTCTGCAAAGAATTCTTGCAGGATTAAAGAGGGGGCAAAAGGGGGGGCCATGTAACAATTTGCCAGCATCCCTGCATGCCTCTCACCCTCCTCACAGCGGGGACTCTGACATATTCACTGTCCCAGCTGCTCAGCAGTGTCTCTGTTCCGTGCACAGCTTCCCAGTCCCTGGTGCCTGAGTAGGCCGAGCAGGTCTCCCAGTGGCGAGCCTAGTGTGCTCTCCCTGATTCTTAAAGGGGCAGTGCGCACTTTGGTAATGCCCAGAGCCCATAGCTGGGAGGCATCTAGTAATTAAGGCATGCTCTCCTGTAAGGATGTGCATGTACAACGCTCTTCTTAGGCTATGTGCGCACGTTGAGTAATGGCTTGCAGAAATTTCTGCAAGGTTTCTGCATCCCTTGGCATGAAAAACTCTTCTGCAAAAACGCGCGTTTTTGGTGCATTTTTTGTATGCGTTTTTGTACAGCAATGAAGGCTTTTTTGAGCTAAATAAAGATATTTAAAAAAAAAAAAAAGTTTTGTGATCTAATTTCTTGGTTCAACACCACATTTTTCATGATGATGCAGTGTGGCATCAGGGTAATGGGATTAGGGCTTGGTGTCAGCAGCTGTCATTGACATGCCCTAGGCTTAGTAATTAGAGATGGGCTAACCCGAATAGTAAAGTTCGGCATCCGTACCGAACACCTACTATTCGAGCATGGACACCGAGCACGAACTTCACCAGCTGAAATCATCCCCGCCGTTCAGACAGCCTGCAATTCCCACGCTGTCAAAAGACGGAGTGAGCGCTCCGCTGTGATTGGAGGTATAAACTTTAAAAAAAAAAAAAAAAAAAAACACGGTGTGGGTTTCTCTGTATTTTTGCAAACCAGCCAGGCAAAACTCACAGCTGGGGGCTGCAACCCTCAGCAGTCAGCTTCAGCAAGGTTAGTTATCAAGAATAGAGGGGTCCCATGCTGTTTTAATTATTTAAATAATTAAAAAAAAAAAAAAACGGTGTCGGGTTCCCCCCCTTTTTGACAACCAACCTTGCTAAAGCAGACAGCTGGGGGCTGGTATTCTCAGGCTGATAAGGGGCCATGGATATAGGCCCCCCTAGCCTAAAAATAGCAGCCCATAGAAAATATGAAAAATTTGAGAATACTCAGCACATAAATTGGCCAATTCAGGTAGGATTCTGCTGTAATTCAATCATACCTTCTCATATAAATGTAGGCTATCAGCACATGAGAGGAGTTTCTAGTAGGATAGGTCCCAGCAACCGAAAATCCCCGTATTGTGCCTGCCGGGTACACATGAATTGGACAATTTATGTGACAAGTATTCTCAATTTTTCATATTATGTAGAGCAGTAATGCAATTCAAATTTTTTTTTTCGAGTTTTCATGTATGGAAATAGTTACTCTTAGTAAGCATCTGTACATCCCTAATTTCTGTTTGGAAGTGACGGTCAGATATTTGAACCTATTGTATTATTACCTAAACCTGTTGTAAATCCCGTTTAGCCTGAGCCTTAACCTGTGACCCATATTTACCCAGGAACCTGAACCCGCACCTGTGGTACCTGAGCCTGACACTGCAGCTGCTGGACCTGTAGCCGTACCTGCAGCACTTGAGCTCAAAAACCGTTTCGGCGGTACCTGAAGCCCGGACAACACACCGGCGGTACCCAAACTTGAAACCATTCAGACTGCATTTCAACCTGCACCAGTGTCTTCTCTGGTTAGCTTTCCAGAGTCCGTACTGTCGTAGCTTGTTCCAGTATCCAAATCCAGTCCAGCCTGTAACTCCTTCAGTATCTGTTCTACCTGATGCCCCAAAACCTGAGTTGTCTGAACATAGTCCAAATCCTGTTCTGCTAGTGACTCCAAGTCACTGTCCATGTCTGCAATTCCAGCAGCTACAGTACCAGGGACTGCCTAGGAGCAGTACCTGGTGGCTATCTGCAGCTCAAAAGCCTAACTCAATCAGGAGTTCTAGCAAAAAGCAGATAACTTAGCTGTGCCCCTCCTAGGTAAGCCTGGCCACATGGCACAGTGGGTTTACGATCCACGCATGTACTTGACATCCCGTACAGGACACGGTTACAGAACATAGAAGTAATGCACAAAGCACCAGCCCTAGCAATAAAGATTATCCTCTACTTCCCCTCACTGACTAATGGATGGGGAGAGATATGAATAGAGGGAATAAAGCAGGGTGTATATAAATTAAACAGGATATTGAGCAGTGTTTGTACATTAGATTAACCATATATACTTGTATATAAGCCGAGTTTTTCAGCCCCCTATTTTGCCTGAAAAAGACCCCCTCGACTTATACACGAGTCACGGTCCCTGCAATAAAAAAAAAAAAAATGACATTCACCTCTTGTCACTGGGGGCCAGGTGCCGGTGTCCTGAGCAGGCGGGGAAACCGTTGGGCACCTGGCCCCCATAGCGCGTGTCGCCACTGGCTCAGACCCCCAGTACTTGCGATATTCACCTGTCCCCATTCCACCGCCACGCGCTGCTCTGTATTCCGGCTCTCTGCAGTGACGTTCAGGTCAGAGCGCGAGATGATGTGCTTAGTGTGCGCCCTCTGCCTGTACAGTCACTGCAGAGACCCGGAAGACCAGGTTAGAGAAGGATTTGGAAAAGAAAGATACTTACAAAAGAGCTTATTATTAATTACTGATGATGAGCGCACGTGCTCTGATAACGTGTTATCCAAGCATCTTTGGCGTGCTCGAATATGATTGAGTCCCTGCAGCTCCATGTCTTGCTGCTGTTTGCTGCAACACATGCGGGGATTGCCTATCAAACAGGCAATCCTCACATGTGTTGCGGCTAACAACCGCAACACATGCTTCCCAGGGACTCAAACACATTATCCAAACATCCTTAGGTGTTGTCAGTTATCAAAGCATGTTCACTCATCACTAGAGCTCATCTATGGCAGTTTGTTCACATGAAAGAGACTTGTTAAGTAGTAGAAAAGCCCTTTAAGCCAAGTTTAGTTCAGTGTCTCCAGGTGGGGTACAGGTTGGTAAAAGGATATAATGCTTAATTTCTTGGTATCCACAGCAACAAGTTAATTAATAAAAACTTGCACAAAATTAAAAACGGGCATTTTCATTCAATTGCATATTGTTTTATACAGTATCATCTCTAATGCAATTCACTAAAACTACAAATATAAGGTAAAAATATGTATCTTACTTGGGTCCATTCCTGCGCCATCATCAAGAAAACAAAGCATAAAACCTCCTCTTAAGTCTTCTCTTGGCACTGCAGAAGAAAATACAAAATAAATAAAATAGTAATTTTTTGTTGTTCTAACTACAAAAAGCAGTAAAAGTTCCAAGCTGAAAAGAGAAATAGTAACACCAAGAAGGAAGTTGTGGAATCAATTGACCCGTGAACAAAATGTAAATGATGAAAAAAAAAAAAAAAAACGGACACAAAACTTAAAAACACCAGCGACAGAAAGTGCAATGCACAGAAACACTTTCTCTTATGTGCCTTGACAGGTTATCAATGTGATTATTAAAGGTCATGAGGAATGTTCTGCCCCTTTGAATGCACTTGGAAACACAAATCAGCAAAATCAGCTGCTGGCAGCTCACTCTGCAGTTGGCAACCAGTGACATTCCCAGAAGCACTTCATCGGAAACAAGTCTGGAGATTCTGCAGGCCAAGAAGGCTGCTCGCAATACCATGATCATCATCAACCTGGCATTGTCTTGTTGAAAAACTGCTCCTGGGATGCCCAATAATACAAATCAAAAAAACAGCCAGGAACCAACATGAATTGAACTTGGGTAAGAAAAATACACACAGGCCAGAAGGTAAGAAAAGTGCAGAAAACTGCCAAAAAGGATGGCACAGAACAAAAAGCAGAAACCATAAGAAATGGGGGGGGGGATTACACTCAGCAATCTGATGCAAGGTTACCCTTCAGTGTACCAATGTGGACTGCACAGTATGACCTCCCTGGGATGGTGTTAATTTGCCTTTTCACCGCAATCATTAAAGGGTTGGTCCAACACATAGAAAGTTCTTTCTAAATACCCATCTTAAAGTTTTAATCACTTTTGTTGCTAGCTATGTTTTTAATTTCACTACATTTCTCCCTAACCTGCTATTTCTTATGAGTGTTTTTTTATTTACTTTACTTCCTTGTGACTAAGGCCCTGTGCACAAGTTGCGGTTTTAGATGCGATTCCGCTGCGGTTTTTAACGTGCGGAAACGCATCCAACCCGCAGCACAGTGCACATGCAATGTAATCCAATGGGAACCGCAGGTCTGCTGTGCACATGCTGCAGAAAAAAACGCTCGGTTTCGCCACGCTTTATTTTCCGCAACATGTCAATTCTTTGTGCGGAACTGCAGCGTTTCTGCGCCCATTAACTTGCATTGAGTCGGGCACTTTCGCAGCAAAACCGCAGGTCTAAAAAAGATCTGCGGTTTTGCTGAGGGTGAAACCGCTGCAGTTCGGGAGGAGGGGTGTGTGGGCGTGTATAGTGTGCGGCGCTGTGTGTGGGCGTGCATAGTGTGTGGCGCTGTGTGTGGGCGGTGCGTGGGCGTGTATAGTGTGCGGCGCTATGTGTGTGGGCGGTGATTGTGTGCCGGTGTCTGCGTGATCGGTGTATGTGCGGCGGTGTGAGGGCCTGTGTGCGTGATCGGTGTATGTGCGGCGGTGTGCGGGCCTGTGTGCGTGATCGGTGTATTGCGCCGGTGTGCGGGCCTGTGTGCGTGATCGGTGTATGTGCGGCGGTGTGCGGGGCTGTGTATGTGCGGCGGTGTGTGGGGCTGTGTGCGTGATCGGTGTATGTGCGGGGCTGTGTATGTGCGGCGGTGTGTGGGGCTGTGTGTGTGTCTCCGCGTATGCAGGCATCATCGGATGGGACTACAAGTCCCATCCGGCTATGCCTGCTACAGTGACAGTGACTGACACATTAGCCAATGATGGGACAGTAGCAGTCCCATCATCCGGCTAATGTGCTGAATGTAAAAAAAAAAAACAAACACATACATTACATACAACATATAACATACACATGACATACAGAACATAGAGTATATACTCACCTATTCCCCGACGCCATCGACCTGTGTACCGCTCTGCCGTCAGGAAAGAATGACGTCACTACACTTCATTCTCTCACGGAAATGCTGGGTGAGAAAATTCCCACGCAGCATTGTCATAAAGTGAGAGAATGAACTCAGGTAACCTCAGTGATGCACTGCAGGAGCCATTGTCTCCTGTCAGTGCATCACTGGAAGGCCCTACAGAGCAGTGGCATCACCTGATGTCACTGTTCTATAGGGGAGACCGTCATGGGACACTGGTTATTAATTGGACTGCGTCGGACAGGGAGTATACGGTTGTTTTATTATTTTTACGTTTTATTACAGGAGATCGAGGGCGTCGCTTTGATCTGAGAGTATAATAAAGATATGAAAACCTTGTTGTGTTTTATTTCATTAAAATAATTTATTCTTATGCGTGTGTTTTGTTTTTTTAACCCTATAATAATATAAGATTAATAATGGATAGGCATCTTATTGACGCCTCTCTATTATTAACCGGGCTTAATATCACCTTACAATAGCAAGATGATATTAACCCCTTATTACCCCATATCCCACCGCTACAGGGGAGTGGGAAGAGAGGGGCGGCTGGGTGCTGGTATTTTTAGCCGGGGGGGTGCCAATATCCATGGCCCCTTCCTAGGCTATGAATATCAGCCCGCAGCTGTCTGCCTAGCCTTTCCGGCTATAAATTATAGGGGGACCCCATGTCATTTTTTGGGGGGGGGGGGGGGTCCCCCTATTTTAATAGCCAGTGAAGGCTAGCTGCGGGCTGATATTCATAGCCTGGGAAGATCCATGGGTATTAACCCCTTCCCAGGCTAGAAATATTGGCCCCGGCTGTCGGCTTTCCCCCTCTGGCGCAGAAAATTGCACGGGAGCCCACGCCATTTTTTTTCCTATTTATTTTTTTTTTATTAACTACATTGCGTTAAGATTTTGTGTGTGTGTGCGTGTGTCTTTAACTATGTACCATTTTATCTATCATCTATCTATATATCTTTCTGTCTATCTATATATCTAGCTTTCTATATATATTTCTAACTATCTATTATCCATCTATCTATGTATTTTCTATCTATCTATCTAACTACTGGTATCTATTATCTATCTATCTCTATCTGTGTGTGTGTGTAATGGAGTGTGGGTTGGACAAATGTAAAAGAGGTGGTTGGACAAGAAATGACATCACAAATCTTTTTTTTTGTTAAACAACATATCTTTATTTAGCTGTCAAAAACGCATACAAAAACGCATGAGAAAAAAGCATGAAAAACCGCGTCAAAACCGCGCCAAAAAAGGACATGCGTTTTCTGCCAAGAGGTGCGGATTCGGCGCGGAAAAATCCGCAGGCAAATCCGCTATGTGTGCACAGGCCCTAATTGTTTGAGAGGAGTTTCAAATTGGACATCATAGGAGTCTGGGGCTGCACTCACTTTTCTTTGCAGCGTAAATCACCCCTCCTGAAAAAGGGTATCTTTCATCAGGAGACAGCACTATGGTCACTTAGAACAGCTGCTGTCACAACCATACAATGATGACATCTTGGTGTAGTAGAGGCGATTGAAAGCAACCCCCAGCTTCCTTCACCGCCGTCAGTGTTAGTTCTTCTAACACTGCAGTCTTTTTATTACAGTCAACAGTACAGTGATAGAAGCTGTGTGAGTGATAGCATAGCAGCACCGCCCCCCAATAACGATTAGTTTGAAACCAGTGAGCAAAGCTGAGGGGCAACGCTGCTATCACTCAACATGGAAAAATCCAGCATCCACAGGAAATTAGGCAAGTATATTAAAAATTATTATTAGCAACATAGTTAAAAAGAGGAAAAATTAAAAATCAAAACATACAAAGAATAAAAGGACACAGGTTAGCGTTTCGAGCATAACAACTCGTCTGTCAGGACTATGTAGTAAAAGAAAAATATTTCCTTCTTATCTCAACACGCTTCTATCGTGCAGCCCCCCCTCCATCCTCGCTCGTCTACACAAATCTCATCTCCAGCAGATTCAGCACAATGCTGCTTCCTGTAGGGTCTGCTCTGGAGGTCCCACTACCTACTGAGACATCATCCTCTCACAGGAGCAACTCCATTCTAGATGCGACGGTCCTATCACTGCTGCACTGAGCACTGTGGGCAGTGACCGGGGGAAACTGGGGCTCATAGAATAGCTATGACACCCATCTCCTCCACATCAGTGACCTGGACAGTGCAGGGGTGTGCCCAGGTCACAGCAGGAGGCAGCCACAACGCAGGAGATATACTGTCAGACACTGACAGCAGACTCCTGTGCCCAGGGGCTGCAGTATTTGAGGTGTGCAAATGTTGTGCTCAGACACTCACACGCCAGCAAATGCAAAATGACAGCTCCTAGTGGCTGAAGGAAAAATTACTCAATGCTAAATTAAATGCACTGAATTAACTGTTGTTTTTTTAAATAATTGATTATATAATCAATATTTATTGATACAAAAATAAAAATCACAGCACCTTAACTTTAAAGCATTGACAACAAAACCTCTAGTTTACTTCAGTTCCCAGTTACAGAACATCATGGTCAGGAGGGCACAATGCCAACAAACACAACTTGCAAATTAATGAGCTAGCAACGCATTAAAAGGCGATTATAAGCGATTAGAATGCAACCATTTCTGGAATATTTCACAAAATATAAATAAGCAACATTAAAGGGGGTATTCTATTCCCATTTCCAAGATCCAATAGATGTAATAATATTAGCAAATATCTCCAATTAGAAATGTAGTATACTTTTTCTGATTCACCAAGTCTCTTTCCTCATGTGCAGGCATTGCAGGACCTTAGGCATCCATGGTTACGATCACTGATATAGTGACAGTTAGCTACGGTAGTTGCTAGTGTTCGTAATCATGGATCCATAAGGTCCTGCAATGTCTGAGCATGAGGAATGACATAGATAATCACAAAAATTATACTACATTTCTAATTGGAGGTATTCGCTAATATTATAATTATTATACAGTACAGACCAAAAGTTTGGACACACCTTCTCATTTAAAGATTCTTCTGTATTTTCATGACTATGAAAATTGTAGATTCACACTGAAGGCATCAAAACTATGAATTAAGGCTACTTTCACACTTGCGTTTTTTTGCGCAGCGCATCTTGCGCTATCGGACGCATGCGCAATGTTCCCCTATCTTTAACATGGCGGGCGCAGGGTCTAGCGCTTGCACGCGTTCATGTGCGTTTGTCGTGCGCTGCGCATTTTCCCGGTGTGCGCTAGACGCTACATGTTGCATTTTTTTTTCGGCCAACCGCTTTAAAAAAACGCGCAAAAAAATAATATTGCAGTCTATGGGGGCGCTGGCGTGCGCATGGCTTTGCGCTCGTCAGCGCTTTTGCACGCACGCGATTTTTCTGTAAATGATGGAGCCAGAGATGATGGAGCCAGAGATGATGGAGCCAGAGATGATGGAGACAGAGATGATGGATACAGAGATGATGGAGGGTCATTCCACATCAAGTGGACCAGTTTTAAAAATCGTCCCCACTCGACCTTCTCCGATTTTGTTGAAAATTTATAAGGATGTACATGTATGTTTGAAAAGAGGTTCTGTAAATTTTTAGGGCCAGATCTCAAATACATTGGGCACTGTTGACCTTTCACTGGAGGTTCCACCAAGCCTGCGGCTTCAGCTAAGAGGATTTTGCAAACTTTGGCACATAGCCATTAGAGTTCTATACTGGCTATGATGCTGAAATTTGGCATACTAGCTCAACTTTTGCTGCTAAACACGATAAAATTATTACCGGCTATGACAAAACAATATTTCGGCCGCAATTTTGTGTCAAAGTAGCTTGTAAAACGCGTCGCATAAAATTTATGCCAAACTTTGCCCATATATAACTCAAGACCAAAAACCAATATTAACTGGTGCTTTGCCCTGTACACCAAACATCTACATGACTTTGCATTTCTGCAATATCATGGTCAAACCATATGTATTTGTGGAAATATTCACACCCACATATGATGAAAAACTTAAAAAAACCGAATTTTACCTATTTTTAGGTCAAATTTCTCAAAAAGGGTACCCCTAAAATATATTAATTCTGATATCATTAGAAAGAGCACATTTTTCTCTACAAGGATCATTGTTGTTTTTTTTTGGAGTCTCTCAGTTTAAGAAAAGAAAAATGCCACTGAACATGGTATTATTTATGCGCGTAATGCATTGATTTTGTGTTTGATTTTCAGATTCTTATTACATGTTACAGAGTTGTATTGTTGCTAGCAATGTCTATTATAATCAAAAACCTATAAACCTTTTTGTTTATGAAAAGTTATTGACTATTATTACATTTTAATGCATATATTATTTATTTTTTTGCGATGGAGAATGAAATTGATGAAGAATCCGCCCAGTGCTCTATCGGCCTTGCGAACAATTCGAAGTGCCACCTTAAGACATTCACCATAGCAAGGATGAGTTGAAATTGTTTACAAGCTTTGGATTGGATGAATAGAAATTGCTGCGTCGACGAGTGGGACTAAATTTTGACGAACAATCACAAATCTGTTTACACCATGAAGCTTCATTCTTGACCAAATATGAGCATTTGCAAAAATCGTGTTGCAATCCTTTTGGGAAGAAAGGTCATAACACCAAAAAGAATTTGCGAGCTATCAATTTGTTAGCAGCTGACCAGTTGAACGAATTTACAAAGAATGATGTGAAGCCTGGCCAGAAGATGTGTGCATCATGTCGAAAAGAATTTGCTAACAGGAAAAAATCAGCTGATCCAGTTTCCTCTGAATCAGATCCAGATGGAATGGAATGTTCTCCTGAAAGTCTAAATTCAAGCTTAACATCCATTGGCATCTCTCCTCTGAAATATCCATGGGTAAGCCAGCGGGATTCACTTGGATATGCAAGGAGAAAGATAAGCCAGGTACAAAATGTATTTTCTAGCAAGATTGCTTCAATTGGAGGGCTTGAGCCGAAAGACATTGAGCAAACAAAAACAGCACAGTGCAAAATGTGTCTGGATTACAATCACCTTTTGGCAGATTTGAAGCAAAAGCTGTAGGTGTCCAGTCGGGCAGACAAGGTCCAAATCTTGACATTGGCAACTAAAAGTTGGTCCATTAAGGCTATATCAGACAAATTCGGTGTCTCTGAACGAATGGTCAAACAAGCTCGAAAGCTTAAATGTGAACATGGGATCATAGCCTTACCTAGAATCAAGTGTGGCAAGAAAGTTTCTGAGGAAGTGAAGAAAAGGTGCAGGCATTTTTTAAGCATGATGAATTCAGCTGAATGTGCCCTGGTAAAAAAGACTATGTATCAGTGCGAATAGCAGGAGGAGAAAAGCAGATGCAAAAGCGACTATTACTGAGCAATATGAGGGAAATGTTTGTTGCCTATCGGGATCGGAATGGCCCTAAAATTCGATTTTCCAAGTTTTGTGAGCTTCGGCCAAAGTGGTGCGTAACCGTTGGATCTGCTGGAACACATTCCGTTTGTGTGTGTACCATTCACCAAAATGTCAAACTAATGCTTGCAGCATGCCCAATCAATGATGACTACAAAGAGCTCATATGCAAAATGATCTGTGGAATTGAATCCAAGGACTGTATGCTTGGCCGTTGTGATAAATGCCCGGGTCCTGAAGTTTTAAAAGAATTTCTAGTCAATGTGTTTGTCAACAGTGACCCTGAAGATATTATTGAGTTCAAACAATGGATTCACACTGATCGAGACACGCTTGATACCAAACAACTGACTATAGAAGATTTCATTGAAGAATTGGTTTTGAAAATTTCTAAACTTTGTAGCCATCACTACATCGCCAAGCATCAAAGTAGCTATTTGAAATCGTGGAAGGAAAATCTGAGACCTGGAGAGCTTGTGATCCTTATGGACTTTGCTGAAAATTACTCATTTATTGTTCAAGATGCCATTCAAGGTTTCCACTGGGAAAATAGTCAAGCTACAGTACACCCATTTGTAATTTACTTCAAGGAGTTAAATGGTGAAGCTGCGCAGAACATCAGCTTGTGCATAATCAGTGATTGCTCAGGACATGACACAGTTGCAGTCTACACTTTCTTAACAGTAATTGTGGAGTATCTCAAGACTCTCATCTATGGGATTCGTCATATCCACTACTTCAGCGATGGATCTGCAGCCCAGTACAAAAATTTCTAAAATTTTCTCAACTTGTGCCACCACAATGCTGATTTCAATATCGATATAGGAAAGATGTGTATCTTCGTACCGTGTTAGCCAGTAGATAGAAAAATATTTAGACTTGAGAGTCCTCAGTGGTTGATACCTTTTAATGGCTAACTGAAAAGATGGTAACAAATTGCAAGCTTTCGAGACTACTCCGGTCTCTTCATCAGGCAAAGACTAAAACAAAAACTGAAGAATCACATATATATATATATATACACACAAGAGGACACAGGAATAGTGCAATAGGTAAGACAAGTGACGTGAAGCAGAACTGTCATTATGGCAGAGGAATGAACATAAATATTGGAACAGATCATAGATAAGGAGAGAGTTTTATTGCCCTCTGATTGGGTCTGGTGTTGTGTTTTGATGCCCCTAGAAGGTCAGAGAAGCAGATTCCTTAATTGATATAGAATGACATGAATCCATGTGACATGTTCATTCCAGCACTAAGAGTGTCAAAGGTCATCATAAGTTTGTATTCCCAAACCTTTCTATCTTTCTCAGATTTGAAGTTAGATTTTAATACCAGTAATTCCATATCCATTATGCTATGACCGGGCATACAAAAGTGTTTTGCCACAGGTAAATCCATTCTTTTTTCTCTTATCGTGTGGCGATGAGAATTCATCCTTGTTCTCAGTTTTTGCCCGGTCTCCCCACATACAGACCCCCAGTTGGACATTTAGTACATATAATTAGGTACACCACATTAGATGTGATGCAGCTGAAAGTACCTGGGATCTTGTAGTCCTGATGGGAGTTGGGTATCTTTATCTTGTCCGTGGTCATTATAGATGCACATGTTTTACACTTCTTCTGTTTGCAAGGAAAGGTTCCTGCAGCTGTTGGGGAGGACAGGGAGCTTCTGACAATGATGCTTCTTAGATTTGGGGGCTGCCTAAAACATAGTAGTGGGGGGTCTGGAAATATGGATTGTAATCGGGCATCTTTTTGTAGTAAAGGTTGTAGTTTCCGTGCAGCTCCCCTTAGCATCTCCAGATTTGGATTGTAGGTGACCACTAGACGTTCCATGAACAGTTCAACCAATTTCATCCAACCATCAACTTAACACTCAACTACTCCAGCACTGAAATTAACTTTTTAGACACCACCATTAAGCTAAAGAACAATGAAATAGAGACTTCCCTGTATCAGAAGCCAATCGACCGTCCAACATACCTTAAATGGGACAGTTTCCATCCAAAACACATAAAAAACTCTATAGTCTACAGCCAAGCCATCAGATACAACCGTATATGTTCCAACCCCATGGATAGAGATGAACACCTTGGTCGCCTCAGAAAGACTTTTTTGAACCAGGGCTACCATCCAAGAACAATTGAAAACCAAATTACAAGAGCCACCAGAATATCAAGGAATCACCTGCTACATTACAAAACTAAAGAAGAAAATAACCGGGTGCCTCTAGTGGTCACCTACAATCCAAATCTGGAGATGCTAAGGGGAGCTGCACGGAAACTACAACCTTTACTACAAAAAGATGCCCGATTACAATCCATATTTCCAGACCCCCCACTACTATGTTTTAGGCAGCCCCCAAATCTAAGAAGCATCATTGTCAGAAGCTCCCTGTCCTCCCCAACAGCTGCAGGAACCTTTCCTTGCAAACAGAAGAAGTGTAAAACATGTGCATCTATAATGACCACGGACAAGATAAAGATACCCAACTCCCATCAGGACTACAAGATCCCAGGTACTTTCAGCTGCATCACATCTAATGTGGTGTACCTAATTATATGTACTAAATGTCCAACTGGGGGTCTGTATGTGGGGGAGACCGGGCAAAAACTGAGAACAAGGATGAATTCTCATCGCCACACGATAAGAGAAAAAAGAATGGATTTACCTGTGGCAAAACACTTTTGTATGCCCGGTCATAGCATAATGGATATGGAATTACTGGTATTAAAATCTAACTTCAAATCTGAGAAGATAGAAAGGTTTGGGAATACAAACTTATGATGACCTTTGACACTCTTAGTGCTGGAATGAACATGTCACATGGATTCATGTCATTCTATATCAATTAAGGAATCTGCTTCTCTGACCTTCTAGGGGCATCAAAACACAACACCAGACCCCAATCAGAGGGCAATAAAACTCTCTCCTTATCTATGATCTGTTCCAATATTTATGTTCATTCCTCTGCCATAATGACAGTTCTGCTTCACGTCACTTGTCTTACCTATTGCACTATTCCTGTGTCCTCTTGTGTATATATATATATATATGTGATTCTTCAGTTTTTGTTTTAGTCTTTGCCTGATGAAGAGACCGGAGTAGTCTCGAAAGCTTGCAATTTGTTACCATCTTTTCAGTTAGCCATTAAACAATTTCAATATCAGCGCTGAATGGAATTTTTTTGGTACAAGTCATGGAAAGTCGCCCTGTGATGGGATTGGAGGGACAGCAAAGAGGTTGGCAGCTCGTGCCAGTCTTCAACGCCCAACTAAAAACCAAATACTGACCCCGGTGGATTTATTCAACTTTTGCAACGAGCAACTGCATGGAATCAAATTTTTTTGTTCCAAAAGAAAAAATTTACGAAATACGGGTAGTTCAAGAGGAAAGGTTCAAAGATGGACATACAATTGCTGGAACAAGAGAAAATCACTAGTTTGTGCCAATTGATGACAAAAAGATTTGCATTTCAAGGGTGTCAAATGACCCATCATCTTTCATTGCCCATGTAGATAGATCTGTCAGATCAGAAATGCCTTTTGTGCCAATTGCAAACCTCCAGCCAGGGCAATACATTGCCTGCATTTACGATAGGAACTGGTGGATTGGAAATATTTCTGAAATTTCAGTCGAAGAACATGATGCATTAATAAATTTTATGCATCCTCATGGACCAGCTAGCTTCTTTCACTGGCCTGTGAGAAATGATACATGCTGGATTCCCAAGCAGTCAATCATTGCAATAATTCCAGCACCAGCTGCAACAGCAATGGGCCGACAATACAGCTTCTCTGAACCGATTATGTTGCAAATTCAGCAACAATTCCAGACCACTTAGACTGAACATTATGGCTTGGGAACCAACAAAAGATACCCAATATTAGGCTTGGGATCCTAGGCAAAGACACCCACCCTCAGGCTTCGGAACCTGCGATTGCACGGCTATCGGCCATGGCTCCTAGGAGATGGGGCTGCCAATTCTCGAAAGACAGCATTATTACAATTCTTAATAGGATTATAATAAAAATTCTTAGGGAATTGGTTGTGGTATAGCCACCATGGACCAACGCAAGGGTTTGAATAGTGCAGTTACCATTCATTGCTTATTAATAAATAACACCATGTTCAGTGGCATTTTTCTTTTCTTAAACTGAGAGACTCCAAAAAAAAAAAACAATGATCCTTGTAGAGAAAAATGTGCTCTTTCTAATAATATCAGAATTAATATATTTTAGGGGTACCCTTTTTGAGAAATTTGATCTAAAAATAGGTAAAATTCATTTTTTTTAAGTTTTTCATCATATTTGGGTGTGAATATTTCCACAAATACATATGGTTTGACTGTGATATTGCAGCAATGCAAAGTCATGTAGATGTTTGGTGTACAGGGCAAAGCACCAGTTAATATTGGTTTTTGGTCTTGAGTTATATATGGGCAAAGTTTGGCATAAATTTTATGCGACGCGTTTTACAAGCTACTTTGACACAAAATTGCGGCCGAAATATTGTTTTGTCATAGCCGGTAATAATTTTATCGTGTTTAGCAGCAAAAGTTGAGCTAGTATGCCAAATTTCAGCATCATAGCCAGTATAGAACTCTAATGGCTATGTGCCAAAGTTTGCAAAATCCTCTTAGCTGAAGCCGCAGGCTTGGTGGAACCTCCAGTGAAGGGTCAACAGTGCCCAATGTATTTGAGATCTGGCCCTAAAAATTTACAGAACCTCTTTTCAAACATACATGTACATCCTTACAAATTTTCAGCAAAATCGGAGAAGGTCGAGTGGGGACCACTGGTCCACTTGACATGGAATGACCCTGGAGACAGTTGATGGAGACAGAGATGATGGAGTGTCATGTGTGCATCGCCACGAAGATCGTCGCGGTTGCACATTCTGACTTCTCACAGCTGAGTTGCTGTTTCTTTGTGTTTGGCAGTTAGGGAGTTAATTCTGTCT